>CP139507.1:149123005-149723005 GCA_021014915.2 Artemisia tridentata subsp. tridentata | reverse complement strand
TTATTGGCCATCCATGCACAGGGACGCAATAGAGATAATATAAAAGTGCGAAGCGTGTCAGATCCACTCCAAAGTTCCAAGAATGCCTAAGCAAGACATGACCTCTATCACTTCAGCATGGCCTTTCTGTTAGTGGGGAATTGATATAGTCGGACCCTTACCGGTGGCTCCAGGAGGAGTCAAGTTCTTGGTCGTAGCCATAGACTATTTCACCAAATGGGTTGAAGCCAAGCCTTTGGCATCAGTAACAGGAAGACATATGGAAAAGTTTGTGTGGGAACACATAATCTATCGATTCGGGGTTCCTCACATCATCATATCTGACAACGGAAATCAATTCGCCGAAGGGGTGTTCCCGGTCTTTTGCGAAGGTCTGAAGATCAAACAGTCATTTACTTCCGTATACCATCCTCAGGGTAATGGGCAAGTTGAAGTCACCAATAGGGACATCATTAATGGAATCAAAAAGAGGTTAGGACGAAGCCATCATGGGTGGGTAGACGAACTACCCCAGGTTCTGTGGGCGCATAGGACACACCCTAAGTCAATCCATGGGGAGACTCCTTTCAGCCTTACTTATGGAACGGAGGCTGTTATACCTTCCGAAATAAGCATTGAAACAGAGCGCATTGTGAACTTTGAGGAAAAGACGAATGAAGAAAGGCTTCGGGAAAACCTTGATCTTCTTGAAGAAAGAAGAGAAATAGCCTCAATCAGAGAGGCTATCTATAAACAGAAGTTTGAAAAGTACTACAACAACCGAGTTCGACCCTCCACATTCAAGCCAAGTGAATATGTCCTTCGGTTAAACAGTGCAAGCAAGGCTGAGTACGAAGGAAAGCTAGGGCCCACATGGGAAGGACCCTACGTCATATCAGAAGCCTACGAAAATGGAGCCTACAAGCTAGCAACGCTTAAAGGAGAGGTCATGGATAGGACTTGGAATGGTACAAATCTTCGAAAGTTTTACATATAAGACTTACTATTATTAAAAGCACTCAGTTTGTTTTTTCAAATTCATGTAACACATTCTTCTCACTTGGGGAAAGAAGCATTAATGGTAGGTGTCTTAGTGTTCATTTCTTAAAATGATGTAATCCTCCCTACCCACTTAATGATATAACGCATTTCCCTCAAATCTCTTGTTTCGTTATTTACAACAAAGATTTGTTCAGCCAAGTAATTTACAAGTTTCAATGTCGAAGGATGAAGCAGGACACATGTCTTGTATACAAACAACATCCATTACAATTCACATTAACTTTCCTATGAAGTCTTAGGGTATTCTAAGCCCTTTGTAACTTAAGGATGAAGACGAAGTAGGTTGCGACCCTCTGTCGCAGTCAAATTATACGATTGCTAAAAATCTTGGTCCAAAATACGCACAATAAGGTTATAACCTTAGGTTGTATATGTACGTTTATTGTAAGCGTAAGAGAAGAAAAACATGACATTCAAAGAGGGACATTGTCCCCTAAATGGTATTACTAAGGCCAAGCATGGTCAAAGCCATCAAAAAAGACTAAAGCAATTGTTCGAAGCATGGGCCAAAGCCCAGCATGAAGAAAAGAAAATTTGTCAAAACATATAGGCACAAGCCTAACAAGCATAATGGGATATTGTTTAAAAGGGTACATGCCACCCTTAAGACTAAATTACTGCCAACACGGCAGCCCTTATGCATTTTTCAAGAAATTGGGGTTCTTTGATGGAGACGGAGGCCTCACGGATGCAGTCTTCTTGGTTGGAGAGGGGGGCGGAACCTTCCTCGGTTTCTTTGCCAGGAGATCTTCTACTGAAGCTGAAGGGTCTTTGGTTGCTTTGGTGAGGAAAGGGTACTCTGCTAAAGTGAACGCATTGCCTGCATCATTATACTCTTGCTCAGAATTCGGACGATAGTAGGGTATCTCCGACAAGACCACAGGTTTCCTTGTCTGGGCAATTTCTTCCAATGTCGTACACGTACCATAGAAAATGGCCGCGTTCACCAGCCTCCCAATAACTTCCCCCACCTCATCACTATGGTACAATTCCATTGCAACATGAGGAACAACTTTCGAAACCACTTCAGCTCTGTCCTTCTTCAAGTTCTCGCATTGGAGTTTAAATCCATCAATCTCCTCGCAAAGCTTGATCTCCTGCTCAACCAACCTAGCCTTTTCGGCTTCGAGACCTGCACATGTGGATTCAAGTGTCGTAATTTGTGCTCTATAACCAGACACCTTAGCCTCCTCAACCCTCAATCTATCACATGCTTCTTGAGATTCCCTCAATTGTCCTTCGAGACTATTGATTTTTGTTCGCATGTCTTGGACAATAGGATTTTTCTCCAAATCCTCCATTGCTTCCTTACATTTGGCTTCCAACTCAACATACTCATTATCCCTGTCCTTCTCTTTGGCTAAAATAGCATCCATTTTTCCTCTCACAGCCACTACCGTCTGAGCCAGCTCCCTTGTTCGAGAATTAAGATGATTATCCAAAACAGCCTGTCTAGCATAACTTTTGGAATGAAAGTTAATGATGTACCCTCCGAACGGGTCGAAGGACTCCCCTTCGAGCCTGTAGAAAGCCCTCCCTTCGGAGGCCCAGGTTAATCTCCTAACACGTTTCATTGGCGTAAAACCATTCGCCTGCGAACTGGTTACCATGTGGGAATCCACCAATCGAAGCCCTAAGCCCTTCGGGGTATCTCCTACGAAGGAACTAGCGCGAAGGACAATCCTGACCTGGTCAAACCTACGTCTCCTCTTCCCTTGGCTTTCCCGCCAAAACAGAGATCGTAGGCTACAAAGCCCTAACGGTTACAGCAAATCATGGGACGCCCCCATGATCTCCGAAACAAGTGCAACGGCCCACTAAGGCCTATTTCTCTCCTATAAATAGCTTAGTCGGGCAAGAACAATGTAAGTTAACTTCATTCCCGTCATTTACAACCTACATTACCATTACACATACTTACTCGCACGCCGGAGGTGGTTCGCAGGGTCCAACCCCTGCGCAATCACTTAACGTAGTGTCTTCGTATTTCTTATTTCAGGTTAAGAACAAGCTTGGCGCAATCTCAACACCCCATTATTCCTTTGATCACCATCGAAGGCTTGGTCGTGCAAATATTTGTACAATCAGTGGCGCCATCCGTGGGACCGCTACAATTGGTCTCATTATTTCCAAGCTTATAACCAACCAACTACTTTCACTATATATCCGGCATGGATCAAGGAAGAGAAGATACTCCCCCACCGGGTTTCTCTACCTTAGCACCAATACCAATCAACGACTCTAACAACCTTCCCCCAATAACCGCCTCCACGTTCACAACACGTTCTCACCCAGAAACGACACCCAACCATCATGCTTCGACATCAGCCAATCCGGAGCCCATTATTAGCCCAGCCTTTGTCGAAGCCAACCACGAAGTGTTGGAATCCCTCTTAAGGGCTCGTAAGAGGCAAGTCAGGAATGGTGAGATGCGAAGGGAGTTGGAATACTCAAGTGATGAGTATGATGAAGAAATGGAGATGGAACCTAGGCCTCCGACCCAAGGGGCAACTCTATCGGCCTTAAGGATTGGGTCTCCAGTCAGTCGAAGGCTAAGCAGAAGGTCCGTTGGTTTCTAAGGAGTTCCCGAGAGGGCTCCGACAAGGACAGAAGGGGCGGTTACCGAAGGCTCTAACGGTAAGAGCCAACGAAGGGAAGAAGTGGGGGTGACTTTGCCTCCATTGCTAGCAGCTCATCTTGGAAGGATAGAAGCTGGGGTTCCATTGCAGACTTCTCACGCATCAGGCGTAGAAGGCAATCCGCCTACAATTAATATGGGAGGAAATCTTCCTCCCAATGGTATGTACCCCTCGTTCCAAACTCAGTCTTATTCTCAAAATTTATATCCTCCAGTAAATGGACAGCCTAATAACCCAAGCCTCCCTCAAACTTATGGGAGCATACCCTTCGGGCATCCTATGGCGTACCCTCCGTATGACATGGGAAACGGTTATCCGTTTGCCATGAATACACCTTATTAGTCCTACCCAAGTCAAACTCCTATGGGAATGCCCCCAAACAACAATCCCTATAATACTGTTCCCATGTATGCACCACCTTACAATTGTCTATACTCAGACCCTATGGGTTCAGCTACACCTTTCGTTAGGTGGATAGAAGATTACCCATTGCCTGATGGGTTGAAAATGCCTTCGCACATTGGGACTTATGATGGGAAGGGGGATCCAGACAATTTCTTACACTTGTTCGAAGGGGCTATCAAAATGCAAAAATGGGTTATGCCGGTGGCCTGTCATATGTTTACATACACCCTACGGGATTCTGCTCGTATTTGGTGGAATGGGCAAAAGCCCGGTAGCATCGTCAATCTTGATGATCTTAAGGCTAAGTTCCGGTCACACTTCAGTCAGCAAAAGAAGTTCACAAGGACTCATTTAACGGTGCACAACATCAAACAAAAGGAAAACGAAAGCACAAGGGCTTTCGTTACTAGGTACACCGATGAGACTTTGCAGATTTTGGGTCTTCATGAAGATCAGCGTATTTCGGGTTTCGTACACGGTCTTCAAAATCGGAGTTTGGTGGAATTCTTGTCCACTGACCTTCCGACAACTTACAAAGGGTTAATGGAAAAGACGTATACTTGGATCAAAGCGAAAGAGGTATCCACTAATGGGGCTCCGATAGACAGAGACAGCAACAACAAGTTTTTGAAGCATTCTTCGTGGGAAGGGTCAAAGAACAAGAACAAGAACAGAGACAGGTTTTCTCCGTACAACAAAGGTCTTAACCACGGTTTGTTAAGCAGTCTAACCAAGTCTCCAAAGGAAATACTTGCTACGGAGAGGGCTGCTAAGGCCTTCGAAGCACCCCCTCGTATGACAAGTAAGGGCAAAAACAGGGATACCAGCAAGTATTGTCACTTTCACGAAGATTATGGTCATGATACGAACAGTTGTAGAGAATTAAAGAAACAGATAGAAGAAGCTGTGAAGTCCGGGCAATTGGCACACTTGGTGAAGGGTATAAAGAAGGGAAAGGAAAAGATGACCGACACTCAATTGGCTAAAGATACTACTCCTCTCGAAGCCCCAATACTCATGGTTCGTTGGGGCGAAACCAGTTTAAAAAGAATGGTGCCGGAGCCAGAGACTAACGAGATAAGGGAGATAACGTTTCCCCCTATCGAAGGCAAGGTCTCTTCGAATGATCCAGTAGTCATCGAAGTCCTCATTTCTAACCAAGAAATGAATGGAGCTTGTATGGACTGCGGAAGCCCTTGTGAAATCATATATGAGCATTACTTCTGAAAGCTCGAGCCTTCGATCAAGTCTCAAGGGGTTGACTCGAAGATACCCTTGGTAGGATTCTCTGGCAAGCATTTGTGGCCTCTTGGAGAAGTTCCATTGGAAGTAACCATTGGAGAAGGCAAGCTCACAAGGACAGAAACCCTCATGTTCACCATTGTAAGGTCCAACTCCCCCTACAACTTGCTGATAGGAAGGACAGCCATGCAAAGGATGGGCATCGTGGTATCCACCATACACGCGGCAATAAAATTCCACACACCTCATGGAATAGGAACCGTACTTTCTAGTTATCGTCATAGAAGGGAAAGAGAAATTGGTAGAAGGATCAAGGAAAGCCCTCAAGGGCCTTCGAAGGCTATTCCAAGTCATACGAGAACCAAAAAGCAAGTTGTGATAAATGAGTACCATCCAGAGCAGGCGATGGTCACCAAAGAGCAACCCCCTGCTAATCCCAAGGCAAATTTGGAAAAGCTGCGCAAAGCCAACAAGGAAATCCTCGCGCGGACATGTTCTGACATAGCTGAAGCCCCTCAAACACCAAGGACCAAGGGCAAGTCCTCCGATGCAGAACATAAGCTTGATAAGTCCAAACACGTCGAACCAATTAAGCAAGGGGTCAAGGTTAATTCTTCAAAAGTCCAAGCTATCGATAATCTGCAAGCTTCTAAATCATCGAAAAGGCATAGGGGGTCAGACTCTGTCAGAAATAAGATATTCGCAAGTCCTCTCGCTAGAGCACCTTACGAACACAGTTAGGACAGAAATCAGCCACCAAGGACGAAGGAGAAGTGGAAATTATTCATAGACGGGACCTCGAATTCCGATGGTTCGGGAGCGAGTCTAATCCTAATCAACCCAAAAGGAAAAGAGTACGCTTACGCATTGTGATTTGAGTTCAAGGCTACAAACAATGAAGTAGAGTATGAAGCTCTGTTAGTTGGCCTCCGGCTCGCAAAAGGCATGGAGGCTGATGGCCTCTCCGCCTTCGTAAGCTCACAGCTAGTTACCAACCAAATCAAAGGCTCCCACGCGGTAGAACAGCCTACAATCAAGAAGTATTTGGATGTAACCAAGGAGCTTCTTCAGGAATTTAAACCATATGAGGTAACGCATGTTCGTATAAGCCAGAACAAGAAAGCAGGTGCCCTGAGCAAGCTATCTTCAACGGCCATGGCTCATCTGCCCGAAGAGGTTTTAGTAGAAATATTGGTCCATAGGTCAATCGCACAAGATGAAGCCTCTGACGAAGGCTCTAACTGGATGGCTCCAATAAGGACATACTTGATAAGTGGTATTCTGCCCGATAATCCAAAAACAGCACGAAAGATCAAAGTAAAAGCCCCTCAATACAGGCTTATAGGGGAAAACCTTTACAAAAGGTCTTGCTCGTCCCCATGGCTTCGTTGTGTAGGATTGAAGCAGGCTTCAAGCATCCTCTATAATATTCACAAAGAATCTTGTGGAAGGTACGTAAGCCCTAGATCCATCGCCTCAAAAGTAGCAAGATGGGGGTACTATTGGCCATCTATATTGGAAGATGTAACAGAAGTAATCAAAGCATGCGCAACATGTCAGACGTACTCAAGAGCTCGGAACCCATTAAAGTATGACACGTCTTCTATCGCGTCAGCAAGGCCTTTCGGCCAATGGGGAGTCAGCATAATCGGACCCCTAGCAGCAGCCCCCGGAGGGGTACAATTCTTGGTCATAGCCATAGACCACTTCACCAAATGGGTGGAGACTCAGCCTTTGGCATCAATAACAGGAAAGCATGTGGAAAATTTTTTGTGGGAACACATAATCTGCAGGTTTGGATTCCCACAAGTCATCACTTCTTATAAAGGGAAACACTTTGCCGAAGGGGTATTCCCTCCTTTCTGCGAAAGCCTGAATGTGAAGCAAATATTCACTTGTGTCGACAAGGACATTGTCATTGAAATCGAGACAAAGTTGGGGCAGTATCAGCATGAGTGGGTAGATAAGTTACCCAAAGTCCTGAGGGCATATAAGAATATGTCCTTCAAATAAACGCAAGCAAAGCCAAGTCGAAGGGTCCAGTGGCAAAGAGAGATGCTGCGAAAACAAAGCATGCGAGCCCGAAGAACTGGATACTAGCTTTCGTAAGTTTTTACATATAAGACTTATTATTTTATTTAAATAATAAAAAAAAAAGAAAAAAAAAAAAGCACTTAGTTGTTTTTCAATTTCATGTAACGCATTCTTCTCACATGGGAAAGAAGCATTAATGGTAGGTATCCTAGTGTTCATTTCTACAAATGATGTAATCCTCCCTACCCACTTAATGATATAACGCATTTCCCTCAAAATCTCTTGTTTTGTTTTATACAACAAAGATTTGTTCAGCCAAGTACTTTACAAGTTTCAATGTCGAAGGATGAAGCAAGACACATGTCTTGTATACAAATAGCATCCATTACAATTCACATTAACTTTCCTATAAAGTCTTAGGGTAATAAAAGCCCTCTGCAACTTAAGGATGAAGACGGAGTGGGTCGCGACCCTCTGTCGCAGTCAAATTATACGATTGCCAAAATCTTGGTCCAAAATACACACAATGAGGATATAATCTCAGGATGTATGTTTACGTTTAAAAAAAAAAAAAAAAAAAAAACGTAAGAGAAGATAAGCATGATATCAAAAATGGGATGCAATCCCTACGATTGGCATTTATAAAGCCATATCCAACATAAACATGAGAATAATTGTCTAAGTTCCGGGTCGAAGCCCAGACATACGAAAGATAAATTGTTCAAACAGGCACACGCCTGACAAAAGCACCATAAATTGTTAAACACAAAGGCACATGCCTTCAACCATGGTAAATTGTTTAAAAAGGGGTACATGCCACCCCCAGAGACTGAATTAATGCCAACATGGCAACCTTCAAGCATTCTTAGAAGAGTTTGGATCCTCTTGGTGAACTGGAGACGTAGGCTTCACAGATAAGGTCCTCTTGGTTGGAGACGGAGGCTGTATCTTCTTTGGTTTTTTGGAGAGGAGATCTTCGATGGAGGCTGAAGGATCTTTGGTTGCTTCGGCAAGGAAGGGGTACTCTGCTGTGGTGAATGCATTGCCGGCTTCATCATATTCTCGCACAGAATTCGGACGGTAGTATGGTACCTCCGACAGCACAACTGGTTTTTTGGTCTCAGCAATCTCCTCCAAAGTTGTGCACTTGCCATGGAATATAGCCGCATTCACTAGCTTCCCCACAACCTCTCCCACCTCATCGCTATGGTACAGCTCCATAGCAATGTAGGGGACAACCTTCGATACAACTTCAGCCCTATCTCTCCTCAAACTTTGGCATTCAAACTTCAACTTATCCAACTCTTGACAGCGCTTGGCATCCTGCTCCACCAATCTGACCCTCTCAGTCTCCAAACCAGTACATTTAGACTCCAGGGCACTCACCTGGGTCTTATAACCAACAACCTTAGCCTCCTCCACTTTTAGCCTACCACACTCAGCCTGCGACTTCTTCAACTGCTCTTCAAGATCTTCCATCTTTGCTCGAAGGGCCTCATATCTGGGATGCTTCTCAAAATCTGCCATTGCTTCATCACATCTGGACTCCAACTTAGCATAGTTCTTCTCCCTTTCTTTCTCCCTAGCTACGATGACAGCAACCTCCTCTTTAGCCTCCTTAACCTTGTTAATCAACGCCCTTGTACGAAAACTAAAATGGTTATCCAACATGGCCTGCCTGGTGTAACTCTTGTCATAGAGATCACACAGCTGCTCAATAGACATCTCATTCATCGTTTTCCTCCAAGAAGCAGGAGTGACATTTTCAACAAGCAAGCGGCAGGAAAGGGCATCAGGCAGCTCCTTGGTGTTGGGCAGCCCTAAATAAAAAACAAGAAAAACTTAAGATACGGAGCATTTTAAGAAAAGAAAAGTGAAGAGTGGCTTGCTCACCATGGATGTCATCATCACCAATTTCTTCAGTCGAGTACATCAGGGTTTTCCCACGAGCTTTCTCTACTTTTTGTTTGATATTCCTCGATGTGGGGGTAGGAGCATTGGATTTCCTCTTTGGGGCAGCCTTGATAGCTTTGGCACTAGTACCTTTCCTAGTCCTCACCCTGTCTGCAATACCAGAGGAACCCATGATCTTCAGTTGATCAGAATCGGAAGGTGGGTCATCGGAATCAGCAATGTCCTCCACAAAAAGAGGGGTTTCCTCAGTACTCACTGGCTTAGTAGGAGGAAGTATAGAAAGAGGTTTCGCTGCAGAGGCATCGACATCATTATTGTTAACAGATCTAGATGGAGATCCCACTCCATAGCTTGCATCTTGAGGGTCCCTTGGAATGAAACTAACTTCTTTGGCACCTCCGGCAACAACAAAATTTCTGAAATCCATCTCTGCAAAAACAAACAAAAAGGAGATGAATATCAGCAGATGAGTTATTTAAATTATTTAAATAAGATATATACATACTTTTTCCTTCACAAATTATTTCAGGATGCAACGGAGAGCCTTCCCAACTCTCAGCAATACCAGCCATGAACAAGATAGGTTCGGGGAATGTCTGGACATTAGCAGGATGTCGTGCAAGTCGCTGATACAAGGGCTCGCTCCTTACCTCGTAGGGCAAAGGGTCATTATATTTCTTCTCATCATACATAAATGCTTCGTCAAGCAAAGCTGGGTACTCGGACGGTATAATTGTACTTTCAACATAAAAGAATTGACCTTTCCAATTTCTTATATTCGAAAAGGGCTTCGTCACAAGGACGGGAACATCATGTTCACCTCTTTTGGCAATATTCACCCAATCCCCGCCGGGATACAAATTTACAAAACCCCTAAGAACATCTAATGAGGGCTCATGCCCGTAAGCTTTACACATCACGATGTAGGTGGTCAGTTTGGCTAGCCCAAAGGGGTTAAATCTGGAAATGTGCACCTTATAGTATTGCAAAAACTCAAGAATCAAAGGATGAAGGGGAATCCGAAGGTTTGACTGGGTAAATGCGTGCACATACAAGCCCACATACCTTGCGGGGGCATCGAAAATATTTTGTCTTTTACTTGGAAGTATGATTTTGAGCCCAGCAGGTAAGGGGTAATCATGAAGGAAATCAGATAATGCTGCTTTTGATAAAGTGCATGTTTGTTCCCTAATTATTCTTTTTGCTACCATACTCATGTCACTATAAAAAAGTATAAAGATCAAAGAGATAGGATGGAAATTTTACCTTTTCGTTACAACGGAAGCACAAGAACACAGAGGGCTGTGTGTGTATTTTGGGTGAAAGGTTAAAGTGATCTAGGGTTTACCGTGCTAAGAGTTTAAATACCCATCATGCCTTTAAATCCTGGCCATACACGTGTTTATTTACCCCTCTTATGCAAACGGATTTCAAACAAATTCAAAAATTGAATTGACGTTTCACATTTACCGAAGATTGGGTTATTAAGGCTAATGGAAGGATAATCATTAACCCGCATTAAATGCGCGGTTTGGTTAGACATTTATTTTATTTTTTGCACGGAAATGTAATTTAATGGGTGTAATGCATGTAGATTTTTTGAGTCGAATGCAATATATACTCGTACGTATATATCACTTTTAACTGGGGGGCTTGATGATGTACCCTCCGAACGGGTCGAAGGACTCCCCTTCGAGCCTGTAGAAAGCCCTCCCTTCGGAGGCCCAGGTTAATCTCCTAACACATTTCATTGGCGTAAAACCATTCACCTGCGAACTGGTTACCATGTGGGAATCCGCCAATCGAAGCCCTAAGCCCTTCGGGGTATCTCCTACGAAGGAACTAGCGCGAAGGACAATCCTGACCTGGTCAAACCCACGTCTCCTCTTCCCTTGGCTTTCCCGCCAAAACAGAGATCGTGGGCTACAAAGCCCTAGCGGTTACCACAAATCATGGGACGCCCCCATGATCTCCGAAACAAGTGCAACCACCCACTAAGGCCTATTTCTCTCCTATAAATAGCTTAGTCGGGCAAGAAAAATGTAAGTTAACTTCATTCCCATCATTTACAACCTACATTACCATTACACATACTTACTCGCACGCCGGAGGTGGTTCGCAGGGTCCAACCCCTACGCAATCACTTAACGTAGTGTCTTCGTATTTCTTATTTCAAGTTAAGAACAAGCTTGGCGCAATCTCAACACCCCATTATTCCTTTGATCACCATCGAAGGCTTGGTCGTGCAAATATTTGTACAATCAAAAGTTACACAGCTCCTCCATGGACATATTATCCAAAATCCCTCTCCAATTAGCTAGTGACATCTTGTCCACCAATTGGTGACATGCAAGAGCATTCAGAAGCTCCTTTGTGTCAGGAAAACCTGCGAAAGATAGGACAGTCAACTGTATGAAGTATGGTGTTTATTATGCATGAAAGATTTCCACTTACTAGTAGTTTCATCTTCTGGAATCTTTAGGGTGGTAGGTATGAAGGTTTTAGCATGAGAGCCTTTGGGTTTCACCGTTCTTGTCGAAGGGGTTGGGAGAGATAATTTCCTTTTCGGAGGAGTTTTCACAGACATAGCAACTCTTCCTTTCCTACTTTTCTTCTTGTCTGACATGTCGGAGGACCCTGCTAGCCTCGCTTGAAATTCCTTGATAAGAGGATCATCAGAATCTGCTACATTTTCCACAAAGTGCGGGGTTTCTTCATTATTGAATGATATTGACGGAGAGCCTACTCTGTAGCTCACATTCTTTGGATCTTGGGGGATGAAACTAACTTCTCTAGCACCACGGGCTACAACAAAATTTCTGAATGCCATTCCTGCAACAACAAAGGAGAAAAGATAAATATCAGCAGATAAGTTATTTACTTTATTTTGAATGGGTATATACACACTTTTCCCTTCACACATTATCTCAGGTTTCAACGGGGAGCCTTCCCAATGATCAACAATGCCCGCCATATACAGAACTGGCTCCGGAAACGTTTGAACATCAAAAGGGTGACGTGCAAGACGCTGGTAAAGGGGATTGCTCCTTATATGATATGGTAAAGGATCATCAAAGCGTTTCTCGTCAAACCGGAATGCTTTATCGAGTAAGGCTGGATATTCTGGAGGTATGATCGTGTTTTGTACATAAAAGAACAAACCTTTCCATTTTCTTATATTGGCAAAGGGTTTAGCAATTAAACAAGGCACATCATACTCACTTCTCTTGGCCAAGGTTATCCAATCACCACCCGGGCAAAGGTTAATGAACCCTCTAAGAACAGTAAGAGTCGGTTCATAGCCATAAGCTTTGCACACAACAATGTAGGTGGTCAACTTGGCTAGGCCAAATGGATTCAACCTTGAAATATGTACTTGATAATATTGTAAGAACTCTAGGATTAAGGGATGAATGGGAATCCTAAAGTTGGATTCTGTAAATGCATGAACATAAAGCCCCACATACCCAGTTGGAGCATCAAAAATATTTTGGTTTTCGTTTGGAAGCATCACTTTAAACTCCTTGGGTATGGGGTATTTTCCAAGAAATTCTGTCAAAGCCTGCTCTGATAGAGTACATTTTTGCTGCCTAATAATTCTTTTCGCTGCCATGCTCATCTCGAATTAGAAACAATGAGAGCAAAAGGTCAAAGAATTGGGAAGGAAAAATTACCTTTAAGCTCAACCGAAGCACGAAGCACAGTGTTGTGTATGTGTATTTTGGGCGCAAAAGAAAAGTGATATAGGGTTAGGATTATGAAGGGTTTATGTATATTTTCGTGTGGCCATAGGATGGGAAATAGTCACACATACTGATGAATCCAACAAAACTTATGCCTAATTAGTCACACATATTCGGGTTTTGGTCACTCTTTTTCGATGAAAACGGCCACAAACTAAACAATGTGACCATATGATACCTACAGTGGCGCGACTTTTTGTCACACACCCCCAAAAAAACGTGTGTGACTATATGCATATAGTCACGCATTTCCAGTGTGACAATAGGCAGAATCTGTACCAGTGCATCCACGTGCAGTCATAATCCGAGCCATACACGGACTCCAAATTGTTTTTTAAATTTTGAAAAGATGTTTGTGGTCACCGAAATCCTAGCTACTGTAGCATAGGGTGTGGTAGTTGGATATTCATTAGCCGCATTTATTGCATAGTTTGTTTAAGCATATATCTTTGTTCCGTCTGAATTTGTGATGAAAGGGATAGAGTGTAGCATGTTTTTTGAGTCGAATGCAATTTATACTCGTACGTATATATCACTTTCGACTGGGGGGCTTGATGATGTACCCTCCAAACGGGTCGAAGGACTCCTCTTCGAGCCTGTGCGAAGCCCTCTCTTCGGAGGCCCAGGTTAATCTCCTAAAACGTTTCATTGGTGTAAAACCATTCATCTATGAATTGGTTACTATGTGGGAATCCGCCAATCAAAGCCTTAAGCCCTTCGGGGTATCTCCTTCGAAGGAACTAGAACGGAGAATCACCTTGACCTGGTCACACCCACATTCCCTCTTCCCTTAGGCTTTCCCGCCAAGGAGGATATCGTGGGCCACAAAGCCCTAGCGGTTACCACAAATCATGGGACGCCCCATGATCTCTGAATCAAGTGCAACCGCCCTCTAAGGCCTATTTCTCCCCTATAAATAGCTTAGACAGGCAAGAACCATGGTAATGCCAACTGAACTCTCTCAATTTACTACAAACTTACCATATCACATACTTACTCACACGCCGGAGGTGGTTCGCAGGGTCCAACCCCCTGCATAATCACTTAACGTAGTGTTTTAGTATTTCTTATTTCAGGTTAAAGACAAGCTTGGCGCAACCTCAACACCCCATAAATCTTTTGATCATCATCGAAGGCCTAGTAGTGCAATTTATTGTACAATCAGGTAGCACAAGAAAAAACAGTTGAAGTTAAGAAGATGATGAAGATGTTTATTATCAGTTGGATCTTTTTTCTTGTTGTTTTTGCTTTCAAGTAGTTAATGTATTATACATTATGTTTGAAGTTAGTGTTAGGAGGTTATGTTATGTTTAGAAATGGACTAGTGTATCAAGTTGTATTTTGGGTTTATGATGAATGGAAAAAAGCAGTTTCAACTTGAAAAAAACAAGTAGCATTTAACTTTTACTACATTAGAAAGTACTTGCATACATAGATGCATATTACATTACTACCATCATACATAGAAGGTGTTCAAGTACCATCAAAAGATTAAGTCATGCATATTAAACCTAAAAAGCTACCCCATGCTCTTTTTCCCTTTCCCTTTGGTGTCTGCCATGCTCCTTTTCCCTTTCCCTTTGATTCCTGCCCAAGTGTGCTCATTTGAAAGCCCTAGCACTTGAAGCCTTTTACCTAGTATTGAAAGAGAATGAGTTTGAACATGAGCAGTGACTGAGCTTGTACCCTTTTTTGACAGACCTTCATCAACCCTTTTCCTTGTTATTTTGTTAACTGAGCTTGAATAATTGTATGGTAAATTCCATGGTGGTTGGGGAGACATGAGCTCATCAGATGATGTTGAATCAGATGAAATTTCAATGATGTCTAGCTTGGAACTCATTGTTGAGTACTTTGGATAAAGTTTAGGGTGTTGACTGTTTTTTTGGGTATATGTTGTATGTATTGAAGTTAATTTAAAGACCCTTTTAGACCCAAAATAGTCAAGGCAAAAGTAAATGGAATTGAATGCTAGGTTGGTAAAGGGAGTAATGTATCTGTTTTTTTGTGCAGATATGGGTTTAATATAGGAGACTTTGACTTTTGAAAATTTGATTAAATAAGGTGCACATGTGGAAAAACTTGTATGGTTTCAAGCACTTTCAAGATAGGAGTTACCAAACTGTAACACCCCCAAATTTTGTTTGTGGCAGCGGAAAGGTACTTTGGGTGTTACGGTGAGGATCGAAGTTTAAATCTCGGAAAACGGCCCAAAAAGGGCGTTTTGAAAGTTATATGTCATTCAAAATAATATTTTGTTACAAAGGTAAATTATTTGGTTTGGAAATCCCATAAGAAGATGTGATAATTTGGAGAGAATGACATATTTGATTTTACACCATTAAAGTTTATCAGAGTAAAGGATGCCCGCTCCGTGTCTTGTCCTGCTCCGTTAATTACCTGAGATAAACATGCTTAAAAATGTCAACACAATGGTTGGTGAGTTCGTGGAGTTTGATAGAAAATAACTTTCTTCGAAAGGTGTATAGTGATTGTCGAAATAAATAGTAATCCTTTATGAAATAGTTAATAAAGTGTTTTGTATAAATTTCACAAGTAATTCATGTATGATATTTAAAATCATAAGTTTCAAGTTATAAATACAGATGAGCTACGTTGTTATACGCTCGAAATGATACGTTGGATCAACTTTTAGCAGTAACGATATACTAAGCAATTTTTAGTTATCTCTAATAGAATTCTCAATTTAAATCACATATGATAACAGTTAAAGTTCAAGTACAGGATTCAAAATCATATCACATAGTGGGAATAGTCATTTAAAGTCTGAAATCTATCAGTGTAAAGTGGCGGTCTCCTAAATACAGTTGTATCTTAATATATATGAAACATTCATATGTTCATAAATTATATTGCCCTAAGCCTCGTGATACGCAAACGTTAACAATGTATCGCACAAACGACAAGTATTATATCGCACAAACGATAAGAATATATCGCACAAACAACATGTATTATACTGCACAAACAGCATGAATTATACCGCACAAAGCAGTATGAAATGTATCGCACAAACGACATGTATTATACTGCACAAACAGCATGAATTATACGTAATTTTAGTCTTGGCAATTATTTCTAGTGAAATGTAGAAATATCATAATAAAGTAACAGTACATTCATTTGTCACATGAATGCATACAATAAGCCTCAGTATCATGTTACACCAAGTAGCTTAAAAATGTTATCTTCCAAGTTCCGTGTTTAAGCTAAACAGACAATTTGCACATATAATGAGCATGTATTCCTTTCAAGTATAATTCAAACATGTAAAGCATAGTGGATGATTTTGAGTAAATCATGAGAGTTTTCAAAGTATATAAGTAACTTAAAACAGTTAAAGCATGTATCTCCCCCAAAAGAATTATTAAAAACAAGTGTGAAAAGTAGGGGCCACGACTCACCTTAGCCACAGCAAAGCAAGGATCACACTGACACAACTGGCATCTAGAGCTTATCACAACGTTCTCAAAACATACGGCACGAGGGTACTCAACGGTCTAGAATCGGCACAACCTAGTACGTATATGGTTATCTCAAAATATGGCTCTCACAATAATAAAGTCTATAAAGTGTCATTGTTTTCGTGGATTATTCAGTTTTCAAAACTTATCAAAAGCTTAGTTTCAACGTTTTGTGTGGTGTGGTAAGATAACCTAGACTCGACAGACAACTCATGCCAAAAGAAATAGACAACGACATAATCGAGGAAATACTGACGAGGACTCCACCCAAAGAAGACAACCTAGGAGTTAACGCTAAACAAATACCTCAAATAAAATAACTTAGTTTGTACGTTTCAGCATTTACCCCGTCATCCCAAATAGTTTGTATAAAACATAAATGTTTTATAATAAAAATAAGTTTAATTAATAAAAATTAGTTTGTCTCGAGTCGTCGAGACTTGGGTTAATCAAATATGAGATTTTAATGTTTAACAAATTTTATGTCTCGCTATTGTTCTTGTAATATTAGTTTAGTTTTATTGAAGATTTTGTGTCCGTTTCGTGTTTAATATATTAAGTTCATTTTGAAGTTAATATATTATACCGTCTCGAGTCTCAAAATGTTCAATGAATCCGATCTCTAATATTGTAAGTCCGATAACGATCCACATTTGTCCAATGTCCAAATACAATAATCAAATCCGTATTCAAATTTCAAATCACGATCCCAAATACAATCCGAAACGTAGCATTATCACAAGTAAATACACGTTAGACCGATAAATATTATAAAAACACATTTTCTCATCTCACCAAGTTTTAAACCTTTAAGACTTTAATATTAACCACATTACCCATTTAGAATTAGGATGGGCTTCGACCCATGTTTAGACTTAACGCACCCAAGTGCAACCCGTTATGGGTTCTATAGCCCAACATAACCAAACAAAATCAGCTTTGGGCTTTGACCCAAAATAATCATCAAACACACTCTTTTGCAAATCAAAGTTCAGAATATATATACATATAAGAACTCTTGTGTTTCTTTTCGAACCAGAAAAACGACACTACCTTTGTGGTTGTTTATATTGACTCACGACTAGAACAGGCAAACAACAACAATATCAACGAGTCATACTCAACTAGACCCAAGCGAATTAAATTTGAAACAACCAACATCTACTAATAAGCTTAGCCAACGCACCCTATGTGGGTTTGTCGAAACATGATACTCGGACACATAAACAATTCAAACATAAAGCACCCTTAATGTTTAAATACGCGATTCACGCAACCACAACACCCCTTGGTGATTCGTGGTTATACCATTCCATTTCTACACCACAGTTTATCAAATACCAAATCAAATCCGAGATATAGGCGAGACCAAAACTACTAATCAAATCTACATACCAATCATGACCATAACAAGTAACGTATGACTAAATCCGTATATCAAGTAGGTTCAACTCGTATCCAAAACGGGTATAAACTCGACCCGTGTATATGTATAACCGAAGCAACCAAACACCATTTCAAAACAAATACCCTCATATTGATTCCTTTTCTTACCACACGAATTACTTCATTAAATTGTTTTAAATCCGGTTTTTAATGTCAAAATACTAGTGAGTTTTATTCGGTTTATAAATCCACGAAAAGAATAACAATATCAACATAATCGGTTTCAAAAATATATAAAAAGAAATATATATCAAGTGTTTCTCGGTTTTACCATGACGAGAAGGAGGAGAGACAAGGCGGTGGAGACGATGGCGCGTGGTGACAGCAGCGGTGTCGGCAAAGGCTTGAGTCGCCGGAAAATTTATCAGTTACCGAAAAGAAGATAGATGAGGGTGGTTAGGTGGCGCGTGAAGCATAGGGAATTGATGAGGAAGACACAAGGATTAATTTGGTGGTGGTGGTGTAGTTGTGCGGTTGGCGGTGAGATGGTGGTGGCCGGATTTTATGGTCGGAAAATAAGAGGGAGAAGAGAGATGAGGGAGATGGGAGGTGCGGCTGCTGGGAAGGAGAAATGGGTTATCTGTTTTTCTTTCTATCTGTGTTTATCAAATGGGAGGGAAGATTAATATAGGAGTGATTGTGTGAATTTCCTGTCTCCACATCTCATATCCTTGTTAGCTAACATGTACAATTCTCATTCATACATTAATATCGGTTATAATTATAGATACGTGTATGTTTTATATTCATATGTTAATTGTTTAATTTGTAGTTTGATCCCGGTAATTACTAATGTTGAATCCTTAAGTAACGAAACTTAAAACTGGGTAACGTAAAAATATAATGTTTATAAAAATGTCAAAGTTTATTAATATATTCCAACTAAAATATTAGACATGTAATAAGTTTAACGGAGAGTGTATACGTTAATAAAGTTTAATAGGTTTGAGTATTCGTATTGCGTAAAGAGTTTAATGTAAAATATAAAATAATAAAGTGAAAATAGTTCATATAAAATATGTAGGCTTATCCAAATCTTGTGTTGGTCGTGAGTATAGTATATTAAAGAAAATTTTAAATTTCTCCATAAAAATGGGCTTTGTTAAATGATAAGTCAAGGGTATTATTAATTAACAAAGATTATCATGACGGATTTTTGTAGGATCTTACAGTATCTACCCCTCAATTTTGAACTTCGTCCCGAAGTTCAGTCTGTGATAGGTGTTGAAAAATGTGATGTTCTGGGGTGAGAGATTGTGGAAAATGTTGTCGAGAGGTTTCTATCCGAAAATAGAGGAAACGAGATCTAATTAGATTTACTCATGCTATATGGAATAAATTCGAATGTTTGGTTAATTAATAAACCTAAAGATTTAGAATAATGAGAACAACGGTCAGGAACTGTGGAAATTTAACGGCTAGTGAACAGTGTATAATACCAATCATGTATTTGATAAACAGGTAAAGTATTTCTACCAGTAAGTAAATAGAGTTTCCCAGCAAAGGCGTTATAAATCCACTCAGTTCCAAGCCCGTCCCATTCCAGGCTTGCAACCTGTGTGTTTACAACCCATTGCTAACATAGTCTCGAACAAGTATAAATGTGTATAGAAATACGTATTATAAAATGATTTGGACTAAGACTAGAACTAGAACAGATATAGATGTATATAAAAATACGTATCACAGTATAAATAGGTCAAGTACTGATGCATTTCATAATTATGCTAGCAATTGTGTACGTTATTCTTGTGGTTATCTACTTGAGGTACACTCCGGACGAAGATTTTCAATATTTGGTCGTGATTTTCGTGTTTGTCATTCCGTTGGTGATTGTAGCCCTTATCGTGGATATGGCGTATGGAAAATAGATAGTAGGAAGGTTGGAATAAATAGTTGTAACTTTAGTATTATCGTTGCTAGTTATGCACTAATTTCCGTGTATTCTAATAAGATTTCTTGCTAATTGCGCTTTTCATAAGTCTTTGTGAATTATTAGGGTTCTAATACTTGTACTTTTGTCAGTTTCTTATCATAAGAATGGTGGGTAATATGTGTAGGTATTTATTTGTGGTTGGTCAAATGTGACGTTTTATGAGCAATTTATTTTGTCTTAAGATTTTGCTTTTGAATAGAAGTTGTTATTTAGGAAATCTGAAAGATAACTGTTTCATTCATAACATGATTCTTCCTAAATTAGACATAGTTGATCAGGCTATGTATAATTTGAGGACCAAATAATGTAATGCTTGACTCAGTCACCGTGATATTAATGCTTTTTCAAGAAGTTTTAGATGGTGTGAAATATGTTGTTTATGTAAAATGACGAAACGATTGCTTTTTCAAAAGACAGTAGAAAATTTCTGTTCATACTATGGTGATAAGTCAGGAATTTCTAGGGTGAATATAGGATATTCTCAGTATAAACTTAAGTTTTGGGTGAGACTTTCTTACAGAGTGGTGATAATCTATTGTTTGGTCAGAGTTGGTATTTAAGTCAAATTTCTAAAGTGGTGCCAGGGTATTGTTACATAATGACTATGTATAGGGATAATAGAATAGAGATTGAAATAGACGTGGATTATGATTATTTCGAAAATATCACAAGGTAAAGTCTTCATACGGTAGAAAGATAATTGTTACGCTTAGGGTACATCCACCGTACATAAGGTGAATACAAACGGAGATACAACTTAGATGGTTTTAGACTAGAGTTTATTTATCCATGACAGGAATTTATTCTCTGCTTAACATTGGTGTCATCCTTCGGCGTTGTTAAGTTCTTAAAGAGTTTCCATTCTCTTCCACGGGTCTTGTCGTTCTAATTGGTATTTCGTTTTGGGCATCGGTTCTTGTAGTGCCCCTGCTCGCCACAGCCGTAGCACACTATTTCTAGTGGCTGCAAGTTTGCATCCGTGGCTCTGCAGTCCTTAGTTTTATGGCCCATTTTTCGGCACTTTCCGCATCGGTCAGGACAAGGTCCATTGTGATGCATCCGACATTGGTCACACTGGGGTAGTGTCCCGGCATAGCCCTTTCCTTTAGTGGGCACATCCACATAAGCCCTGGCGGTTTCCTGACGGCAGTTTTGCTGGTGGTGGCGGTCGTTGCGGTGTTGCTGATAGTTGTTGTGGTTGTTGTTGTTGTTGTTCTTCTTCTTGTTGTTGTTGGGAGTGGTGGTTCCATGATCATTTATCTTTCTCTTGTGATCATTACCGTCGGAGGTAGAATTTCGTTTGATTTCTCGATCCAATAATCGTTGTGCAAATGTGATTGCATCCTCAAGAGTCTTCGGGTTGGAGGCGGTGACGTCCCCCTCGATGCTTTGGGGTAGTCCTTCCACATAGCGTTCTAGCGTCTTTTCTATGTCTGACACCATGGACGGGCATAGAAGAGATAATTCTTGAAATTTTCGGTTGTACGTCCTCAGGTCATTATTTCTCACCACTAGTTGATGAAATTCATCCTCTAGTTTCCTAACCTCCGTCCGAGGACAGTACTTCCTTAACATCTTATTTTTCAATTCAGTCCAGGAGATTTGGAATGCTGCATCAGCACCCATGGTTTTGACAATAGCATTCCACCAAGATAGGGCATCTCCCCTTAAAGTTCCAGTAGCAAATGTGACTTTGTTTTTCTCTGCGCAGTTGCTTCTCATGAATACAGTTTCACTACATTCAAACCACTGAGCTAACTCTGTCACTCCTTCTATACCCTTGAAGGTGGTTGGCTGACAACTCATGAAGTCTTTGTAAGTGCATTTACGCTGTGTAGATGCCTCACCTTCAGTCGTTGCTCCTATGTTATTGCTTGTGCGGGTGGCAGCATCGGCCTCGCGTGCTGCGGCGATGCCGGCATCAATCATTCTTTGGACATCCTCTGGCGTTAGTGCTGCGGTAGGGTTGGTAGTTTCGTGTCTGGTATGCACCATTTTCTATTAAGGCCATAAGGAACACGGATTTAGAATTTACATAATAGTCTTGTTAGAACGATTTGAGAAATGGAGAAGCGAGTATATGAGTTCTAACAATCCTGCCAAAACGTGAGGTTATGATTAAATTGAAGATCACAACAATTACGACATGTTTGGATCCCATCGTAAGTGAGTGATCACTTCTTGGTATAGAATTGCTAAGGAACAAACTGATTCATCTACAAAAGCTGAAGTTCAACAAATTTTTCTTCATTCGTCAAGTTTTCTTCCGAAAATTTTGTCTTAAAGAATTCTATGGTCATAGCCTAGTTTGTGTTGGTAATGAGGAATCCTAACAATCGTAGGTAATATTATGGTAGGTCTGGATATAATCACCGTAAATATCATAATATTAACAACTTGATCGATTGTTTTACAAAGCAAACGATACAAGGTCTTTTATTAGTATTAATGTTCCATGCAGCAGGTTAATATACTTCTGTCTTTCTTATTGTAAGGACTGTCATGTGGGAGTGTTTCTTAATATCTCTGACTGAAACCTCGTCAGTCTGTCCTGAAAGTCCATATTGTCGGATAAAAAGTCAGGTAGGGTGTCGTCGACTGTGAGTGGTGTTTTGTCAATGATGTTCTGGAGTGTATCAATCTGTTCCTTATGACGCTCCAGTCGCGTCATGCTGGTGGGAGGAGTAGGTGTGTGGGTAGCTGTTGTCCTGTAGCTTTCTCCAGTCTCAAGGGCTCGGGCTGGAGGAGTGAAAACAGGTGAAAACAATAATGACGAGGGAGACCTGAGAGGGTAAATTCTCTCTAGGAGTCAACTCCCGTTGGTGGGGTGTAAACAGGTAAGTCTGGGTGAGTAGTCTTAACGAGTAGTCGGGTCCAACCGACGATGGAGGGAATGATGATAGTAGTGGTGGTAAAGTATGGTAACGTTATCTTGATCATGTCTAGGGGTGAAATAAGGTGATAATGGTAGTATATTTGGTACTAAACATAGGTGTATCTTCTTATTAAATCCATTGAGGTAGTTCCAAATTAGTGTCATAAAAATTCGGGCTCATAGTGTGCTAAAATCCTAACTTTTCTGTGTCGAGTTACCGGGGCATATGGGTGTGGTAGTTTAATTAAAGGAGAATTTGGCTCAATCTCTTTTCAGATCGTTTCTTAGTGTGAATTCTGTCTAACCTCGAATGTTGTTGGACAACCAATCAACTCTTCAATTTGGATAAAGTTTAGTAGTTCTCCTAAGTTTCTGACGTAGGGGTGAGTAAGTAGGTGATGAGAGGAGTGGTAATTGAGTAAATTCCGTATTAGTTTGGGGTTGAGATATTAATACGTAGGGATTCTCAGTATCCGGAGTGATATGATGAGTAGGTGATGTACGAGTAGTACGGTGGGTAAGTTTGGTAATATTAACAGGTTTGGAAGACATGGTACTGTAGTAGCCGAAAATAATAATTATAAGTAATTCGTACGTTAAGAGCGTAACGGTAAGTGTGAGATAATACAGTATGTAACGCGGGAAGAGTAATTATCAAGCATGTAAAGATTAGTGCAAAATAATCTTAATAGGTAATGTATTGAGCACGGTAGTCTGCAGACACGGAGGGCGTAAAATGGTATGGTGTAAAATCATTCATTTTGAAAGTGTGGTTATAGTTTGATGTTTGAAAACATTTGATTCTCTATAACCATAGGCTCTGATACCAAACTGTAACACCCCCAAATTTTGTTTGTGGCAGCGGAAAGGTACTTTGGGTGTTACGGTGAGGATCGAAGTTTAAATCTCGGAAAACGGCCCAAAAAGGGCGTTTTGAAAGTTATATGTCATTCAAAATAATATTTTGTTACAAAGGTAAATTATTTGGTTTGGAAATCCCATAAGAAGATGTGATAATTTGGAGAGAATGACATATTTGATTTTACACCATTAAAGTTTATCAGAGTAAAGGATGCCCGCTCCGTGTCTTGTCCTGCTCCGTTAATTACCTGAGATAAACATGCTTAAAAATGTCAACACAATGGTTGGTGAGTTCGTGGAGTTTGATAGAAAATAACTTTCTTCGAAAGGTGTATAGTGATTGTCGAAATAAATAGTAATCCTTTATGAAATAGTTAATAAAGTGTTTTGTATAAATTTCACAAGTAATTCATGTATGATATTTAAAATCATAAGTTTCAAGTTATAAATACAGATGAGCTACGTTGTTATACGCTCGAAATGATACGTTGGATCAACTTTTAGCAGTAACGATATACTAAGCAATTTTTAGTTATCTCTAATAGAATTCTCAATTTAAATCACATATGATAACAGTTAAAGTTCAAGTACAGGATTCAAAATCATATCACATAGTGGGAATAGTCATTTAAAGTCTGAAATCTATCAGTGTAAAGTGGCGGTCTCCTAAATACAGTTGTATCTTAATATATATGAAACATTCATATGTTCATAAATTATATTGCCCTAAGCCTCGTGATACGCAAACGTTAACAATGTATCGCACAAACGACAAGTATTATATCGCACAAACGATAAGAATATATCGCACAAACAACATGTATTATATTGCACAAACAGCATGAATTATACCGCACAAAGCAGTATGAAATGTATCGCACAAACGACATGTATTATACTGCACAAACAGCATGAATTATACGTAATTTTAGTCTTGGCAATTATTTCTAGTGAAATGTAGAAATATCATAATAAAGTAACAGTACATTCATTTGTCACATGAATGCATACAATAAGCCTCAGTATCATGTTACACCAAGTAGCTTAAAAATGTTATCTTCCAAGTTCCGTGTTTAAGCTAAACAGACAATTTGCACATATAATGAGCATGTATTCCTTTCAAGTATAATTCAAACATGTAAAGCATAGTGGATGATTTTGAGTAAATCATGAGAGTTTTCAAAGTATATAAGTAACTTAAAACAGTTAAAGCATGTATCTCCCCCAAAAGAATTATTAAAAACAAGTGTGAAAAGTAGGGGCCACGACTCACCTTAGCCACAGCAAAGCAAGGATCACACTGACACAACTGGCATCTAGAGCTTATCACAACGTTCTCAAAACATACGGCACGAGGGTACTCAACGGTCTAGAATCGGCACAACCTAGTACGTATATGGTTATCTCAAAATATGGCTCTCACAATAATAAAGTCTATAAAGTGTCATTGTTTTCGTGGATTATTCAGTTTTCAAAACTTATCAAAAGCTTAGTTTCAACGTTTTGTGTGGTGTGGTAAGATAACCTAGACTCGACAGACAACTCATGCCAAAAGAAATAGACAACGACATAATCGAGGAAATACTGACGAGGACTCCACCCAAAGAAGACAACCTAGGAGTTAACGCTAAACAAATACCTCAAATAAAATAACTTAGTTTGTACGTTTCAGCATTTACCCCGTCATCCCAAATAGTTTGTATAAAACATAAATGTTTTATAATAAAAATAAGTTTAATTAATAAAAATTAGTTTGTCTCGAGTCGTCGAGACTTGGGTTAATCAAATATGAGATTTTAATGTTTAACAAATTTTATGTCTCGCTATTGTTCTTGTAATATTAGTTTAGTTTTATTGAAGATTTTGTGTCCGTTTCGTGTTTAATATATTAAGTTCATTTTGAAGTTAATATATTATACCGTCTCGAGTCTCAAAATGTTCAATGAATCCGATCTCTAATATTGTAAGTCCGATAACGATCCACATTTGTCCAATGTCCAAATACAATAATCAAATCCGTATTCAAATTTCAAATCACGATCCCAAATACAATCCGAAACGTAGCATTATCACAAGTAAATACACGTTAGACCGATAAATATTATAAAAACACATTTTCTCATCTCACCAAGTTTTAAACCTTTAAGACTTTAATATTAACCACATTACCCATTTAGAATTAGGATGGGCTTCGACCCATGTTTAGACTTAACGCACCCAAGTGCAACCCGTTATGGGTTCTATAGCCCAACATAACCAAACGAAATCAGCTTTGGGCTTTGACCCAAAATAATCATCAAACACACTCTTTTGCAAATCAAAGTTCAGAATATATATACATATAAGAACTCTTGTGTTTCTTTTCGAACCAGAAAAACGACACTACCTTTGTGGTTGTTTATATTGACTCACGACTAGAACAGGCAAACAACAACAATATCAACGAGTCATACTCAACTAGACCCAAGCGGATTAAATTTGAAACAACCAACATCTACTAATAAGCTTAGCCAACGCACCCTATGTGGGTTTGTCGAAACATGATACTCGGACACATAAACAATTCAAACATAGAGCACCCTTAATGTTTAAATACGCGATTCACGCAACCACAACACCCCTTGGTGATTCGTGGTTATACCATTCCATTTCTACACCACAGTTTATCAAATACCAAATCAAATCCGAGATATAGGCGAGACCAAAACTACTAATCAAATCTACATACCAATCATGACCATAACAAGTAACGTATGACTAAATCCGTATATCAAGTAGGTTCAACTCGTATCCAAAACGGGTATAGACTCGACCCGTGTATATGTATAACCGAAGCAACCAAACACCATTTCAAAACAAATACCCTCATATTGATTCCTTTTCTTACCACACGAATTACTTCATTAAATTGTTTTAAATCCGGTTTTTAATGTCAAAATACTAGTGAGTTTTATTCGGTTTATAAATCCACGAAAAGAATAACAATATCAACATAATCGGTTTCAAAAATATATAAAAAGAAATATATATCAAGTGTTTCTCGGTTTTACCATGACGAGAAGGAGGAGAGACAAGGCGGTGGAGACGATGGCGCGTGGTGACAGCAGCGGTGTCGGCAAAGGCTTGAGTCGCCGGAAAATTTATCAGTTACCGAAAAGAAGATAGATGAGGGTGGTTAGGTGGCGCGTGAAGCATAGGGAATTGATGAGGAAGACACAAGGATTAATTTGGTGGTGGTGGTGTAGTTGTGCGGTTGGCGGTGAGATGGTGGTGGCCGGATTTTATGGTCGGAAAATAAGAGGGAGAAGAGAGATGAGGGAGATGGGAGGTGCGGCTGCTGGGAAGGAGAAATGGGTTATCTGTTTTTCTTTCTATCTGTGTTTATCAAATGGGAGGGAAGATTAATATAGGAGTGATTGTGTGAATTTCCTATCTCCACATCTCATATCCTTGTTAGCTAACATGTACAATTCTCATTCATACATTAATATCGGTTATAATTATAGATACGTGTATGTTTTATATTCATATGTTAATTGTTTAATTTTTAGTTTGATCCCGGTAATTACTAATGTTGAATCCTTAAGTAACGAAACTTAAAACTGGGTAACGTAAAAATATAATGTTTATAAAAATGTCAAAGTTTATTAATATATTCCAACTAAAATATTAGACATGTAATAAGTTTAACGGAGAGTGTATACGTTAATAAAGTTTAATAGGTTTGAGTATTCGTATTGCGTAAAGAGTTTAATGTAAAATATAAAATAATAAAGTGAAAATAGTTCATATAAAATATGTAGGCTTATCCAAATCTTGTGTTGGTCGTGAGTATAGTATATTAAAGAAAATTTTAAATTTCTCCATAAAAATGGGCTTTGTTAAATGATAAGTCAAGGGTATTATTAATTAACAAAGATTATCATGACGGATTTTTGTAGGATCTTACAAGTTATGTATCTGTTTTTTGTGCAAATATGGTTTCAATCATAACTGAGAAATTGACTTTTAGAAGTCAAACTACAATGTACCAAATTGGGTACCAAAACAAGCATAAATATGTCTTAGAAATTGACTTTTAGAAGTCAAAATACAATGTACCAAAATGGAATTGAACATTACCAAGTCTAATAACATAATTCACTAACAAATTACCAGAAACATACATAACTTGGTCTTACAAACATACATAAAAGTCTAATAGCATTTTATAAAAGTCTAGAAACATGGAAATTAACTAGTTCCAAATCAATCAGTACTCATCCTTCTTTTGGATGATGTCTTTGTCATCTTAGTTGGTGAAGCATGAAGCAGCACATTAATTGGTCGAGTTTGTGTCACTTGAGTGGCTGGTGGATCTTGTGAGGAAAGGTCAATGTCTGAAGCTTCTTGTGTAGCCTGTGTGTCACTTGCAGCATGTGGATCCTGTCCAGTTGGTGAAGCTTCTTGTGCAACCTGTGCATCACTTGCAGAATTCTCATTTGGGCGACCCTTTTTGTTATGACCAACTCCCTTACAATTGCTGCAACTAATACTCTTACCTGCTCTACTCAACTTTTTTCCCTTTACAATTCATTCAGACAATTCATCTGCACTCTTTCTTCTCTTTTTTTGTGGCCTACCAATTTGTGGTTTAGGATCTGGTGGGATAATTGTGTTTAGGTTATTGGATTTTTCCCAAAAATCAGGACCATTTGGGGGATTTATTTTAAACCTGTACATATCTTTCTAAGTAGATAGCTAATAGGTTTCATGACAATAAGACTCTGGTATTCCTGTTTCTTCCCCATTACTTGCCATGTTCCAAATGGCAGCCACTGCATGCTTGCAGGGTATACCTGTTAACTCCCATTTTCTACAACTACATTCCCTAGTCCTCATATTTACTACACACTGAAACCCATCAGGACCATTGGCTTGGTATAAGTCAGCACCATTCCATTCAATCTATATATCATACATTACCTAGTTACAAGTTTGAAACAACTATACTGAAATGTTAAAAAAAGAATGAAAGAGTTTGGCAATATACCTTTATCTGTGATGCATCTTTGATAATTGTTTGGAAAATTCTAGTAGCATTAGGTGTAAGAGGACCATCAGATTTGGTAATAACTTTTTGCACATTAACAATTCTTTTCATTAGATACACTCTAATGAATTCCAAACATGTGATGTGCACATTAACAATTCTTTTCATTAGATACACTCTAATGAATTCCAAACATGTGATGATAGGTTTGTCCCTTCCATCTACAAGCTGTCTGTTAAGTACTTCACACATGTTATTCAATAACACATCACAGTGTGCCCTTCCTGCAAGTTTAATAAAAGTACTAGTTAAATTTTGTCAAAAGAAGTTAAATTTTTGTGAAAAGTAAAAGTAAGTATACCTGAAAAGTGAGACCTAGTCCAGTGTTGGGGTGGGATCTTTTTCAACCATTCATAAGCTTCTTTCTTAAAAGATTTCAGTGTTTCCATATGCTTATCAAACTGCTACACAGTATTAGTAGTTGCACATCTCCATAACATCTGTTTGTACATTTGACCTCTCCAACTCAGCTTCATATTGTCATATATGTGTTTAAGACAAAACCTATGCTCAGCACTAGGAAAGGTCTCTGCTATTGCTGGTATGACACCCTAAGATAGTTGAAATATAAAACAAGTTCATTATCTGACAATGGAAATATAAACCAAGTTTGATTGAATCAATACACTTGAAATATAAAACAAGATTAATAAAAACCATACCTTTTGCCTGTCTGATGTAAAGGTAAAATTTGAGTTTCTGAAAAGCTCCAAGTCATCACCAACACAGTCAAGAACCACTTCCATGAATCCTTGTTTTTAGACTCCACTATAGCATATGTAAGGGGGTATATTCCATTGTTTGGATCTACCCCTACTGCTGTCAAAATCCAACCAGGATACATACCAGACAAGAAACAACCATCCAATCCCAACAAGTCTCTTTTCCCGGCCTTAAATCAATCTTTCAAAGGACCTAAACATACATACTGTAAAACCCGCAATTAACATAAGATGAAAAGACAAAAATACCCTCGAATTTAAAATTTTGAGAACTTGCGGAAAATCACATAAGTAACATATTATTATACCGTAATCTAATGTTAGTTATATCATAAGTCACCAAATAAAACCTTATGTTATAAGTTTGAACAATGAAAAAAAAAAAAAAAAAAAAAGAAGAAGCCATGTTAATATGCCGCCCCCCCCCTTGACCAAGATTGAGACCAAGTTCATGATTGGTAAAATTTTGTTAAGCCCATTAATGTGATTGATATACTTCCCTAATTGCAAAAATAAAAATAAAACACGGTTTCTTTTTTTTTTTCTTTCTTAGAACCGATTATCACAAAAACAAAAGAACCCTAAAATTCCTCTCTAAAAACAATCGGCTATCCTCCCTTGTTGCTGCTATTGTCGATCCAAGATAACCAAAGGAAGATTTGATATTTGTTCATAACAACTAAGGTAATCATATAATCATCATTGGTTCATCCGAATTTGTTTGTATTAAACCCTAACCGACCTTGTTTCCCTTGTTCTTGTGGCTGCCGATCGACCAAAGGAGAAGGAGAAGGAGAATTCGTGTGGTGTTTTGATTTTGTTGTGTTCGTGTTCTTCGTGGGCTACAAGGGTATTGTATCACATACCTTATTCGATCTTTGTTCTTGTTTCTTTTTTTTGTTCTAGTCGAATTAATCATAAAATGTCACATAAAATAACATGTTATGAAAAAACCCTAAAAGTCTATATGTTTAAATCGACCAGGAGATTACGTGTTGGAATCATTCGATTTGGATATGTTAAGACCCGTGTTTATTGACCTAAATATGTGTTGGATCAACCTAAAATCGTTGGTGTTAAGAATTAATGAAATAGAATGACTAAAACCCAAAATTACACATGGTTCTGTGATAACAGTCTGCTGAGCTGAAAATTAGTTCGATTTTAACCGGCTATAACTAAATGATGGAATTGAATTTTTGGGTGTTTTAAGAGTCTACAACTAAGTTCAATGAAATGGCTACCTGGGAAATTTAGTTTGTAATTTTTAGAGGTCTGAAAGGTTACTTTTTGATTTTTAGAAAATTATGTGTCTGGTCGGATTTGTGAGTCTGGAAAAACAGTCCGGATTTTTGATTTTTAATTTTCAAATCGGGTCGAGTTAGAAGGTTTCCTTTGAACTGGGTAATATATAAGATGTCTATTACTTCCTGGAATTTTTGTAGATTTTTGTGAATTTTTCTTAAAAGGTTTCTAACTAATAACTTTTCGTATAGTAAAATCAGTCAGAAATCTGGACGAGTTGGTTTAGGTGAATTTTAATCCATAGTTATGCTACTTAATAAAATCTGGAAAAATTTGGTAAAATACTTAAGACATTTGAGCATCTCTGGGAATTTTGGGAATTTTATTACTAAGTTCTTGTACGATTTTAAATTTATTAAAAACCTAACAATTTCGTATATAAAACTGTGTGAAGTTATAAAAGGTTAAAAAGGTAATGAAAAGGTGTTTTGTGTTTGTTTTGTAAACGTAAGGGTTTAAACCGTCATTATTTTAAAACTAAGGGACCTAACTTGTGAACACCGTAACTTCATGGTAATTACATTTTTCACCCTAACTTATGAGAATTACATATTAATCCCTAAAGTTGTGATAATTACATAAAACCCTAAATTTGGTAAAAGACATTATGAATCTTGAACTATGAATATGATCACTTGGTATACTTTGAATTGGCATATGAGAATGATATAAATTAAGGTTATCTAATATGAAATGAGAACAAACATGAAACCTTTCGATGATATGAAACTTAAGAGAACTTATGATTATTTGTAGATCGGTTGAAGAAGGAGTGATCTCCTATTTGATTTGACTTTCATTTCTTTTGCTTGCGTATTCGTTAAGGTACAGATATTCTGCTTCTTGAATGAGGAGCCTTCGCTCTCACTTTTATTCGTATTAGGGTTTCCCATGCCATTGCTATGTTCCCTACATTTGACATGAACCTATGATTCGTGAACCTTTGATTTATGAACCTTTGATATGATCCTTTTGGCATTTGGGACCCTTAGCATTGAACTTTGATATTTGAACCTTTGATATGAACCCTTTGATATGAACCTTTGATATGGACTCTGACATTTGGACTATGACATATGAACCTTTGACCTTGACCCCAGTTTGATACTACGAGCCAAAATATGTTTCCTAGCCATGAAGGTAACATGGCCGTGTCATTGATGCACCAATGGCATGACTCTTGTGTGGTCAGAGTGATTAACCACACCGTCCCCATTTTGATTTGATATGAGCTCACTATGATATGATTTGATATGGCCAATATGATTTGTTTGGAGGGCGTATGGATGCATCCTAGATATGTTCTGATATGATATGTTTTGATATGATATGATATGGTGACTGGGGCTGGGTGCAATCCACTCCTTTCACAAAATATGGGAGCTAGCTACTCCACCTGAAGAATGAGGACACCCCTCATATTATCTGATTATCTGAGAGGTCTCCCCTCTATATGATTATGAAGATATGATATGATATGATATGTGATATGTTATGATATGGGCTCGTGGTGGATGACTGTCCTAAACCTTACTCTTTATTTCCTTTTCCTATATCTCATTCATTATGATATGTCTGTTCATTTCCATTTGATTTTGGTTTCCGTTTATTATATATCTGTTCACTGGGCTTTTTAAGCTCAGCCGCATTTCTTTTCCTGCGGCAGGTTTTAGTAGGAAGCCAGGAGCTTGGGTTTGCTTTGGGATGAGAGATTAGCTTTTGAAGACGATACCTTAGTTTTAGTATTCATTTATGTATGACTACGTAGATTTGGTATATTTTTCTTTGTAATATTGTAAACCAATTGTATTATGTAAGTCGTATGTTATGCTTGACTTTGATATGTCACCATTTGCGTGACACTTCTACCCTTGTCGGGTTGGGGTGTTACAATTATGGTATCAGAGCCAGGTTTACGACTTGTAGTACATCTACCCTTGGCCTGTGTAAGTTAGGACCCCTAAGTTTCCACTGTAGGCGCTCGTAGGATAACCTTTGCGAAGTTGCGTAGAATTTTCCCATAGGAATATAAGTCATAACCGGTGAGGAATGGGTAGTCTAGGACATCCATGTGAGTAGTAATTGCTTCCGCATCACTCTGAATCTTGCCTTTGCCTTTAGTCATGTCTTATAAGAACGTGTCGCAGAAGACGAGGAAGTCCTACCTTCCGTCATTTGAATGATGAACGTTGTATGTTAACCAATTTCCTTTAGAAGGATTTGATGTTGATATTTGTCCAGTACGGAATTGTTATCTAAGCATGCTGATGCTAATAACTGATATTCCATACATCTCAACTCTGTCAGTTAATGATGTTCGTATTACTATCGGTGCACACCCTACCATTCCTATGTTATAAGCTAAACAAAGTTCCGATCGTTTGAACTGTTCACTCTTCTATCCTACACGTTGAAGAACCATGTACTAAGTTTGATATGTGAACTATCCGTATGATTTGACAACCACATTCGTTCTAAGAATCCGTTTACCTTGGACCTTGAGCTCTTTTGATTTTGGATGGGTGGCTCTCGTGAAGCTACTGCAGACTACAATATTTGAAATGTGACCTTTAACAATCTGCTTCACCATCTTTTGATATGATATTCTCAATCATTTGAATCTGTTAAGATTATTGCTGCTATGAAGCACATGCTCCGATCTCTTTGATTTTCAATTTTCGCCAAACGCCTGTTAGTATCCACTCTTGGAAAGCTCCGGCACTTGAAAGTTTGTGGTACAAATTTCTGGTGCTTCTGATGAACCTTTTGAGATCCGTGTGGGAAGTAAAGTTTGCATTGAACTAATCTGAATTTGGCGAAACCACGATACTTAAGAAGTTAAGAGATTGTAGGAACTGATGGGATATGAGTTTGTTCACTTCAGTGATCTCTTGAATGCTCCTGTCGGTTTATGAAGAAGAAAGAGAGAAGTGTGCGGCGGCACACCGACCATCGTGAATGTAACCGTAATCATTATTCCATTTCCGAGTATCAATATTTGATTCGTCCTACCTTTGAAACTCCGTAGCAGACGACCTCATTCGAGTTTGAAAGACGGAAGAAGCAACCACAAGAACATCTGAGAAGGAAGTTGACTAGTTGAGATTAAGCTCCGCAAAGCATTGCAATTTTATTTGTGAAGCGGAAGATTTGTGATATGAAGCTTTTCCCTAAGGAGGTTCCCTGAGCTGCTCTTGTACTCGTGTGACCACTATGAGTTTTGAATGATGTCAATTGTATTGGCTAGAAGATTCATGTTTTCGCAAGTATTCGGACAATTGTCATAGTATGACAGTGTGTTTATGCTCAGAGACGAACGAGGAACTCGTAGACCATTTGTTTGTATTTTGTGAATCGACCCTTTGTTCTGGAAGAATAGTTTTGATTTGCGTTCAGAGATTGCAGCAGACAACACCACCAGGTATCCGATGACGACAGAGTTTCCACAGAAAGGACCAAGACTGAAGACCATTGTCAGAGTTAGAAACCTTGTAGCAGATGTGCAGAAGAGGTTCGTGACAGGCGTTACCAAGAGAGAAGCATGTGAGGAGAAGACAGACTGAGATGAGACTCGATTATACCTCAAGCAGCACGTGGAGATTTCAGTTGGGCATCAAGACGACCAGACCGTAGAAGATGAGCTTTCAGCACATAAACCAGGAAGTCCACAGCAGTTTGAGTTGGTGAATTTTGAATCATGCTAGAAGACCTGTAGAAGACATGCAACCTTGTTTCTCTAGTCATTTTAGTTATACTAAGATGAATTGAGAGCTGAAGCAGACTCGCAAATGGAGGAATGCACGGTGATCACGTCAGAGATTCACGCTACAATACCGAAGTGTCAAGAAGAAGTGTCGAAGACTTGAGGAACCAGACTCAAGTTTATGATTTCCTTTTCACCCTATGATCGTATGATTAGACAAGAGAGCGGCTACTTGGAATTTGAAAGGATTCGAGATCATGAAATTGAAGGGATGAAATTTTGTAGTAAACGTTTGGATTCGGAAGATTTGATTTTTGTAAAGGATGAAGATATTGAAGACGTAATTCATTTCCTCTTAGACCACTCAAGTTTCCGTTACCTTTCAATAGGATCTTTTGAATGAGCTCTACCCCATTAGAAATTCCGTTCTGTATTCGTTATGCATTTGTTGGATGATGGTTTCGTTCTGAGAAGGATGATGAATTGTGGAAGACCTAACGTTTCGACGACGAGTTCCATTTTGAGGTGTACACATTTCGTTACGCTATTTGTACGTTCAAATTCCTCCGATTTAGAATCCGTAGTGATGGTTGTTTTGGACCAACCTTAGGAGGTAGAAAGACTGATAGGTGGTTAAGATAAGTAGTTCTGTTCGCGACTTGAGATAAAGTATGACCATCATGATGGTATACTCATATGATGCTGGTATTATGACGGTTCGCGAACGTGATAATACTTACGTCATATGACGTACCCTCACTGTGTTCATAGGATATTTCGAGGAGTACTTTAGAAACTTTAGAATGTTGATTAGAGATGTGAGAAATTTCGCATTTGTAAGATTTAGGTTCGTTCCACCTATACGCTTAATCTGGTTCGCCGTTATACGATTTGATACGTTTGGATTCTCGGTACGCGGTTGTTGACCTTTGTAATTCCGATAAAAATCTTAAGTTCTGCTATAAGTTTCTTCCATTTGATATCACCTACAATTTATTTTCTGTACGATCTCATCTGAATTGCCTAATGGAATGCTATGGATGGCATATCCGTCACAATCTTGCGTATCCTTGTATCTCTTCTGAGAGAATATGATAACCATTCGTCATGTTTGAGTATGATCCTTGCAATCTGAATTCCGTATGATATGTCATTTCTGGGAACTGAAGTTACTTTTGGATCGGCAACGAAGAGTCATGAGAAACAAGACTGTTACATTTCCGTTCGCTGTCCGTTGTGTCTTCTGTTTCGTTTCATTTCCGATCGTTGGGATTTTTCATTTCCGTTCGTAAAGATTCTCTGGAAGAACCACCCAGAGCGGGAGGCTACCTGGGAAACCGAGGAATCAATACGAGCTAGTTATCCGCATTTTGCATTCTGATCTAGTACGTCCCTATTTTGTTTTCGATTCTTTCATTTCTGATCCTTTGCAAATTTTGAGGACGAAATTTTTCTGTTAGAGGGGAAGAGTTGTAAAACCCGCAATTAACATAAGATGAAAAGACAAAAATACCCTCGAATTTAAAATTTTGAGAACTTGCGGAAAATCACATAAGTAACATATTATTATACCGTAATCTAATGTTAGTTATATCATAAGTCACCAAATAAAACCTTATGTTATAAGTTTGAACAATGAAAAAAAAAAGAAAAAAAAGAAAAGAAGAAGAAGCCATGTTAATATGCCGCCCCCCCCCCCCCCTTGACCAAGATTGAGACCAAGTTCATGATTGGTAAAATTTTGTTAAGCCCATTAATGTGATTGATATACTTCCCTAATTGCAAAAATAAAAATAAAACACGGTTTCTTTTTTTTTTTTTCTTTCTTAGAACCGATTATCACAAAAACAAAAGAACCCTAAAATTCCTCTCTAAAAACAATCGGCTATCCTCCCTTGTTGCTGCTATTGTCGATCCAAGATAACCAAAGGAAGATTTGATATTTGTTCATAACAACTAAGGTAATCATATAATCATCATTGGTTCATCCGAATTTGTTTGTATCAAACCCTAACCGACCTTGTTTCCCTTGTTCTTGTGGCTGCCGATCGACCAAAGGAGAAGGAGAAGGAGAATTCGTGTGGTGTTTTGATTTTGTTGTGTTCGTGTTCTTCGTGGGCTACAAGGGTATTGTATCACATACCTTATTCGATCCTTGTTCTTGTTTCTTTTTTTTGTTCTAGTCGAATTAATCATAAAATGTCACATAAAATAACATGTTATGAAAAAACCCTAAAAGTCTATATGTTTAAATCGACCAGGAGATTACGTGTTGGAATCATTCGATTTGGATTTGTTAATACCCGTGTTTATTGACCTAAATATGTGTTGGATCAACCTAAAATCGTTGGTGTTAAGAATTAATGAAATAGAATGACTAAAACCCTAAATTACACATGGTTCTGTGATAACAGTCTGCTGAGCTGAAAATTAGTTCGACTTTAACCGGCTATAACTAAATGATGGAATCGAATTTTTGGGTGTTTTAAGAGTCTACAACTAATCTCAATGAAATGGCTACCTGGGAAAATTTAGTTTGTAATTTTTAGAGGTCTGGAAGGTTACTTTTTGATTTTTATAAAATTATGTGTCTGGTCGGATTTGTGAGTCTGGAAAAACAGTCCGGGTTTTTGATTTTTAATTTTCAAATCGTGTCGAGTTAGAAGGTTTCCTTTGAACTGGGTAATATATAAGATGTCTATTACTTCCTGGAATTTTTGTAAATTTTTGTGAATTTTTCTTAAAAGGTTTCTAACTAATAACTTTTCGTATGGTAAAATCAGTCAGAAATCTGGACGAGTTGGTTTAGGTGAATTTTAATCCATAGTTATGCTACTTAATAAAATTTGGAAAATTTGGTAAAATACTTAAGACATTTGAGCATCTCTGGGAATTTTTGGGAATTTTATTACTGAGTTCTTGTACGATTTTCAATTTATTAAAAACCTAACAATTTCGTATATAAAACTGTGTGAAGTTATAAAAGGTTAAAAAGGTAATGAAAAGGTGTTTTGTGTTTGTTTTGTAAACGTAAGGGTTTAAACCGTCATTATTTTAAAACTAAGGGACCTAACTTGTGAGCACCGTAACTTCATGGTAATTACATTTTTCACCCTAACTTATGAGAATTACATATTAATCCCTAAAGTTGTGATAATTACATAAAACCCTAAATTTGGTAAAAGACATTATGAATCTTGAACTATGAATATGATCACTTGGTATACTTTGAATTGGCATATGAGAATGATATAACTTAAGGTTATCTAATATGAAATGAGAACAAACATGAAACCTTTCGATGATATGAAACTTAAGAGAACTTATGATTATTTGTAGATCGGTTGAAGAAGGAGTGATCTCCTATTTGATTTGACTTTCATTTCTTTTGCTTGCGTATTCGTTAAGGTACAGATATTCTGCTTCTTGAATGAGGAGCCTTCGCTCTCACTTTTATTCGTATTAGGGTTTCCCATGCCATTGCTATGTTCCCTACATTTGACATGAACCTATGATTCGTGAACCTTTGATTTATGAACCTTTGATATGATCCTTTTGGCATTTGGGACCCTTAGCATTGAACTTTGATATTTGAACCTTTGATATGAACCCTTTGATATGAACCTTTGATATGGACTCTGACATTTGGACTATGACATATGAACCTTTGACCTTGACCCCAGTTTGATACTACGAGCCAAAATATGTTTCCTAGCCATGAAGGTAACATGGCCGTGTCATTGATGCACCAATGGCATGACTCTTGTGTGGTCAGAGTGATTAACCACACCGTCCCCATTTTGATTTGATATGAGCTCACTATGATATGATTTGATATGGCCAATATGATTTGTTTGGAGGGCGTATGGATGCATCCTAGATATGTTCTGATATGATATGTTTTGATATGATATGATATGGTGACTGGGGCTGGGTGCAATCCACTCCTTTCACAAAATATGGGAGCTAGCTACTCCACCTGAAGAATGAGGACACCCCTCATATTATCTGATTATCTGAGAGGTCTCCCCTCTATATGATTATGAAGATATGATATGATATGATATGTGATATGTTATGATATGGGCTCGTGGTGGATGACTGTCCTAAACCTTACTCTTTATTTCCTTTTCCTATATCTCATTCATTATGATATGTCTGTTCATTTCCATTTGATTTTGGTTTCCGTTTATTATATATCTGTTCACTGGGCTTTTTAAGCTCAGCCGCATTTCTTTTCCTGCGGCAGGTTTTAGTAGGAAGCCAGGAGCTTGGGTTTGCTTTGGGATGAGAGATTAGCTTTTGAAGACGATACCTTAGTTTTAGTATTCATTTATGTATGACTACGTAGATTTGGTATATTTTCCTTTGTAATATTGTAAACCAATTGTATTATGTAAGTCGTATGTTATGCTTGACTTTGATATGTCACCATTTGCGTGACACTTCTACCCTTGTCGGGTTGGGGCGTTACACATACACCCTCTTAAACTTTCTCTCTGAACTGTTGACATCATGTGGTCTTTCTACCAAAATCTTAACAGTGGTGTTTGGATTGCTATTTTTTAATTCCAAACAATAGTCTCTCAACTCTGCATACTGTTTTCTATGATTACCATCAATCCTTTCCATTGCCATTTTCTTAGCCCTAAACACCTTTTGGTTTGAAATACCTAATTCATATTCTTTCTGCAATTGGTCTTTAAGGGCAACTAGAGGAATTTTTGGGTTAGGCTTAATACTACCCTCTACAGTTTTAGACAAGAAAGTAGTTGTGCATCTTTTCACTTTTCATGATTGTAAACATTTGTGAGTGTCCTCAAATGTTTTGACTGCCCATGTTTCTTGATTAAGTAATTTAGAGCATTGAAGGTACCAAGGGCAAGATTCTTTCTTATCATTAATGCTCCACCCACCATCTGTTGACTTGCCTTTTGACCCACTGACTTGACCCTTTCCTTTTGAACCTTTGGAGTTGGACTTGTCTTTTGGCCCTTCTGAACCTTTCCCTTTTGACCCCCTTATCTCACTTCCATCCTCACAACTGAATTGAGGAACCTTCCCTCTGTAATGAGCCCTCAATCTCTTTTTGTCATTCTTTTTCAAATACAATTCTCTTCTTTGTTCTACTGAAACTCTAGTAAGCATTTCTTTTATTAGTGTATTACTTTCAAATTCCTGGCCAATAAAAAATTCTCCATCCACACATTACCACCCAACTTTGCATCAGCATTCTTTTTTTTAATATGCTTCTTTAAAGCTTTTCTCCTTTCACCTTCATTCTCAGATTCACTCCCAGTATCCATATCATCATAATCAACTTCCTCATCCTCAAAAACTTCTTCTACTTGTTCCACATTCTCTTTATACCCAACCCATTCAACATTATCATCAATGTTTCTTTTAAATTTAGCCATATCCACTTCCACATCATCTATTATGTTATCTGGTTCATCAAAGTAGTCACTGTCTTGGCTATCTGAATCATCCTTACTACCAGAATCAAGTTTACTACCAGAACCTTCACTACCAGTACCATGTTCCCTTTCTGACTCAGCATTAATGCTTTCATTCCTATTTGACTATCCTACATCCTCATTTTCAACTACAATCTTTTTCTTTCTACCCACCAAGTCTAAGCACCCCTTCAACCATTCATCCTCACTAACATCTTCAACAACATCATCAACATTGTCATCTAAGACAACATTATCTACTACATTATTAACCAAAGAGTCATCTACATTCAGTGGCTCTACATTCAATGGCTCCTTAATAACACCATGATCAACATATAACTCAATTACCTTATACTTAGCAACAAACTTCATCATTTGCAAGACATCCTGATCACTAACTAACTTCTTTAGGCCATTATCTAAATCAGTGTTAGGTTCCTTATAATAATACTCAAATGATGAGTTTTCATAACCTATCTCTTTCATCATGGTGTTAATTTCAATAATAGAAAACACATCAGAATCTATTGAGTCTATCCAATTTACCTTCCCACCTTTATATCGTATCTTGGGAGGACTAGTAAATGCACCACCATGGTTGATCTTCAGGCAAAAAACACCTGGAAAATAACCTAGTTACATTACAAAATTAAGAGTTAGCTAAACAAGATTATTGATAAAAAAAAATAAGTTAAGAATGAACAATACAATATACTTACGATAATCATGATAGGGATCTGCTTTTGATCCCTTCATACGAACCCTCCATTCACACAACATTGTTGAATTAGGACTGATTTTACTTAGAACACTGAATTGGGGATTTTTAGAGAGAGAGAGTTTGTGTGTGATAAGTTTGGGGATGAAAAAGGTTATGAATCGTGTTATTGAGTCAAACGTTATATTAAACACTGGTCAATAACCCGCCAAACATGAAAAGACATAATTAACCCTCACGTGTTGGTCACATGACCAAGTAAACGGTCAAACAAACAGAAAATTTGGTCAATGGACCAAACCCGTTATGGGTCGCAACCACAGGGAGATGATCCGTTATAAAAAAAGTATAGGGACTAAAACCGTTAAACCCGACAGACCACAGAGACCACTTTTGAAATTAACTCCATTTTAAAAGTTTTGGCAATAACAATCAAATGACATATATGTAATTTAAACAAGTTATTTTCCTTTTTCTTTTATTTAAGAACATGAGTTATAATTATTTATTTATTTATTATTTTTTTTTTCCATTCATCTCAAGAACATATGATCCAATATTGTAGTAAATGACAAATGAGAATAATATATATTCTTATGTCGAACAAATTAGCAATTGATTAATTCCTATGAGTAGATTTTAGTTTTTGTTTGACTAAAAGATATAGATATTATGCAAGAGTTGTAAGTTTTGTAATATTTTGTAGGTGATTCGTACATACATATAATTTTTTTATTTTTAATCTAGCAATTAAAAGCATTTAGGAACAAAATAATATGTTTGTATTTAATCAATAATAACACATAACTAAACTTTAGAAAAAAAAAAAAAAAAAAAAAAAAAAAAAAAAAAAAAAAAAAAAACCCCGAAGTCGAGTCGCTAGACTCATTTACATGCCCAATAGAGTCCCAATTGTTTATTCAGCCCATACGAATGCCAAAGTCCAAACGAACACACGGGTCAAACCGACCCTAATCCAAATCCGTCATTAAATTGGCAGTTTCTTTCTTTAGGATATGATCAGATCATCATTTGAATCCCATTTCCATAACGCGTATCTCAGGTGTTAGATCGCTATTTCTGGTATTTCTTAGACTCTTTTTTTTTTTTTTTTTTTTTTTTTAATTTGTATGCACCGATTCGGTCAATAATATTTCATCCTTTGCTAGTATTAGATAAGTATAGTAGACATATATTGACTAATCATTTAACAGTCATATCAAATCAAATAAAAATGATTATTGATAAAGTATTGGTTGACACGAAATCTCTATTGGGATAATTGACTTGGTTTCCAAAACAAAGAGATCATCTGAATTTAGTAAGTTGCAAATAAGACAAACAATCTGTTGCCAACATACCTTTCGTTTTGTGAGTCATCATTTCACTCATAATCTAATCCGTGTATTTAAGAAAACATAGATTTAGGCAGATGAAGTCAATCAATTCCTACGATGAAATGAAATCCCTTTGAATTTCGAGTGCCAGTTAGGGTGAGGAAAAAGATGAATATGCACGGTGTTGTTAACATGTTGCATATAGCAACTAGGAAAGTCACAACCAATATTTCTTTTATAAATTGAATTTCAACTGACACCGCTAGTGTCCATGTTCTTTGTCCCTGAATGTAAAACATATATACACTTCATAATCGATGTTTCTTATGAAATACAGTTACTTCAAAGATCATGTCGTCTCTCAGCCCATCAATGGAAGACTTACCAGGAAATGTGATGACCGATATTCTCTCAAGGCTTCCTGTTAAGACAATCATCCATTGCAAGTGCGTATGCAAGAAATGGTATGAATATGTTTCAGAATCTTATTTTGTTAATCTGCATCTCTCGAGATCACCTGCAGGCGTCATGATTCATCATAACTGTCAGCCAGAGAGTTTTAGATACAGTCGTGTGGACGAACCAGGCGTTTTGAAGTGGTTGGAGATTGAACGCGAGGGTGATGATACACGTTTACACCATGATCATGTCACGAGTGTTGATCTTAACCTTGAACCTACTTTTCACAATACTAGTCTACATCAAGTGGGTTCAGTCAATGGGTTGGTCTGTTTGTGGCAATATTTTAACTATCACGACAACACTTATATATGCAATCCAATCACCAGAGAATACATGACCCTTTCTAGGCAACGATACTATAGAGAAGAGGAATATGCAACAATTGTTTATGGTTTTGGAGTCAGTTTACTGACAAAGGAATACAAAGTGATACGGATTTTCCAAACGGATTTACAACCATACCTTACCTCATTTCGGCCTCGTCTAATAGAAGCTGAAATTTACACCCTTGGCACAGGCCAATGGAGATCTCTTGGTCATGTTCCTTACTGGATTACGGAGTTCCAGAATGGACCTTTTTTGAATGGGTGTGTTCATTGGACTTTTCGTGATGAACCTTCTCCTGACGGGTTTTATGCTTTTGATTTTGACAATGAGACCTTTCATTTATTTCCATCACCCCCTTATGAAGAAAGACATGGTAATATTCGTTGGCAAAGTTTGGGAGTCTTAAAAGGTTGTTTATGTCAGTGTGATTCATCAGCTGTTGAATTTACGATTTGGGTGATGAAGGAATACGGGATTAAGAAATCTTGGCATAAAGAGGTGGTGATCAAGCAAAGTATTAGCCTGGATTGGTTGGTACGCGAACCTGTGACTGTATTGGAGGGTTTAGAAGATGGAACAATTCTGATGTTACTTCGTGATAATTGTTTGTTGGTATATTGTCCTAGGAAGAAAACAATTGAAAAAAGAGAAATGTTTAGAATATTCTTTACTGGAATGGCTTATCGTCCTAGCTTTATCAAACTCCAGACATTCGAATCAGAAAAAGTACATGTCCTCTAAAGGTCAATAATTTCTTTTACCTTGAACTTCCATTGTAGTGTTTGTAATAATTTTCATTTGAATTCAGTGACTTTCTACTGTTTACCAAAAGTCATTCATTTTGTCTCTAAGCTATAGTTGACATATGTAAACACCATCCAATCGCATCCATCATTTTAGGAATATTGTTTACTATGGTTATGCCTATATTGTGAACATGTCAAATGGCCAAAAACATACTTCTAGCATATTAAAGCCCATGATTAGGGAAACCTGAATTTTGGGATATAAATGGTTTATATTTGTTGGCGAGCAATGAAACAATTAAGACATACAACAACTACACATGTATGTGTGTATGTATCTGATGCAAATCCTTTGTTTTTCTGATGTCGCTCTATAATACTTGATCAGGTTTGAAGATGTGAGGAAAGAAGGTTTGACAGATCTCTTAACTTATTTTATGTGCTTGTTATCTTTGCATCCAGACTTAAAGACACCTAAATTTGGTTAATGACATTGTCTCTGTGTAATATATATGTAGGTGCAGATGCCCCATTGGAGGTTGCAGCAAAGAAACAAAAACCATTGGAGGTTTCAGCAAAGAAATAGCTAGGTCAAAAACCATCCCAAAGAGATAGCTAGGTCAATAAAACAGAAAGTAGGTCTATGAATTGCACGTGTTAAGAGACGACATTAATAAAGTGTGTCACGATCCTTCTTCTCTTACAGCTACAAAAGGATTAACATTTATGGTTTGTAGGTTATATTGTGTTCTTGTTTTGGTGCAATTTGGGATTTTTCGAAATGGTTATCTATGTTATGTTGGTCATCTGTTAAACTGCTGAAATATCTAAGGGATGATTTTAAGCACAATGATTCAGGTGTTTTTACTACAAAAACACTAAAGAAATAATATGCATTATTATTTTGGGTTAATAATATTTTAACCCTTATAGCATAACTTTATTTGTATATGTACATTACCCTTAATGACTGAATTTGGCTGATCTCAGCATTATTATCAAATAAGTTCGAATGAAATGGTTACTAACATATGAAAAAGAGGACACAACATAAACTACTTGATCTTTAGTATGTAAAATGTTAGTCCAAGTAGGGATGGAAAAACAACCCGAATCCGATGGGAAAACCTGAACTTTTTGGGGCGTGGTGGGGCATGCTTACCGGGTTAGAAGTGATAACATAAATGGAAAACTTTAGGCAAGTTCATTTCATAGGATGTTTAAAAAAGATTAGGGGGAAGAATCATTTGGTATATTTATATAAAGTTGATGATGTTTAGTTATCTTTAAAAAGTTTTAATCGTGTTTATGAACTATATGATTTTCATGTGGCTAGTTAAATATTATTTTCGTTTTATAATGAGCTACATACTACTGCAGGTCAATCAAATGAAGGAAAGTCAACTGCTAAAGTCAACTCTGCAACAAGCTTGACTCCAAGGCTGCATTCTCAGCACAAGAACTTAATCCTACTTCATAATTGTTTAACTTCATGTAATAGAATGTAATAGCTTAATTAGATGCTTCTAGAACAGTGTATAGCAGTTAGTTAGTTAGCATTTCATTCTTTGTATAAATACCATCATTGTATCATTTTCTACTTAATGAAGTAACATTTCACTTTCACAATTCTCTCATTTCTCATTTAACTAAATGGTATCAAAGCCATCACCACCACAAACTGTGGTGATAAGCTAACTCCGATCACCAAAACTTGACCAGTAACCACCACAAACCATCATAACTAACTTTCCCGCCAAAATTTTTCTTTCAAAACCACCATCAAATCCGTCATAAAACCACCAATCTTCATCCAATCTTCATCCAAAACCACCTAAAACCAATCACTAATCATCATACACCACTCAAATCCAACAAAACCCCATCAATTACACCCAAAATAACCAAATTCAACCAAACAGTGATCATAACCACAATTTACTTCAAAATTCATCACAAACCTTCATCTTCCATATAATACACAGGAATTCACACCAATTCATCATCAAGACTGGTCAAATTACAAGAATCAAGAATTTGTTCAAGAAAAGTCAAAGTTTGTTACAAAAGTCAAAGTTTGTTCAAGATGACTAACACTGTCAGCACAAGAACTGGTGGATACAGACAACAAAGAACCACTGGTCAGAATCAAACATCAACTTTAACTGAGAGGAAGAGCAATTTCAGGAAGGGAATTACTTGCACAAATTGCAACAAGGAAGGCCACTTCAGTTATGAATGCTACAAAATTGTGGGATATCCTGTTGGACACCCACTTCACAACAAATACATTCCACCATCCCAGAGGAACCATTCAGCTAACAAAGGTCAGGCTTCTGTGAACATGGCTATGGGAAAGGATGAAACCCCATTGGGTGAAGCAACAATGGGACACCAAGGCACCAACAAGGACTCTGATGGTTTCATGAGTGCAAGAATGGATATGTTGCAGAATAAATTGAATCAAATGATGCTGATGCTTCAAAACAAGGACACTGATCCTAATCTTCTCACAACCTACATGGCAGGTATATTTTCTATCATATACTCTTTCATTGCCTCTCATTTAACTAAGTCTAAGGATATTTGGATAATAGATAGTGGTGCCACTGATAGTATCTGTATCTTATTATCCCTCATGTTTAACACCAGAAAATGTGACCCACCAATCTTAGTTTCACTACCAAATGGACATGTCACAGAGGTACACCTAATAGGCTCAGTATGCATTCATAACAACTTCATCCTACACAATGTACTCTATGTACCATCATTCACCTACAACCTCATCTCCATCAGCACTGTATTGAGATCCACACACTCCTCTATCACCTTCACTTACAACTCATGTTACTTTCAGGACCATAGTGGGAGAAAAACAACTGGATCCCTCTGTGGTGGACTCTACACCCTCACTTCTTCAACTAACAACCCACAACAAGCACCACAGCCAACCATTCTCTCACATGTTACCAGCAACCACCTATGGCATGCAAGATTGGGACATCCCTCATTTCAAGTTCTCAACAAAATCAAAAGTTTACCTGTTTCTACTTTCAAAAATACAGAAAACAAATGTACAATATGTCCTTTGTCAAAACATCATGCTTTACCTTTTCAAGTTAGCCTTTCTCATGCACAATCTATGTTTGATTTGGTTCATTTTGATGTATGGGGTCCCTATAGACACCCAACTGTGAATAAATGTACATATTTCTTAACAGTTGTTGATGATTACTCAAGGGCAACATGGACCTATCTTTTACCAAACAAATATCATGTTGCATCAACCATAAAAGTTTTCTATCAGTACATATTAAACCAATTTCAGAAATCCATCAAAATCATAAGAAGTGATAATGGGACAGAATTCTTAAACAACACACTTGATGAATTTTTCAAATCACATGGTATAATCCACCAAACATCATGCCCTTACACCCCTCAACAAAATGGCAGAGTTGAAAGAAAACACAAACAATTGCTAGAAATGGCAAGATCACTTCAGTTTCAAGCCAACTTTCCAAAACATCTTTGGGGTTATTGCATTCTCACATCCACTTATCTCATAAACAGACTCCCATCCAGAACCCTCAATAATTAAAGTCCCTATGAACTACTCTACCAAAAACCTCCTAACCTTGAACACCTCAGAATCATAGGCTGCAGAGCCTATGTTCATGACCACACCAATGACAAATTTGCACCAAGGTCAATACCAACTGTTCTTCTTGGCTACCCACCAAATCAGAAAGGCTACCTTGTTTATGACCCTACAACACAGAAAACCATCACTAGTAGACATGTAACCTTTGATGAAACCATTTTCCCATTTCACCAAAGTCCTAATACTTGTCTGCCAACAACACAAACCACACCATCTCCTACCTTCATCCCTCATGAACCACCACCCATTATACCACCTTCAACCACACCCAACACACCACCCAACCACACCTCAATGGATGCTACTAAGCCTACACAACCTACACCAGAACCAACACCAGAACCTACATTAGAACCTACATCTCCTACATCAGAACCTACACCTACTCTTATACCTTCTGATTCACCAACCACAGCTTCTAATCCACCACCAATACACACTACAATACCTCCACAACCACCCAAACTCAGAACATCAACCAGAACCACAAATCCCCCACTCAAGTTCAAAGACTATCAACACTCACTCCCAACTAAATCCTCTGTGCACAATATCAAGTCCAAATACCACCTTACCAACTACATCAACTACAACAACCTCACATCACAACACAAACACCTTATTTGTTCAATAGATAGGTCAGTGGAACCACATACCTTTAACCAAGCATCCAAAGACATTAGATGGGTCAAAGCAATGGAAAATGAAATCACTGCTCTTGAAGACAACAAAACTTGGGTCCTCACTGAATTACCCCCTGGCAAAACTCCTATTGGTGCAAAATGGGTCTTCAGAATCAAGTACAGAGCAGATGGGTCAGTTGAGAAATTTAAAGCTAGACTTGTGGCAAAAGGATTTAATCAAAAGGAAGGCATAGACTACACTGAAACCTTTGCACCAGTTGCAAAAATGGTTACTGTCAGAACACTTCTATCTCTTGGCATTCAAAAGGGCTGGCACATTGAACAACTAGACATAAACAATGCCTTCCTACATGGGGACCTTCATGAAGAAGTGTATATGACAGTTCCACAAGGTTATCCTAAACCTACTTCACCAAACACTGTCTGCAAGCTACAAAAGTCTCTATATGGCCTAAAACAGGCCAACAGACAATGGTCAGACAAACTTACTACTTACTTGAAAAGTTTGGGGTTCAAACAAAGCTATGTGGATACCTCTTTGTTCACACTACACACTGCTTCATCCACAACCTCCATCTTAGTCTATGTTGATGACATCATAATCACAGGCAACAACAAACCATTCATTGATCATGTTAAGCATCAACTGGACCTCACCTTTAGCATCAAAGATTTGGGACCCATTCATTACTATCTTGGTATTGAGTGTCTTAGAAATTCAACAGGAATGGTGATGACACAGAGAAAATATGCTCTTGAGCTCCTAAAAGAAGCTAACATGCTACATGTTAAGCCTGCAGCCACTCCTCTTGATCCTAATGTCAAACTCAACAACACTGATGGGGAGTTAATCAGTGATCCCTCCTTCTACAGGAAACTTGTTGGAAAGCTGCTCTATTTGACTCTAACCAGACCAGATTTGGCATTTGCAGCCCACTCATTAAGTCAGTTTCTTCAAGAACCAAGAACACCACATCTGAAAGCACTAATGAGAGTATTTAGATACATCAAGCTATGCCCAGGCCAAGGTTTATTATTCCCTACTCTCAATAGTCCCATTTTAACAGCCTACTGTGACAGTGATTGGGCCAGCTGCCCCTACTCAAGAAGGTCTGTATCTGGCAATTGTATATTCCTTGGCAGCAGTCTTATCTCATGGCAATCTAAGAAACAAAATGTGGTCTCAAGGTCTTCTACAGAGGCTGAATATAGATCCCTTGCAGACACAACATGTGAAGTTTCATGGATCAAATGCCTACTTCAGGATCTACTTGTCCCTATTACTCCTCCAATCAAGGTCTTCTGTGATAATGCATCATCTATAGCCTTGGCTTCTAATCCTGTCCAACATGCAAGAACAAAGCACATAGAGATAGACTGTCACTTTGTTAGGGACAAGGTCAAACAAGGTCTCATCCTACCAACATTTGTTCCATCTAAAGCCCAAGCAGCTGATATTCTCACAAAGGCATTGCACAGACCACTCCATTTCAATTGTTTATCCAAATTGAGCATTTGTGATCCATACACAATGCCAATTTGTGGGGGGGATAATGAGCTACATACTACTGCAGGTCAATCAAATGAAGGAAAGTCAACTGCTAAAGTCAACTCTGCAACAAGCTTGACTCCAAGGCTGCATTCTCAGCACAAGAACTTAATCCTACTTCATAATTGTTTAACTTCATGTAATAGAATGTAATAGCTTAATTAGATGCTTCTAGAACAGTGTATAGCAGTTAGTTAGTTAGCATTTCATTCTTTGTATAAATACCATCATTGTATCATTTTCTACTTAATGAAGTAACATTTCACTTTCACAATTCTCTCATTTCTCATTTAACTAAAATTTTCGTTTTATATTATATTCAAAAGACTAATGTGATCATGAGTCATGAATCCTTACAATATACTCGTAGAACTTTTGATAAATAGAAATATCTAATGACTTTAGGTTTCTCCTTTAAAAATTAGATTGATTAGCCTCTCACAACCAACAATCTAGCAGTATCGAAGCGTCTAATTCACATGTGTGTTGAGTGTTGACCTCTAAAATGCACCGTATATCTTTCAAAAAGAGAAAGATCGTGTCTTGTTAAAAAAAGAAGCTGCACAAGTATGTTTCCTCGTATATACACCAAAAAAGAGGGGGCGCTCCAAGCTTCCATAAGTAAAAGTCGCACAAAATTCGTAATTGCAATAAGGTGTGTAAGTGTTACAAGTCCTTAAAAACGAGATAAAAACGAAAGTATCCAAATTAATTTGCATACTTTCGTTTTTACTTTGTATATATTATGACTAGACTATCGTTTTTATACACTTTTCTCCACATTTACTTTGTAACACTTTTTTTTTTTTTTTTTTTTTTTGTTGTTGTTCTCTTCATGACTATGACTTATTTCGATGATAAAAACATAAAGGGGCTATTTGAAAATATCTCCGGGGGTTTAAAATGAGGGAAAATAGCTAAAAAGAGAAAACCTTAAACCCTAAAAATAAAAACAAATCAATCTCCCTCTTTGGTGTTAGGGTTTATGTTAAACCTTAAATAACAAAGTTAGTGAAAAAGGATTTGGGTTGTTAAGATTTATAATGGCAAGACTACTTCGAAACGTATCCATTCTTAAACGTTCCTTGTATCATTTCGAGGTGATATAAACATTTTTTCGTTTTCTTACTGTATTGTAATTGATTATGTTGTTGTCTTATGGTTTTTATATTGTGATTAAGGTGAAATTGTTTAGGTTGGATGTACTTTATATTTGCTGAATTGGAAACAATTAAACAAGTGTTGTTGGTTTTGATATTGGAATTTAGAAGTTGGATTAATAGGTGTTTGGTTTCGGGTTTCAGGGTGTTCGACTTAAGTAGCTGGCTTTAGTGCTTTACTTGATTTGGGATTTAAGGTTTCATTGTACCTTAGGATCAGCTAAACTGACCCGTTTCGCGGAAAAAAGGAAATTAGGAAATGATATCTCAGAAATGATTGGTATGTAATGGAAGTGGGATTGTGTACAGAGAAGACTTTGCCTTGTTCTTTGGCTAAAAGTTATCGGTTTTATTTTTAGCTATGTGTGTGTGCCTTAGGGTGATATATTGTCTGATTTTCAGGGTGAAAGGATTATTCTCTAGTTTTTTTAAGTGGTTTTTTTCTATTGGGTTGTTGTTTTGCAGGAGTCTAAGAGATGTTTACTGGGATCATCGTCTCAGACACGCAGCTACTCTACTAAAGGTGTTACTCATTCCTAGATGGACTATGATTTTGTCTGCTCTGTGTGTATGTCTTCATTTATCAACTACGTTTGTGTATATGTCAAAATGATTTAGGGCTTTAAAGAGTTATGCTAAAATTCCATGAACAACTAATTGCTGGTGGGTTAGGTTTAGCGAAGAGCTGATTTGGGCACGCGTGCCATCTGGTGTCCTGTTATAACCTTATTAGTTAATGTATTAGATTGATATCAGTAATGCTTAGATAGCTTTAGTATGATTTGAAGAGGGATTTATGTGGTAAGGTCTCATTATTAGAATCTGATTCTCATTCTTGCTGGTTGAAGTCTGTTACCATTTCGGCTGATCCAAAAGTTAATTGCTTTGCTTCCCTAAACAACCTACTTGAATGCTCGTTACTAAAGTAATCTACTTTTCTTTGTAATAATTCCTTGACATGTCAGTCATTTGTTGACTAATAGAACCTGACCAATTCATGATATCTTGTTTGAGTTCTTAACATCTCATATGTTTAACGATGTGTAATTATGATACTATAGAGTAATATTTTTAAGGTGGCTTACCTATTTTTTATGTCCTGCAAGGGATAATCTTTGTTTCTCTATGTCTGTAACGTGCATAAATGCCGGCATTGGGCTTATCAGTAATTCACCATTTAACTTTTAGGTAAAAAGAAATCAAAGTCAGATGGAAGTGATTCAGGCGAAGAAAATCTGTCTAAAAAAGATCTTGCCCTAAAGCAAGCAATTGATCAAATCAATACTTCTCATGGAAAGGGTTCTATTATGTTTCTTGGTCAATGTGCTTCACCAAGACAAGTCCCTGTGGTATCTACGGGATCATTTGCGTTGGACATAGCACTGGGAATTGGTGGATTTCCCAAGGTATTTTAACGGTGCTATTATATCAAAGTAATCTACTTATCCTCATTAAAATCGCTAAGCACTTTTGTTCCTCTTTAACACATCCATTAACTTATGCAGGGACGTGTTGTGGAGATATATGGTCCAGAAGCTTCTGGAAAGACAACACTTGCTCTGCATGTAATTGCTGAAGCGCAGAAGCAAGGAGGTTAATTTCTATTTGTTTCGTTTTATTCTATACCTACGTTATATGTTGCCATAAAGAACCATACACGTGTTCTAATTGCTACTGTTGCAGGTTATTGTGTATTCGTTGATGCTGAGCATGCTCTTGATCCATCATTAGCAGAAGCTATTGGTGTGAACACACGTGATTTGCTTCTGTCACAGCCAGATTGTGGTGAACAAGCTTTAAGTCTTGTAGATACCATTATCAGGAGTGGTTCTGTTGATGTTGTTGTTGTGGATAGTGTAAGTAAGGTCTCTCTATTTATGTTTTCTAGGGCTGTGCCTGTGGCATGTTTAACTTTTTCTGAACAAATTATATTGCAGCGTCGTATATCAAAGTTATTTTTTCTGTATTGCTCATTGTGTTAATGACTTTTCAGGTTGCCGCCCTTGTGCCTAAAAGTGAACTTGATGGTGAAATGGGTGATGCACACATGGCAATGCAAGCTAGACTTATGAGTCAGGCACTTCGTAAATTGAGCCATTCATTATCTACATCACAGACTATTTTGATCTTCATTAATCAGGTACCAAATATGATCTGTGAGTAGCAACATAATTCCATATTGTTAATTTATTTAAGTTGCTTAGGGTTAGTATGACAATTTTGAATTGATATTGCTTGGATGTTACTCTCAGGTAAGGTCAAAGCTAGCTACTTTTGGATTTGGTGCACCCTCTGAAGTGACATGTGGTGGAAATGCTTTGAAGTTTTATGCTTCAATCCGTTTAAATATCAGGAGAATCGGACTAGTCAAGAAGGGAGACGAGGTATTGTTTGTTTGTTTGTTTTTTTTTTTTTTTTTTTTTTTTTTTTTTTTTTTTAATAGACAGTTTGATTATTTTTCTAACAGTTCCATAGTATAGATGACGGCCTCCGGTTCTGATTTACTGTTTAACTATCACACAATAAACACTCTGGAATAAACGCCAAGATTGTTTGGTACACATAGAGAACCAACTTGAAAAAGGACTAAGATTTTGTGCGTTTGTCATGTAGTGGAATAGAAATTACGTATTTCCTTACTAATATCTTATTCGATTAGAATTGCAAGATTTTGTTTGTTTTAGTTGAAACTAAAAAACCATAGGAAAGTTTCGTTCATATAATAGAAAAGAAACACTTTGGAAGGATGATCAACGCAAAAATACACATGGTCATTGTTAGATATGGTCACAGTATGCGGCTTCACACACAACTAACTAATTTAGAGTGACCAGCTACACAACACCTTAAAGGGTGTCAAACCCATTAGAATGTGTTATGCAGCAATGAGTACCTCTAGACTGATTGATTGGATGAGTAGTCATATATTAGGATAAGTACTGATTATACAATGGTTATGTGCATTTGTGTGTTGAATTGCTCCCAAAACCAGTTACTAGCCCTACCTTGAGCAAGTGACTGGAGTGAAGTCGTAACAAGGTAGCCGTACTGGTAACTTCTTCTAGTTGTATGGACATGGTTGTTGCTAGGTTTTTATATATTTGATTTCAGTAATCAGTTTTTGGTGTTCCGTTATAATGTTAGATTGTTGGTAGGTAATTTGGTAATTGAGTTCATTTCCATTCCACTACATCGCCCTAACAAACAAAGGCATGCCAAGAGATTTATACTCCTATTTCTCATGATAATTTTTGGTATGTACCAAATTGTGGAATCAATTAATTTCTTTATGTCCAAGTCCATTTCTCTATATTACATTCTCTTATCATTCCCGCATCTTATCAAGTCTGAATTTTGTTTATTTTGAGTTCGTGTGGTGGTCAAAAAGTCCAATTAATGATCAAATTCTGTTTTGCTTGCTGTTTTTCATCTTAAAGACGCTCGGAAGTCAAGTTCTGGTCAAGATTATGAAGAATAAGCTTGCTCCACCTTACAGAACCGCCCAATTTGAGCTTGAGTTTGGCAAGGGTATATGTCGGGAATCAGAGCTCATAGAATTAGGTATCAAACACAAATTCATTATGAAAGCTGGTGGTGCGTATTACAGCATGGGTGAAATGAAGTTTTGTGGGAAAGATGCTATAAAACGTTATTTAGCTGATAATCTAACAATCCGTGAGGAACTAGAGACTAAACTCAGGGAAAAGCTTGTAGATGAACCAAAAAGGGAAAAAGATTTGGATACAACAGATACTGAAGATGTTATCGCAGTTGATGGAATCGATGAAGAAGTAACTGCATTGGAGGCTTGAATTGGTAATGACGAATTTGACCTCCAGTTGTAACATGTTCTACCTTAATTTTCTGGTCCAAGTGTAGTTAAAAGTGTCTTTTTAGGCTTCAAAGGGAGATGTTACATGTTACAACTTTTCCGGCATAGTGGAAGATGCTTTGAAAGTGGCTTCAGTTCATGAGCACTCCAGCGACCATATGCACAGAACTGGCTTGTAAGTAAAGTATCATGTGGTACATTGAAGTTTTGAAGGAAAGCAGTTGATTATCATTTTAACCTCTTGCGTTTAATTGTTTATGATTGTCATCGTATTTTATTAATGGAGTATCAGTGGGGGGAGTCTAATTCTGTAGTTTAGTGACAACTCGAATTCTGAGTGTTTATTGTATATTATCTTTGCTCAAACTTCCAGCAAACAATGGTTAGTATAATGAATCTGAGATGAAACTAAAACTTTTTCAAAACTGTCGTGAGAGTTTTATCAACTTCTTCATAGTCGACTTTGAGGCTATCGTAAGTCCTACATTCTTTTCTTCAGTAAGCATCTTTTTCTTCGACGACCATATCTTGACTTTTGCTTTCTGAATGAGGTCACACATGATTCTCCAGTTATTCCCAAAGCGAACAATAATCCAATTGTTCTCCTAACCAATTATTCACGTGACAAAACCAATGGAAAAACAAAGTGTAGTAATCGTGGATGTCTACAGAATGAGTTAAAACATTAGAGATTACACAAATGGAAAAGTTAGCAATATCAACAACGAAGTCTCAAAACGGGTCAAGTAGGATTTAAGAGGAGCTAAACAATGAAAGAAGGTATTACTCCAACTCTCCAAGAACACCATTTGTTACGAGCAAGTTCAACAAATGGAATACTTATCCATCTTCATGATATGTGTGGCAAAAACTAACCAACTTGTTGCATGATAGAGCACCAGCTGGTCGATGATGCAGATGCCTTTTTCTCAAGGTCATCAAGCTCTTGTTTGTGCTCAAGCTCTACCTCTGCCCTCAATTGTGTCATAAGTCTGTTAACTTCTTCCTCATTACATTGAGGACTTTATTGAATCCACGACTCCACGAGTCACAGCATCAGTAAGAGCCTCCGCTTTGTCAGTTTCCCTCTGCAAATACTCTATCAATTTCTCCATACGCGAGACACACGTCTCTTCGTTCAGTGAATGCAACTTCATTGTCGTCCCCTCTATAGCATCACACATGATATGTGTTGCTTCACACGTCTGAGAAAAACAAAACATTATTAGTATCATTATCTTAATCTGCTCCTACGACAAGAAACATTTTAAAAACAAGGGTCAATCTCATTATATAGATATATACTTTCCAAATTGGAATATTAAACGATTTAGTAACTATATTTTTTTTACCATTTTATTTATTTATTATACATACTTTCATTGGACTGAAATGGTTATTATTTTCCCGGTTTTCAACCACAGTTCGTTATAACCGCTCAAATTGTCTAACATGACATAAGTTACACGAAATTGACTTGTTTTGATGCATTTTGTTGACGTGTTATAGAAACGGGACAAAAGAACGAACAAGAACATAAGGGTGTTTTGGGTTATAAGGAAAACAAAGAAAACATCAATCACCCGTTTTTTGTTTATAGTAAAAAGAGGGTTTAATTTTTTACAAAACATAAAAAGCGTGTTCAAATGATATTATTTTCTATTTTGAAGAAAATAATGAGGTTTAGTTTTCCACAAAATATAAAAAACGCGTTCAAATAATATTGTTTTCTATCTTGAAAGAAGAATGAGAGTTGTGGGTTATAATAGAAACAAAGAAAACATCAAATGTATGTTTTGTATTATTTCTTGTTATACTAGGAAATGCAAATTCTCAAGAGTGATAGGAAAAATAACAAGATCTCTATTATTTATTTATTTATTTATTATTTATTTATTATTATTTTTTTTTGTTTTGTACAAAACATTTTTTGAAAAACAAATGTGTTTTTTTTGCATCTAAACGCATCCAAAAAACCGTTTACCAGAAAATAAATAAATAAATAAATAAAACGCATCCAAACGTTTTCCTTTTCACTTAACATGTGAGAAAAACATGTCACTATTCAAGTGTAACACGATACGTTATGTCTAATATCTTGTAGAAAAATTAGGGAAAGAAATAAACCACTTTAGTCCAATAAAAGAGTGTCGACAATTAAACGTTCTAAAAACAAGCCATTAGAAAAGGGATTTATGACTGTTGAAGTAAAACCTTGCAGGTAGGTCTCACTTCTATGCTTTGTCCTTCGGATGGGGCCCTTCGGACCTTGTTCACTCCTACACAAGAAGAACACGCGTTAGGCTCGCCCCGGGTTTTATCCCAGGACCAACCTCCGGCGTGAGAATGAGTATCGGGTAATATGAATAGTGGTATGAGAGTAACAGTAGTAGGTGTAAATTGAATGCATATCATAAATGAAGTGTGGGTATTTATACTACCCACACCTACTGTACCTGTTTACCTTGGGACCAAGCGAGTTGACCTATGTCTGACCTATAAGGTAGGTGTCAGGCCCTGTGGGAGACACAATCCCGGGAAATCTGGGATGCTAGTGGTTGATGAGACTGTTTACTGTAGATGGCGGCGGTCCACCTCGCATGTGTATCTGGAGGCCCGAGACAGTCCGGACGATTCGTGACGTTCGGACACCAGAGTCTGGTCCGGACGAAGTATGATGTCCGGACACATACACCAACATGTCCCCCCCAGTATTGTAGTATCGGTTGAAGACCGATAGTGCAATACTTAAATAATATCTTCATGTCTTTTGGCACACTTCGGTTCGGCACATGACGTCCGGACACATACACCAACTTGTCCCCCCCAGTATTGTATTACTAGTAGAAGACTAGTAATGTAATACTTTGACGAATATCTTGTGGCTTCTCATTTTGTATTCTTCGGATATGTCTTTTATTTCTGCGTCCTCGTCCCTATTTCGGTGGTATATTTAGTCCGGGATAATACCTGGCTCCAGGGGGGTCAAACCCTATGTATGAATTACCCAAATGCTGGGTCGGTGTTTGAAAGGCTCGTCAAACCTTGATGGGCTAATTTAATTGCAGGCCCATGGGCCGAGCAAAGCAGTATTCATTCTAGTGTCAACATCGGCGTGCCACGCGTATGCTGATCATGAATATCTAACGTTCTATATTTTTCCACGTCAGCGAGTGGCAGGCTGACTTGACACTTTCGATAGTTTCTATGTCTTTCCCTATATATATAGGTTTGGCTCTCACAAGCGCTTTTCTGTTAACTGTGTATTTTCTTACCTTATCTTCGGTGTTTGTATATTTTGCACGATTTGCTCAACCGTTGAGAAGTTTCGAGAGGTGCGTTACCAAACATTTTTGTAATTATCTTTAGTACTTGTTCCATCGGCATCCTTTTAGATATGGCCGCTGAGATGAGTGGACAGGGGGATTTCCCATTGGTAAGTAGACTTGGGCCTCAACCCAGTAGGATAGCGCCTAAGTTTGACATGCATGTACATGCTTCCAAGTTGACGCAAGGTGAGCTGGAACGCGTGGTTGAGGAGTTCGGTGTTCCTTTAGATTTACATCCGATGCTTCCTCCGGTGGGCATGACCATGGACATGTTGCCGGAGAATAAGATTGGTGTTTATGTTCATCAACTGAGGACGGGGGGGGGGGGGGGGGTGTCAGGATTCCTTTCTCGACTTTTTTGCTAGCAGTGATAGGATACTTTCGTGTACATTTTTCTCAGCTGGTTCCGATAGGCTTGAATAGGGTCACCATGTTTGAGATCCGATGCTATAGTCTGGATGTGGTGCCGACTGTTCCCCTCTTCAGGGTGTTTTATAGGTTGTGCAAGCAGGGTCACTGGTTTTCTTTTGAGAGCCGAGCGGGAGTGAAGGCCCTAAAATGTTTCAAGGAAGTGTTGACCGGGCTGAAGAACTGGAAGGGTCATTTCTTTTTAATAGATCGGAGGGCGATACCGCATGGTATGCCGTGGAGGCATAGGGACTCTAAAGTTACCGATGATTTTCCTAGGGTTTATTCTGAGAGGGATGCTGAGAGGGTTGCGGAGAAGGTTATTTTCTTGAGGAAGCCTTTGGATGCTATCTTATGGATGGTGGGGCTTGGTAGAGTTTTCGAGTACCCCGGATACAAGGGCGTTTTAAAGGATGCCGATGGGCATGGTAATGCAGATTTCTTTAGTCATCGTTCGCAGGAGTTGCTTGTTCATTGGTTTGATCTTAAGTTGTTTTGTTATTTTTGTGTGTTTTTTTTTGTAGTTCTTTCCATGACGGAGTATCTGGAGCTTCCGGTGGAGATTGATGTGGAGGTCGGTAGGGGAGATCCTTTTGAGGAGGGGAGTGAGAGGCCGGTGAGAACAACCGAGCCTTTGGCGCCAGGGAGTGCCGTTCCCGAGACCACTCCTTTACAGAAGGTGGTTGAGAAGGCGGATTTGAATGTGCTGACTGCTAGAGAGGAGAAGGAGAGACAAAAGATGGAAGCTGGGGTTAGGGGGAAGAAAAGGAACGCTGAGGGGCCATCGGAGACCACGACGTCTCGTAGGAAGAAGAAAACCAAACGGAAAGATGATGACGAGCATTCGAACTGAACTCTTGATGTCTCCCCCCTTCGTCATATCGAACCGCAGGTGGTTGCCAATATTGCGGGGAACCAGGGGGGAGGAGGAGGGCCGGAGGAGCAGGTTGTGGGTGAGGGAAACGAGCATGAGCACACTGCTGAGACCAATCTTGAAGGTCATCCTGCTAAGGAAACTCACACGTAAAATCAACCATCTTCTTCTGATGGTAAGGAATGTCCTTCGGTACCTCTTCCCCTTCTTCTTTTGTATATATGTGTTGTGTTTTATGTCTTCTCGTTGGTTTTACAGATCATTCGGATCATTCCATGCATTCCCCGCCACCTTCCACGGTACATCCGTCGCCCGGAGAAGGTAAAGTAAACTCGCCTTGCTATACCACACGTTATGGCCTTGTTTTTGTTAAGTAACTTTTAATGTTGTCGCAGATGAAGGTTCTTTTGAGGGAGAAATTTTTGCCCCCGGTTGGTCTCTTCCCAACCATGTCCGGTTGGACTCCTATAGGGCTTGTTTGGAGTTGCTGGCACATCTCACACCCCCGGCTGAGAAGGTTGCGTTAGAAGGATTGACCGATAACCAGCTGGTTCATCGGTCGTATGAACAAGCCGGAGGTGGGATAGCTATGCAGGCTGAGCTACTTCGCCGCTTCAACCAATTGCTTGGTGAGCACAAGGAGCTGGACCGGACATATAAAGATAGCGTAGTGGAGCACGGTGCGGAGCATGGCAGATATGTGCGGTTGGTTGAAGAGTTTGATGCTCTCAAGCAAGAGTTGGCTGATGTGAGAGCTGGTATGTCGGAGCGAGAGGAGGGTTTAGCTGTTCGGCTGGCTGGGATAGAGAAAGAGAGAGATAACTGGAGAAAAACAGCTGAGTCTTATGCTGAGGGTGTTAAGAGGCTGGAGCAAGAGATGGCGAAGAAGAATGAAGCCTTAGGGAAGGTAGAGGGGGCAAATAGGGATTTGCTTGCTGAGGTCGGGCGACTGGAGATGGAGCGTCAAAATGTTGTGAAGGATCTCCTTCCGACTGCTTGTCAACGGTTGTTTTGTAGCTCTGAGTACAAGGAAAAGATGGGATGGGTTTACGGTTTGGCCTACACCGCAGGTTTCCTGGATGGTCTTGCTTACGAACGAAAGAAAGATGATCACGAGCGACTTCTGGGTAAATTTGACAAGCTTAACATGGAGGCCCCCCGTATCTGGAAGGCAGAGTATGTGAAGTTATTTGATGCCCAGTATCCGTATATTCAGAAGCTTGCCGATTCGTACCGGATGCCATTGGGTGATCTCATGAATCTCTTGCCTGCCGTTGGTGCTCCTAAGCCGAAGCCTGTAGCAGCCGCCCCGCCTAAGAAGGTCGGAGAGTCTTCCGGGGCAAAGCGCAATCCGGGTGAAGGTTCCTCCCTTGTTGAGAATGTTACGGGTGAAGGCTCATGATTGTTTTATTTGTTTCTTCTTTCGGACGAATGTAACGATAATAATTGTTGTGGATATATGCCGTGTAATAATTTGTTTGTGATGGTTTGAAGACATTGTTCTTAGACTTACTGGAATAATCCTTGCTTACATTATTTGTATAAATATCTTGTTTATATGTGTGATTGGTGACGAGGTGTTGTTTAAGTTGGCTTATCTTGTTTGAAGTATTTAGGACGTCGCACGGTATCCCTATCTTCAGAAGTTTGGTGGTCTTGCTCATCTTTCGTTAAGCGGCCTCCTGAATACATATATTTTCTTTTTATTTTTTAGTGTCGTTGGAGTCCCTGCGGTCCAGCGTACCGGAACTTCTTCTGGTGTGAAGGAGGTCGCTATATATAGTTGTTCGTGACTGATGTCCCCCCCCTTTTTTTTTCTTTGTGAATTCGCGGCTTGACTTGCTTGATTATTCGGTATAGATTGATTTGATGATTCGGGCTATAAACCGGAGTGTGACATATCTCCTTTACCTATCGCTTTTGTCGTCGTTTGATTTTACGGTGTGTTTGCTATACTCCGTTGCGTACATAAGACGGAGTGATTTCACGATCCACTTACGAGGGAGGGAGTGTTTTCCACAATCCGATGAGCATATTGGCCGGAGTGATTTCACGATCCACTCACGAGGGAGGGAGTGTTTTCCACAATCCGATGAGTATATTGGTCGGAGTGATTTCACGATCCACTCACGAGGGAGGGAGTGTTTTCCACAATCCGATGAGTATATTGGTCGGAGTGATTTCACGATCCACTCACGAGGGAGGGAGTGTTTTCCACAATCCGATGAGTATATTGGTCGGAGTGATTTCACGATCCACTCACGAGGGAGGGAGTGTTTTCCACAATCCGATGAGTATATTGGTCGGAGTGATTTCATGATCCACTCACGAGGGAGGGAGTGTTTTCCACAATCCGATGAGTATATTGGTCGGAGTGATTTCACGATCCACTCACGAGGGAGGGAGTGTTTTCCACAATCCGATGAGTATATTGGTCGGAGTGATTTCACGATCCACTCACGAGGGAGGGAGTGTTTTCCACAATCCGATGAGTATATTGGTACATGACATCTTGTAATTGTAACATAATTTGCTCGGAAAACTGAGTAGATCACAGATTATTACAGGTACTAATGAGCGTTTGTTTACATTTTCCACAAAAGACAATTCCTAAAGTAAACTTCATCGTACATTCATTACGGTATCGTCCCAGTCGTCCGGTGCTGCTCCTTTTTTCTTGAACGAGGTTTTGAAGCCAAAGCCTTTATGTGAAGGTTTTGGAGTCAAAGCTTCCTTGTTTGTTCTCTTTGAAGGTCCTTCGTGAGAGGTTCATGTACTCCGTTGGCAGCACAGTTCCGGCAATGTCATTTTCTTTGGAGTTCTCGAGGTTTGCGTTTGTTTCTTTTGACATCCCATTCGTCTCAAGGCTGAGAGTCTTAGCTTCCTTGGAGGCTGCTTTTGGTCGATTTTTTCGTAAGCCTTGGTGTTCGGCCTTGGCAGTCAGCTGTGTAGTTAGGGTTGCGATCCCTCTCGGAGTGGGGAACTTCATCATGGATTGACTTATCGAGGTGATAGCTCGTAGCTCTCCAAGACCAGTTCTCCCTAATATCGCGTCGTATGATGACGGGGATTGCATGACATAAAATTTCATAACTGATCTTCTGTACTTTCCACAACTGCCCAAAAGTACCTCTAAAACTATCTTCCCCCTCGGCTTGTTCCCTTCTCCTGAGAAACCTGTCAGGGCGGTGTGGGTCGCTTTGATCCTAGTCTTCGTTTCGATGTCTAGCTTGTTAAAGCAATGTTCGTATATAACGTTTACCGACGACCCATCGTCCACAAGTACCTTCCGGACCAGCCTTCCCTCGATACTGCCTTTTACAACAAGGGGTTCATGTGATAATCTTCCGAACACAATGGGAGGGAAAGTTATTGGCACGTTCATCCATTTCTCGTTTCCCTGTCCGATCCTCGGTTCCCGGTCGTCAGGCGAGCTTTCTATCAGATTAATTACTTTGGCTTTCCCATTATCATTTTTCCGTTGCTGGTCTTTATCTCTCTCCGTCTCCCGTTGTCTGAAATCTTTCAGGAGATGGTCCAGCTTTCCGGACTCTAAAGCGAACGACAGTTGTTTCTTGAGTTGGTGGCAATCGTCAGTAAGATGTCCTTTTTCCCTGTGGTATTCGCAGAATTTGTCTAAATTTTCCTTTCTCGCCCTGCTTCCGATTGGGCGAGGGAGAGGTAAGTTCAAATGGTGTTCTGTAGCGAGGATTTCCCTAGGGGGCTTAGTTAACGACCACAATCCACTGGGCCGTTTAGGTGGATCATTGCGACGGTAGTCCAAGAGGGGAAGATCACTGCGAGGGTAGCTTCTGAGTGGAACTGCATAGGGGTGGCATGTGTCTTTCTGTCGGTAATCGTTTCGGCGATCCACTCGCGGTCTGTCGTTTCTAAAACCCTGGGTTCCTTTCTTGTTTGAGTCGAAACCCTCACCCTTCGGTAGTTCCGTACTACGGAACGCTTCTTCAGACCTTATGAAGTCATCCACCCTGGTAAACATTTCCGTGACCGTACGCGGAACCCTATCGGAGAACTTTTTGGCGAGAGCTGGGCACTTGTGTGCGCTCATGAAGGCTGAAATTCTCATAATCTCCGGTACACCGCTTATATAGCTTGCCTCGTCTGTCCATCTCTCCTTAAAGTCCGGGAGGGACTCGTGAGCCCGGCGGATGATTTTCGTGATCTCTGTGGGGTTCTTTATACACTTCTTCCTGAGCGCAAACCTCGTGGAAAATTGTTCCCTCAATTCGTTCCAACTGTCAATACTTCCGGGTTCCAACCTTTTGAACCATCCACCTGCGGCCCCATCCAATGTTTGTTGAAACATGCGGCACCATACGGGCATCGGCCATTCCCCCTGGTTTGCGGCTCCTGTGAATCTGGTGAGATGATCGTTCGGGTCTGTCGAGCCATCATAAAATCTCATGTTCAGCGGCATGGTGTGACTCGGTCCGGAGAATTCCACAATGCGGCGAGTAAACGGCGATCTCGACGTCTCATTAAAGGGCTTATGTAAATCATCATCCTTCCCCTTGTCCTTTACCTGACTTGCATTCTCTTCGTCTTCGAAGTTTAATTGTATCGGCTTGAGAGCACTCGCATTCAGCCTGTTGTGCTTTTTGATAAGTTCCGTCAGTGACGCCACTTGGGCCGTAATCATTTCTCGAAGACCGGGGGACTCTTCGCCCGGGCCTCCATTCGAGTTTTGGATGTTACCTGTTTCATTTCGGTTGTTGTTATTGGGTTGAAGGGTGCTGTCGGTTTCATTCAGGTTCTGGACGTTATCGGTTTCGTATCGGTTGCCGGTGTTGGGTTGGAGGATATTGTCGGTCTCGTTTGGGTCTAAGATGTTATCAGTTTCGTATCGGTTGTCATTGTTTGTTTCGTTCCCTCCATCTCCGAAACGGAGAGAAGTAAAGGAAGGACCAGCCATGTCAATGCTCTAGTAGATTGAATAGCGGGTCCCACGGATGGCGCCAATTTGTTGAAGTAAAACCTTGCAGGTAGGTCTCACTTCTATGCTTTGTCCTTCGGATGGGGTCCTTCGGACCTTGTTCACTCCTACACAAGAAGAACACGCGTTAGGCTCGCCCCGGGTTTTATCCCAGGACCAACCTCCGGCGTGAGAATGAGTATCAGGTAATATGAATAGTGGTATGAGAGTAACAGTAGTAGGTGTAAATTGAATGCATATCATAAATGAAGTGTGGGTATTTATACTACCCACACCTACTGTACCTGTTTACCTTGGGACCAAGCGAGTTGACCTATGTTTGGCCTATAAGGTAGGTGTCAGGCCCTGTGGGAGACACAATCCCGGGAAATCTGGGATGCCAGTGGTTGATGAGACTGTTTACTGTAGATGGCGGCGGTCCACCTCGCATGTGTATCTGGAGGCCCGAGACAGTCCGGACGATTCGTGACGTTCGGACACCGGAGTCTGGTCTGGACGAAGTATGACGTCCGGACACATACACCAACAATGACATTAACCTAGCAAAAATAAACCACAGATTTACTGAGTCCTTCTCCTCGTAAATTGTTTTTTCAATAATCACTTATTTTGCAATAACTTGATGATCATCAACTTTGTTTTTCTTGTTAGTTGAACACCTTGTCGGCTTATGACGATGATCTTGATTTGTGTCTAACTTAGTTATAGAATCAAATATCTTGGGTGGAATCATGTAGGGTATCAATGGGACAGTTATGTTTGATTCATGAGTATCGATCTTTTTCGGTTCAAGAATGAAGGAAGGACATGACACATTCGAAGCAGGTTCCAAAATGAAGGATGGATGATCATTTGAGATCTTATTTCGAATATCAGGATTTAAGGTTCGACATGGCATGAAACTGAGTGTGATATTGTGAATAGTTTTTGTGTGAGGGTGTGTGACTAAGGTGTGTTTGCTTCTCTGAAATTCGATGCAATATGTTGTAATTGTAAACTGAATTACATTTAGATTACATTACGTTGATTGTTTGATTGGCTGGGAATGTAGATGAGCTGCAACCAATTATGTCCAATGTGAGAATTCAAATTACATATCAAACAGGGTTGTTTCTTTTTTGCTTAATGGTATTAATGGAGGTGGGTCCTGATTCAAAATGAAAAACAACTTGTTTCTTTTCTACGAGCCCTTGAAAAATCCAGTCCTACCCAAACAGGATGCTATTAAAAGACATACATACCCTCACCCACTTTATTATATTACTACTTTCTTCCCCAAATCTCACCATCACTCCATAAAACCTCGGCGCCTTCAACTGCTGGCACCTCCCCGGACACTCCTCCATGGCACCTCGTCACAGTGTTTTCATGCCTCTCCAATTTTAACCCAAATCTCACCATCTGAACAATCTTTCTCCTAAATTAGTTTCATTCCTTTAAAGGTAAGTCATTGTTAAACAAGAAATGGAAGGCCGGCCTGTTTGTGATTGTTCATATTCCTCTTTGTGATTTTATGATTTTACTATGTGTTCGTCATATTGTTTTGATTTCTTGAAATTGAAAATATTAAATGATTTATTATTGATTATAAATTATACTTATCAAATATTTATCAGAGATTTATAGTTTGTGTTGTTACCCAAAATTCATGTTAAGAAAAATATAAAAAAATACTATAATTTCTAACTAATACATCAGGTACAAGGATAAACTGGTCATTTACTATGGTTTATTAAGCAAAAAAGAAACAACATTTGCACATATAAAACTTTTTCTAGACCAAGCAGAAGTTATCTAAAAGGTCACATTTTGCAAACAGGACTTAATGCTAAAAAAAAGAAACAACCCTAATTAATGGATAGTGTTGAATTAAGTTGGGATTCAAAAATTTACAAGTTATATATAAGTATTTATCTTTTATCGTTATTATTAATTATTATAATTATAATATCATATAATATTAAAATTGAAATAATAATAATTATTATTATTATATTATATTTTTATATTATTATTAATTTTATATTAAATTTTAATTTTTATTATTATATTTTTAGTTTATGTTAGTTTTAATTGTTATCTATAACTTTTATTTTATTATAAAGGTATTTTATTTAGTAAATCTAGATATTATTATTATAGTAATTATTTAACTCTTATTTTTTTTTTAAATTATCAATTTAATTTATGTTTTAGTGTTTTTATAAATAAATAATTTAAAAATAATTTTTTTTTACCTATACTTATTAATATTAATATATTTAAATATTTTATTATTATTATTTTTATAGCTAATATTATTTATTGTTACATTCAGATTATTATTATTATTATTATTATTATTATTATTATTATATTCAGATTATTATTATTACATAAATCGTTATTATTATTATTATTATCATTATTATTATTATTATTATTATTATTATTATTATTATTATTACATAAATCGTTTTTGTGGTTAAGTCAAAATTGCATGTTTCGTCCTTAACTCTCAATAAGTACACAAATCGTCCTTGTGGTTGTCCCAATTGAGTTGACTGGTCATTTGACCGTAATGACGTTAGCTGCGTAGTTAAGTCCAGTTGCAACATTAGTCCCTAACGACGTCATATGGCAACGTTAGTCCATTTAGCCAACGATCGTTTGCAACGTTAGTCCTTTATACAACGATCGTTTGCAACTTTATACTAACACCCACCACCACCACCATTTACACCATCCCCACTGTCACCCACCACTCATCATCACCACTTACTACCCAACCGCACCACCACCACCCACCACCACCAATCACCACCACCACTCACCACCCATCGCCACCATCCCACTGCCACCCACCCACCCACCACCACCACTACTTACTACCTAACCCCACCACCTACACCACTCACACTACCACCACCCACCACCACGACCACCACCACCATGAGCATCCTCGCCACCCACCCCTACCACCACTTACCGCCACCGCTACCCACATTCACCACCCTCACTGCCACCCACCACCACTCACCTCCGCTCACCACCACCAGCACTTACTGCCACCCACTCACCACCGCCACACGGTGGTGGTGGTGGGTGGTGGTGAGCGGCGATGAAGGTAAGTGGTGGTGGTGGTGTTTAAAAACATGTATAAAACCGCATATAAAACTATGTATGAAAACGTGTGGAAAAATGTGTATAAAACCGTGTATGAAACATGTCTAAAAACGTGTATAAAAATGTGTGTAAAAACGCATCTAAAAAGGTGTATAAAAACATGTATAAAAAACGTGTATAAACGTGTCAAAAAATGTATATAAAACGTGTATAAAAACGTGTGTAAAACCGCATATTAAACCATGTATAAAAACGTGTATAAAACGTGTCTAAAAACGTGTATAAAATCGTGTATAAAAATGTGTCTAAAAACGTGTATAAAACGTGTCTAAAAACGTGTATAAAAACGTTTTATACAAGTGTATAAAACCGCGTAGAAAAGATTTTTTTTTAAGAAAAACAAATTTTGAGTTAATTAGTAACGACCGTTAGTATAAAGGAATAATTTTGTAAACGATTGTTGGCTTAACGGACTAACGCTGCCATATGAGATCGTTAGGGACTAACGTTGCAACTGGTCTTAACTAATGCAACTAACGTCATTATGGTCAAAGGACCAGTCGCAATTGGGACAACCACAGGGACGATTTATATACTAATTGAGAGTTAATGACGAAGCATGCAATTTTGGCCTAACCACAAAGACGATTTATGTAATTAACTCTTATTATTATTTTGAATTACATTACGCTTTTAACCAACCAAACATGTGCATTATTTTTCTTTGACGTACAAATTACAATTGGGGCAGTTTATAAGGAGCCCCTATGGGGGGTTTTCAATGATTGCTAGCTTCAGCCGGTTGTACCTTGTGCTTCGCGGTTTGTACAAATAGCCCATAGGGAGGTGTAACACCCCCGTTTTCGATATACGCAGCGGAATATAAGTTGGGGTGTTACTTCAAGGATCACATTCATGAAAATAGAAAACGACTCGAAAAGAGACGTTTTAAATAAAATTGTTATCATTCATTTATTTAAATCATAGTACATAATATAGGTCCCAGCGGGAAGTTTCGAAATACGTTATAAAAGATACATTATTCATTGAATGATAACAAAGTGGACACTCTTATTATAAGAAGAAAGTCCACAGCCACTCCGTGCCTAGTTCAGCTTTTAGTTACCTGAGATAAAACATGCTAAAAAGTCAACACAAAGGTTGAGTGAATCCATAGCGTTTAAAGTAATAATCAGTTGAACACAAGTTAAGTAAAAAGTAAATCAGTAATATCACGGTTCGGTATATTGCACTAAGCCTCATGACACGCAATGCGTTAACAGGTTTAAGTATTACCAACATAATTAAATGAAAGTAATATTGCCCCCGAGTAGGAGTCTGCCAAAAACTCTTTATAGTTCTCAAATATAATGCATTTTTCTATCCGGCTAACACTAAGGAAATCCATCCGGCTAGTACAAATGGGTCATCATTCCAATAGATCTATTCACTATATTCGCGCTCACCCGCAGGTGATTAATGGTGCATGATATGAGGGACTTTTTAAATAGGCAACAGTTAACTTAGGCAATAACAATCAGGAAAGCATACAGAAAAATAATACTTGTGTTCGGTTTAGTAGCATGTATCTCCGCACAAGTTTGGAAAATGTATAAAAAGTGGGACTATGAACTCACCTTGACAGTCTGGATGGAAAACAAAGTTAAACAGAGTTGATAAACGTCTCCGGCACGCAACCTGGTTTGATATGTCAAGTTTCAGTAATCATATTCCAGTATATATATGTTTTAATGTTCGTTTCGTAACGTTTTTGGTTGTCGAATAAATGTTTAATTTAGACAACATGAAGTCTCTTCAAAAGTTGGATAAGATTTTATCTTATTTTTCATTTTTATGTTTCCGTTTGTTCGTTATCGAAATAAATGTATTTAGTTTTTTTATTATTATTTTTTTTTATTTTATTTATTTTTTTTGTTAGTTTTTATTATAAATATATTTAGAATATATTAATAATTATTATTATATAAAGTTACACTTTTTACCCTATAGTTTCACATATTGACAGTTTATACCCCTGAACTGCAGGTCGTCCTTTAATTTAGTCCAAGTTATAAAACTAGTTAGAGCTTTGGCAGAAAATACCTTCCAAGCATTTCTGGCTTTTCCCCCGATGTCCTTATTTCATTTAAACGCGTTCTAAGTTGCGGGAAAAGGCACGACTTGCTACGACTCTTTTATGAAAGTTATAATAAGTTAATAAACAACTTATTCACAACTTATGGGCTTATGGTTTGAGCTTATTATGCTCGAAATAAATTTTAAGGGTGCGTATAAAACAGTTTGCGACAAGCTGTTTTTGGACACAAATAAAGGCGAGTCGAGGCAATGTTTTCACGACGTTCTTTTTCCTACATGTAGCTAGCTGGGTGGTCTTTAATGTGGCCAAAGCTCAGATTTTATTGGGGCTGTTTGGGGGTCGAAACAATTGCCCAAAGTGGGCGACCTGGGGCTGTTTTGCGACAGAAATAGGAAAAGAAAAATATGTTGGGTTTTTGAGATTTAAGTGTTCTAACTAATTTTTAATGCATGTTTACATGATCATGAACATACTAAATCTATCTTTTATGTGTTTTAAGGACTCTTGATTTGTAATACTTAAAAAATATATATATATATTAGAGGGTGTTTGGTTGGGTTCGACAAAAGAAATGAAAAAGAAAAAGGAAGAAAATCTTGGTTTTTTTTTTTTTTTTTTTTTTTTTGTTTTCTTTTTGTTTTTGTTTTTGTTTTCTATTAGAGATTATTTAGGAATGTTTCTAAGAGTATTTGAAATAGATGTAAGAAATGAAAAATGATTGGTTATACTTACTTGGATTTTTAGTCGATTAGGGATATATGTGTCGAATTAGTTTAGAAGTTGAACACTAGAGGTTTTACTCCTCCTAGACTTCTTCAACTCTTTTTCTTAGCTTCTATTTAGGTCATAGGATCAGTAAGATAGATGTGTGAGCTGTTTTGGTTTGGTTTGAATTATGAGGTGGATATGGGATTTTTGGTTGGGTCGATTTGTATATTGTGAGAAGGTTAGGGTTTGGTTAATATTGGGAAAGGAGGAAAGGGTGTCTAGGTCATCATGTTGAGTTGGAAGGGACATGGTGAGGTAGTGAGGAACACATGTATGGAGGGGGAGAGTTGGGTCGTATGGTGGTGATGTGGTTTGTTTAAAAACCAAGTGTTTTACCTACTTAAGGGAAACATGTTTATGTGTAGTATTTTGGATCTTAGAAGGTAGTACATGGTGCAAGACTTGTTTAGTTTTAAATGAGGTAAGGGTTTGGTTCATTTCTAGTGAGAATCGAACTAAGGAAAAAGAAATGGGGATCTAATGGCTTCACAAGGTGGTACCTAGGGTATAAGGTGTTGTACTTATGGTGTAAGTGAAGTAACTAATTAGGTTTAGGGTTTTGTGTTAAGTATTTGTTGGATAGGAATAAAATCTAGGGTTTTATTATTTGTTATGTGTGTCGATTTGCATGGAAAAGGGAGAAGAAATTATGTTGGGCTTTAAAGAGTTGTTGTTGTTCCCTTAACACGCTTGGAGTTAACTAGAAAGTTAATCTATTTGTGTTTATGACTAATACAATGTATTGATTAATTCTAACAGTTAATGAAACGTAAATATAAAAACACACAAGTATTTTCAACGTTTAAATTCTTATTAGAAATGAATCAAATAATCTATTACCCAAGTGTTTTGCGGAACAAACACTTGGGATTAATAAACAAGGTATGGTGTCTCCTATCTAAACTTAAGCTATGCTTAAGTGGTAACAATTCGACCCACTGAGCTATCTCAGGGATACGTTACTCTTTGTAGGAGAAAAGGGGTATTTGTGAAAGTCTAAGCTTTAATTGCACAAGAATACCTAACCCACTTTTCTCCATCTGTTTGCTATTTATAGGCAAACAGATCAAGGGTACTGAAGATTAAAACTAGATAAACAAATAGGAAGCGTGTCTGACAACTACAACAGTAGTTGTCATTTCCAAGAACCAATAGGATTGCGCCAAAAAGTCTTCGAGTGTCAGACCTTACACTTCTTCGACTTTTAGCCACTTGAGGGATGGTTTGTCTGACCCTGATAAGACATGTTCTTATCTTCTTAAACCTTCCCTCTTTTTCCCGCCTTTTATTCAGGCTTTAGGTTCTTCAGGCATTTGTCTTCAGTCTTCAGTTATTGTTGTTGAGGAGACTGGGTTCAGTGAGCTCTTGTCTAATGCTCACTGATCCATTACCTTCTTCTTCGTCTCAAGTAACACTTCAGTGAGTACCACCTCACTATGTGGTGAATCTTTCTTCTAAGACTCGTCTTGAGCATCTTGAAGGTAACTCACTGAGTGACTGTTCACTCAGTGACTTAGAATGTTTTCGGTTTAATTTACACTTAGCTTAATTTGTATTCAAATCTTGTTTTAACGACTCTTGGGTACTGAAGGACCCAACAATTTCCTCCTATTTTGATATAAATTATGCTTAAGTGTTTTTGATCAGTTATGAGTGAGCTAATGACTTCTGCTCATACTGAATGTACTAGAAAGTAAATAAGGACACTGAAATAATAAAAACATCATCTTATTAATATTATTACAAGTCCTAACAAAACTATACATACTACTAGGATAGTGGTGGTGTTGGCAGATTTATTCAGTCGAACTTATAACCTAGGGCTTCAAGCTTTGGCTTCTTGGACTCCAGTTCATGCTGATCAGGATGCTCTTGAATCTTTGTTCTCAGATCTTGGCAGAACCTCACATTTTCAGGAGTCTTGATTGGTGAGGCCATCATGAGGAAACCCAACATTGCTTGATTCCTGATTGGTCAATATTACTCCATCTTTGGAAGGCTGGGTCTCCAAACTCATCAGTGAAGAACAAACCTCTTTCAGGTTGTTCGATGACCAAGTTGTTCCTGAATGGAACTCCTTCAGGGAGGGCTCTGTTGCAATCCAGACCAGCGACCTTGATCTCAGGCTCAGCTTCAATCTTCTTTCTCTTTCTTGAGGAAGATTGAGAGGGAGCAGGTTGTTCGGCTGAAGCAGGAAGAAGAGAGGGAATACCAAGTTCCTGAGGTGTTGCTGCCAGTTTTTCATACCTTAGACTCAGGGACTTCAACAGACCAGGGACCACAATATTTGACTTTTTAGCTATCATTGGACCTAATTCATCTAATTCAGTGATCCCGAATTCAGCGAATCTGAAGGGGTTATGAACCTCAAAGATTCTCTTGTCAGCACTTCTATAGACAGTAAAAATGGTAGGCTTGGTGTTTCGATGAATCTTGACATCAGTGATTGGTTCTGGCTTCAACCTGTTTGTCATGACCCACTGATATCTCTCAATCCTGTTCTGCCTAATCTCTTCATTCCTTTTCAACTTTTCTTTCCTTTTCTTCCTGAGAGCAATCATCTCAGCAGTCTGAGCTTGCACAAAGCTCTGACCACCCTCCCTTCCAGCAAGTTCCTTAGGCTCAATTCCCAGTTTCTCAGTCTCTTCTCTGACAACCTGAATGAGGGCAAACTTGTTTTGTTTCTCTTCTTCAGCAGCCCTCTTTAACCCTTCTTCCTTTGCCATGTGAGCTTGAATTTCAGCCTCAGTGAGAAGTTGTATCACCCCATTGACTTCATAAGGGACCCTGACTGGCTCATCAGGGTCTAACCTTCTTTTCTTGGAAGCAGGCACCAAGATCGTATGCTTAGGCTCAGTGGTTGTTAGTATGCCTTTGCCTTTGTCTTGGCGGGATGATGAAGGGGTTTCTTCAGGATTCTCCCCCTCTGTGTGAGAAGGAGGTTGTTCTTGTTTAGGTTCTTCTTTTTCAGTGACTTTCTCCCCCTCAACTGTTGCCTGACCCATAGTGAGAGCAAGAGTTGGTGCGCTCACTGAAGTTGAGGGAGCCTGACCTTTGAATGCCTGATAGATCTCAGTCATCATTGACTTGATGTCTGAGGTGTCCTTCTAAAGATTTGAGACCTTAGCCTCAAGAGAAGCCTGAGAAGCCTCTATTGCTGTCATCCTTGGCCAAAGATTCCAAGCCAAGGAAGAAGAAGATGTAGCCCAAGATGCCAAGTGCGACTCCATAAGACCCAGGGAAGACTTGATGGAGTCCACAATAGAGCTGAGTCCCTAAAGATTGGAGGATCTCAGCATGTTTACCAGCTCAACCAACTGAGTAGATTGTTGCTGGTAGGTATCAAAAGCCTGAAGAATTTTCCTGTTAAGCTCAGGGTCATCTTTCACTGAATCTTGAATAGTTTCAACACTCTTGTGTATGTTGGTGAGAGACTCGTTGAACAGTTTAAGATTGTGATCAAGATTTGTCAGGGAGAAGGAGATAGATGACTTGTGCTCATTAACATCATCATGATAGGATTCCACTGATTCCTTCAGGTCGACATAATGAACAGCAGCTTCACAGTGTTGGTCAAATAATTCTTCAGTAAGCCCCGTAAAGAGAGCATTGTTGGCATTTTGTAGGAACTTGACCAATTGCCTTTCAGTAAGAGGAAGAATGTTGTCATACTTCCTGAGTTCGGCAGGGCAGGATGATTCAGAAATTGAAGAATGATCAGCTTGAGATTCAGATTCTTCACCATGTGGAGAAGACTAATGCGATTGTTCAGTAGGTTGGGCATCAGTCTCCATGTCATCACCTTCCTCAAAAACTTCCTCCTCACTCTCTTCATTGAGCTCATTATCAGAATCAAGAAGAGCCTGAATATCCACCATAGACTGAATCTCCAAAAGGTTACCCGACTCCTCTTCATAAGAAGACTTGCCTTGGTTTTGGCCAGGTCCTGACCCCGCCATAATAACTGAGTTAGTTGTCTCGGCCTGGCTAACCATAATAACTGATTTCTCAGCCGGTGGTTTATATCCCTCTGAGTCTTTGTCCCCCTTTGCCCCTTCAAGTACTGATGGGTCATGGGTGTTTCCCAGCACTATCATGAGGCACAGTTTGTGATGGTTGGTAGTCCCCCTTCCCATCAGGGTTGTACTGCCCTTTTGGGGATTTAGGGTCTTTGACTCCCTTGGGCCCTGACTGTGATTTGTCAGTGCCTTCATCGGGATGTGATTGGGTATGGGTCCCTTCCCAGTTGAGTAGTGCTGCCCAACCGAGGATTCAGGATCTTTTTCTCCCTCAGGCCTTGATTGTGATTTGTCAGTGCCTTCATCGGGATGTGAATGGGTTGAGGTTCCTGACTCCAATGACTTGTTTATGTCAGTGGAATCATGAGGAAGATGGGGTTTGCCCGAGGACACTGAGGATGATTTCTCAGTGACCTCCGTTGGCGTTTGTTTTTGGGTCAAGAGGGTCTCAATGAGGGGTGTCTCAGAGGTCTTGGCCAAATTTAACCCTTGTTTAGGGTTGTTTGAGGCATCAATCTCAGTGGCAAGTGGTTTGGGTCTAACCACCTTACTGGACTGACCCTTCTTTGTCTTCTTCACCTTCTTTGTAGGTGAAGGTACTGGTGAAACAGCATTTTCACCCTGAATGACCATTAACATGTAGGTCGTCAGGGCGATTGGTGTAACCTCGGTAATGCCGCTTGAATAGTTGGCCTTGTGTAAGACGTTAGGATTTGATCCTTGGACGTCAGGCCTAACATAATCAGCGCCAAGTAGGTCCTGAAGCACACAGGAAACAAATCTAGGATAGGACATATGTATTTGCCTAACCTTTCTTGATAGTTTGGCCACGAGGTCTCGGAAGATTATTCCTCCGATATCTACTTTTCTACCCTCCAGGAGACTGAACACCATCAATTGTTGTGATGAGTTCAATTGCTCCGTGGAGGATTTATTGCCCCCAAGGACCTGAATGACAAAAGTCATCAGGATCCTCCAGACAGGATGGAACCAGGTTTTGACTATTGGAGCCTTGTCCAATAAGGCTCCAGCAGCCATTTCAGGACGCTTAGGGTCATGACGCCCTAGGAAAAGCAATTCGGCTTTTACCTCCTGGTCAGTGGGGTTGGGCTCAAACCTCTCAGCGAAATCAAGACCTGTGGCCTTGATGAAGGTTTTGTAATCAAGGGAGAGTTTCCTACTCCCATTCATCACCGAGAAGGTGATTATAGAGTCTTTGGTGTCCTCAGGGCTGGTTGCCACTGCTGTACACCAAAATTCCCTCAAGTAGTCATGGTATATGACTGAGGGGGTCTTTGTAAATGCCGTAGCAAGAAAGCAGTTTTGTAGATACTTAACTACATTCTTGTACGCCCAAAACTTTTGGGGGTAGGCAAAATTTCCTACCACATTATTCTTGGTCATATCTACGCCCTCAACGAGGAATTCCACGTTTGGGGCGTATATGATAGCCTTAGAAGTAGCCATTTTTGTGTTGGAAGGTCTGGGTTAACAAACAATGGACTGGGTTTCTAAAAGCTAAGAACCCACACACAAAATTTAGTTTTGAAAAAAAAAGGGCAAGAATTTTGCTTAAGATTTCTAAAAACGTGTGTGTGTTTTTGTGTTGGGGGGTATTTATAGGGAAGTGAAGTGGAGGGTACTTTAGGCATTTAGGCGGTTATTATCTCAAAAGATATTATTTTGAAAAATGTTTTAAATAAAAACGTTTGAGATCCGCATTTAATGCCCAACCACCCCACTATCCCTGTTTGGCGCAACTGTCTAGGCAAACAGTTGCGCCGTCTACAAAAAGTGTAATTTGCAGGGCTGAGTCATCACATATATGTTATGTGATTGGAGAGGCATTTAATGCCAAGTGAGAATGTGGTGGCCCATGAGGTGGATGCCAGAAAGGCTAAGGAACAAATATTCTTATATTAAATAAGGATTCAGTTACCAACCTCGGACATTTACTAACTAGATACTTAGAGCATTTAAGTTAGCATTGAATGTCTGCTGAGGGCCCTGAATGACTTTTCATTCAGTGAACCTGTATGTTCAGGACATGGGTTTAGTCACTGATGGTTCAAGAGTTCAGGAATTTGGGTTTAATTCCTGAGTTTCAAGGGTTCAGGAAATTGGGTCTAGTTCCTGAGGACCAAGAATTCAGGAACTTGGGTTTAGTTCCTAAGGTTCAGTGATCTTTTTCACTGAACACATTGAGTCAGGGACCTAGGTTTTCAGAATTTACACTTATTTGGATGGAATCAATCAGTGGACTGATTCTCAATATCCAACATTCCTAGTTCAGCTTTTAGTCTTTTGAAAGTTGGTTCATCCAATGGCTTGGTGAATATATCAGCTAGCTGATATTCAGTAGGAATGAAGTGTAATTCTATGTTACCATTCATGACATGGTCCCTGATGAAGTGATATCTAATATCAATGTGTTTTGTTCTCTGATGGAGAACAGGGTTGTTTGAGATGGCAATTGTACTTGTGTTATCACAAAAGATGGGAACCATCTTGTACTGAATTCCATAGTCACTGAGTTGACTTTTCATCCAGAGTACATTTGCACAACAACTTGCTGCTGCAACATATTCAGCTTCAGCTGAGGACATGGCAACTGATTGTTGCTTCTTAGCACTCCAACAGACTAGTTTTCCACCAAGAATTTGGCAGGAGCCTGAGGTGCTTTTCCTGTCCATGTTGCATCCAACATAGTTAGAGTCTGAGTATCCTTTAAGATCAAGGCCTTAACATTTTGGATAATATAATCCAAGGTTTGGAGTACCTTTCAGGTACCTGAATATCCTTTTCACTGCAGTGATATGAGATTCTCTTGGGTCAGATTGATATCTGGCACATAAGCAAACTGAGAATTGGATATCAGGCCTTGATGCAAGTAAATACATTAGTGATCCTATCATTCCTCTAAATAGAGTTTGATTTACTGGTTTTCTAGTAAGATCAGGACCAAGGTTGTTTGGGGGTACCATGGGAGTCTTGACTGAGGCACAGTCACTGAGCTCATACTTCTTCAGTAGGCTTTTGACATACTTCTCTTGACTGATAGAGGTTCCTTTATCAGACTGCTTGATTTGCAGCCCAAGGAAGTAAGTCAGTTCTCCCATCATGCTCATTTCAAATTTCTTTGCCATCAGTTTTTCAAACTGTTTGCAAAGTTTATAACTTGTTGAGCCAAAGATGATGTCATCAACATACACTTGTACAAGTATGACATCATAATTTGTCTTATAGATAAACAGTGTGTTGTCTATCTTGCCTCTGACAAATTTGTTTTGGATCAGGAAGGCTGAAAGAGTTTCATACCATGCCCTTGGAGCTTGCTTCAGTCCATAAAGGGCTTTGTTAAGCTTACAAACATAGTCAGGAAACTCATGGCTTTCAAATCCAGGAGGTTGCTGAACATAAACTTCTTCTTTCAGTGAGCCATTTAAGAATGCACTTTTAACATCCATTTGGTACACCTTGAAGTTCATGTATGTAGCAAAAGCAAGGAAGATCCTGATGGCTTCCATCCTTGCTACTGGTGCAAATGTTTCTTCATAGTCAATGCTTTCTTGTTGATTATAGCCTTTGGCTACAAGTCTGGCTTTGTTTTTAATGACTATGCTATTTTCATCAGATTTGTTTTTGAATACCCATTTCATGCCAATGACTAAAACATCTTCAGGACATTTGACCAAGGTCATTACCTTGTTTCTGTCAAATTGTTCCAGTTCGTCATTCATGTCCTGAACCCAACTTGGATGATTAAGTGCTTCCTTGACACTTTTGGGTTCAATCATGGAAATGAAGTCCACAAATAGGCATTCATTGGCTGAGGTTGCTCTCAGTTGTGCAGCCATGCTTCTTGTGAGCATGCCTTCAGTAGGCTAACCAATTATATTGACAAGTTCTATATCCTGAGACCTAGTCCAACTGTCCTGAGGTCTTGAAAACTGATTAGAACTTGTAGAAGCCTGATTGGTAGGATCAGGATCAGACACATGATGATTTTTAGCATTTTGAATGTATGAGTGAGTTGACTCATCACTGTGATTGTTTGGTTCCTAAGCACTTTGTTTAGACTGAGTGATTTCATCAGTACTTCTTTGTGCTTCAACAAACTCAGTGATGGTTGGGTAAGGAAGGTTGTGGGGAATGATGTAATAGGAGATGTCAGCATTTGCTTGGTACTGAGTGGAAGGACCGTTTTCAGGATGATGTTCATCAGGAGGGTATCTTGATGATTCATCAATACCTATCTCTTCGACTGAGTTGTTAGAGACACTGATTGCATCAGTGCTCTCATCAAAGGTAACATGAAATGTTTCCTCAGTATGCTGTCTCCTAGTGTTGAACACCCTGAAGGCCTTTGAGACAAGGGAGTATCCCAGGAAGTATCCATCATCAGCTTTGGCATCAAATTTTCCTAAGTGATCCTTGTTATTATGAATAAACACAGGACACCCAAAGACATGAAAGTAGCTGATGTCAGGGATTCTTCCCTTGAATAACTCATAAGGAGTTTTGCTATGTCTCTTGACAATAATGGATCTGTTTTGTGTGTAACAGGCAGTCTTTACTGCTTCAGTCCAGAAGTGTTTTGAAAGGACTGATCCATTTAGGATTGTCCTGGCTGCTTCAATGAGTGTTATATTTTTCCTTTCAGCCACCCCATTTTGTTCAGGTGTGTAGGGTGAGGAAAATTTTTGAGAAATTCCTTTCTCATCACAGAAACATTCAAGTTCATCATTTTTGAACTCTGTTCCATTTTCAGTCCTAATCTGTTTGACCTTAATGTCATTTTGATTTTCAATGTTCCTGACAAAGGACATAATTGTTTCAGCTGCCTGACTCTTTTTGATCAGGAAGTATACCCAAGTGTATCTTGAGAACTCATCCACAATGACCAGAGTATACTTCTCATGGTTAATGGATCTAGGACTAATTGGTCCAAATAGATCCATATGGAGAAGATGTAGGCAGTTCCTGATGGAAAAGTTGGTTTTGGTTTTAAAGGATGCTCTGTGATATTTACTTTTTTCACAAGCTGAGCATGGTTTATCCTTTGAAAATACAAGAGATGGTAAGCCAAGGACCTTGTTTTGTAGTACAAAGTTGTTTATGTTTTTTAAGTTCAGGTGGGAGAGTCTCTTAGGCCAAATCCAGTTGAGAGTATCAGTGGCCTTGGTAAAGAGACAAGTTCCATTCTGCATCAGACTGGATATGTCCAACACATAAACATCATGTCTTCTTGGTGCAATAAGGACAACTTCCTTATTAGCATTGAAGATGATTCCTTACATATCATCAAACTGAACTATGTATTTAGCATCACATAGTTGACTGACACTGATCAGATTGTATTTAAGACCATTTACATAAGCTATCCTAGTAAAGACTATACCATTGCAGTTTACTGAACCATAACCTTCAGTGAGACATGATGAGTTATCAGCAAATATCACTTTGGGTCCTGATTCATCCACATACTTGTGCAGATACTCTTTCACACCAGTCATGCTCCTTGAACATCCACTATCTAGATGCCAAACAGGATTCCTGACATGTTTCTGCACAAATGTAAACTGGGTTAGTTCTTTCTAGGACTCCACTTCTTGGAGGGCTTAGCTTTGGGGGTCTTTTTAGCATTTACAATTGATTTATGGTCAGTGATGGAGTGGACTGAGCTACCATAAAATATGCATTTGATTGCAGATGTAGACTCAGTAGACTGAGAGGCTGACTTTGTCATACCTCTACTGGCCTGAATGGCCTTACCACGTCCTGAGGTGTCATGAGTGGAACTTCCACTATAGTCACAACAATTGTCAATTTGACAATCCTTAGGATGGTGGTCATTGAACCCACAGTAAAGGCAAGGTGCAAATGGTTTTGCCTTTTGTTTCTGTTTAGAATCAGAAGGGTAGTTTAAAGACTGAGCTTTAAGGCTTGCCATCTTTGATGTGACTGAATGAGTTTTATGATCAGAGGTCCTGTGATCATCCTTTTTGCAAGTCATATAGTAAAGGATTCTATAGAAATCATCAGTGACATGATTGGTATAGTTACACAGTTCACATCTTTTCAGGGGTTTTGAGGGTTTGGGTTTGGTTCTTGAGAAGCTGGTTTTTGTTCCTTCTTGGATTAAGAAGGTTTTTCAGAAGATGCAATCTTCACACCCAGCTTCCTGACCATTTCAGCCAACTGATCAAATTTTGAGTCAGGGCTTTGGGTTGTTACTTCAGAAGAGACTGAAGTTGATGAATCATCAGTATTTACTGAGACTTCAAGGGTTGTTCTTTTCAGGATGGTTGTTCCCATTCCTGATCTCTCTTTTGGAGAGTGTTGGGAGTAGACCATTGGTGGGAGGCCTGAGTTTGGTGTAGCACCCTGAAGGGTATTCAGTGGAGGGAGTGGTGGATATGATTCTGATTCAGACTCATTCACTGACTCAGTATTACTGAGTTGTTTAGTAAGTTCAAGCTTACCGAGTTGTTCAGTGAGTCCAAGCATATTTTTCAAGGCCTGACTTTCAGGAAGCAAGATTTTTCCAGTCTCAAAGTTTGGTAACTTGCTGACTGGGTTGTCCCTGACTATCCAGTCATTTGACTTGGGTAGCATTTCTTGCTCAAATGATATGCCAGCTGGAACAAAGGTCAGTTCACTGTGACTCACATTGGGGTCAACCATATGAGGGTCAGTTCCTATTGTTTTCCTAGGGATTAAACCCACAGTATCAAAGACCTTGGGGTTCTTTTTGGTCCAGCCTTGGATAACAGTCTTTTCTTTGTTTAGTTCAGTTTGTAGGGCTTGGTTTTGTTTCAAAATTTCAGTGTTCTGAATTTGTAGAGTAATTGTTTCTAATTTGGCTTGCTTCAGTACAAGCAATTCATCTCTATATTTATTCAATTCTGACACTATATTGTTATATTTTGAAAACAGGTTAAGCCTTTGTTCCTCAACAAACTTGAGGTCTACACACATATAATCCATGTAAGACTGCCAATCAGAATTATCATCCATAGAAAGTAAAGTGTTTACCTTCTTCATGGTGATGTTTACCCACTCTCCATTCCTTGCATGGATTTTCCCAACAGCCACCTGATCACCTTCAGAGAGTGCCATCAGTGCACTCACTCTAATTTCCTCATCTGAGGAGACCTCTTCTTCATCCCAGTCATAAGCTTCAGCTACTAAAACCTTGTTCTTTCCCTGAACAGGTTTGAATGTTTGAGCAGCCTGAGACATAGAGGGATTAGTTTCAAGAATTGCAAGCTTAGCCTTAGCTTTCCTATATTTTGTTTCAAAGTCTTTTTGACCCTTGTTTTGAAATTGTTGGGTCGACTGAAACATTCTAGGTTGAAACTTGTTAGTTCCCGAGGAACTATTTCCTGAAAATTTGTAAGAGGGTTCTGAGATGGTTTCAGAATAACAGTCCCTAGCAAAAATGACCCTTTTTACCACAATTAAAACATTCAGTGGTTTCATTTGCTTTTCCTTTTGAAAAGTTGGACTGGCTTCTTTTGATGAAACGTTTTGAACTAGCAAGGAGTGCCCTCTCTAGGAATTTCAAGTTTAAATCTTTTAGGTACTCATCACTAGTCCTTTCATCAATTTCATCCTCAGAATCCTCTTGGAAATCCTGCACAACACCATTAGTATAAAAAGCAGTTGATATGGGTGTGGAGGTCAAAGCCTTTTTGGACTCAAGAGCTTTTGAGTCAGGGTATCTCCTTGAGATTAAGTTGTCTTCATAGACAAACTTCCCATAGATCTCAGGGAGCTCAAGAGTCTGAATGTGATTAGCATTCCTCAGGCCTTGTGAGAAGTTTAGCCACTTCTCAGGGAGACTGTTGACAAAGCCAACATTTGTCTCATGCTTAGACAACACTACACCATCATTTGATAGCTCGTTTATCAAAGTCTTGTATCTGGTATAAGTCTGTGAGAGACTTTCAGAGTCTTTTGCCCTGAAAGTATTATACTCAAGTTTCAGGTCCATGACCCTGTTTTCCTTGGTATCTGAGGGACCCTCAAAGCTATTGACCAAGTCATCCCAAGTTTGCTAGGCTGTTGAACAGTTGATGACTGATTCCATTATATCGTCAGGAAGACATGATATAATGATGCTTTTCAGGCGTTGGTCTTGATTGACCACCCTCCTCTCATCAATGGTACATTGAGCCTCAGGCTTGTTTAGTCCTTCAGCAGTCTTTGGGACATAGGGACCATCTTTGACACAAGAGATGTAGTATGGTTCCATACCAGTCAAGTAGCAAAGCATTCGCTTTTTCCACTTGCTAAATTTACCAGCTTCAAGTCGTGGGGCAACAACTGAAAAGCTTCCACCCTTTTTGTCGACTAGCTGGGGCACAATTGCATCAGTCATAGTAGGATCTTGGTTTTAAAAACCTTGAGCACTCTTGGTTAATTTTGAAAGATTTTATAAACCAGAGGCTCTGATACCACTTGTTGTTCCCTTAACACGCTTAGAGTTAACTAGAAAGTTAATCTATTTGTGTTTATGACTAATACAATGAATTGATTAATTCTAACAGTTAATGAAACGTGAATATAAAAACACACAAGTATTTTCAACGTTTAAATTCTTATTAGAAATGAATCAAAGAATCTATTACCCAAGTGTTTTGCGGAACAAACACTTGGGATTGAATAGACAAGGTATGGTGTCTCCTATCTAAACTTAAGCTATGCTTAAGTGGTAACAATTCGACCCACTGAGCTATCTCATGGATACGTTACTCTTTGTAGGAGAAAAGGGGTATTTGTGAAAGTCTAAGCTTTAATTGAACAAGAATACCTAACCCACTTTTCTCCATCTGTTTGCTATTTATAGGCAAACAGATCAAGGGTACTGAAGATTAAAACTAGATAAACAAATAGGAAGCGTGTCTGACAACTACAACAGTAGTTGTCATTTCCAAGAACCAATAGGATTGCGCCAAAAAGTCTTCGAGTGCCAGACCTTACACTTCTTCGACTTTTAGCCACTTGAGGGATGGTTTGTCTGACCCTGATAAGACATGTTCTTATCTTCTTAAACCTTCCCTCTATTTCCCGCCTTTTATTCAGGCTTTAGGTTCTTCAGGCATTTGTCTTCAGTCTTCAGTTATTGTTGTTGAGGAGACTGGGTTCAGTGAGCTCTTGTCTAATGCTCACTGATCCATTACCTTCTTCTTCGTCTCAAGTAACACTTCAGTGAGTACCACCTCACTATGTGGTGAATCTTTCTTCTTAGACTCGTCCTGAGCATCTTGAAGGTAACTCACTGAGTGACTATTCACTCAGTGACTTAGAATGTTTTCGGTTTAATTTACACTTAGCTTAATTTGTATTCAAATCTTGTTTTAATGACTCTTGGGTACTAAAGGACCCAACTGTTGTACCATGGTCTTAATAGAGTTGTACTAGGGTTTAAGAAGTATAGAAAATATGTTTTTAGGGTTTTCTTAAGTTATAGTAATTATATATTGATTTTATTAAGTTTAAAAGTATATAAATATATTTTTAGACTTATGTGCTTTGGATGGTTGTACATTGGGTTTAAAGACTTGTACTTATATTTTGTAAGTTTAAGAAATTTATTTTTAATGCTTGTGCATAAAATACTTGGACAATGTGCTTTAAAATGAATACACGTAAGGTTAAAATGAGATTTTTACTAATATTTAGCTTTTATGCATAAAAGACTTATACCTTGGCTTGAAAGACTTGTACATTTATAATTTGTAAAAATTATATATACATTAATTAGGGTTTGTGAATTTTATTACATAAAATCATGATTTAATGAAATTAGGGTTTATATCGGGAGTTAAAGTGGATTTAGGGTTTCTTGTGCTTTAAGAACTTGTACATTAGCTTGGTTGAGTTGTACTTTAGTGTTTTAGGGTTTAGTTATTCATAATAGTTGTTATAATAATTTAGGGTTTTGTAGAAACTCTAATAGTTAGAAATGTTTAGTTTGTACGTTTGTTAACGAATTAACGTAAAGTGGCAAATGGTATATCGTAGGATTTTATATAAATGTTTATATGAAATAAACATTAAGTAAAGTTGATGTTGGTCTGCGTGAGAGCACGTTTATCGAGGATGTGGGTTACGTCACATTAGATAGTAGTTATGATCAGACAAATAAATAAATAAAAATTTCTATGTAGAAAAAGGATAAGTATTCTTGGTAATAGTTTATTACATAGTGAAATTTTACGAGTGGTTACAGTATCCCCCCGTTGAGGGAATCTCGTCCCGAGATTCAGTCTGTGTTGGTTGAGGTATGGGAAAAAGTGAGGTTTAAGAAGAGTTGGGCTTAAATTCTAACTTATCCAGATAGTGAGTGTGAGAATGGGAAATCGTACAACGATTTGATTTGTGAGGTGAGTTTGATATACTTAAAATGCCTCAAGTTTAAAAATAATATTATATATAATATTATCTTGTTTTTATGTCACTTAAATCCAATAATATCGTTTCGCTATCAGTCATTGGTTATACTTTTAGTCCTAAAAGGGTTATCTAGGAATTTCCATTTAGTACTTAAGGGAACGTAATTTAGTTTTATTCCTACTAGATGAAGTAAATTTGAATGTTTTGCCACCTAATAAATCCAAAAGCTGTGAACAGTGATTCCTAACGGTCATGAATAGTAATCCTAATGTCTATGAACAGTGAAATGTAACGGTCAGGAATAGTGTTTTGCAACGGTCGTGAACAGTATATAACGAATAGTTTTTCTCCTATAAATACCCCATTTTTAATCCTCATTCTTTCACCACTAAATCCTCTCATAAAAACCTCAAAATGCCGCACCTTATCACATTCCTAGCAATCGTTTATGTTGTTCTTGCGGTTACTTATTTGGCGTATGTTCCTAATGAAGATTATGCATTCTTGGTTTGCGTCCTAACGGTCCTTATGCCTATTGTGGTTCTCGATATCGGTGTGGACAAACTATGGGGGTAATGGTCTCGAGTTTGGGTTGTTAATATGAATCCTTATTGTGTGTCTATGTAACCCTTAAGTGAAATAAAACTTATTTGTTCTTATGCCTAATATATAGTCTCGCTATCGTGCGCAGGATAATCAAGGTGATTCATCCCGTCGTGGCTCTAGCTATTGTTGGTTTGGTGGTGGTCTTTGTTGCTATGGCGGGTCAACCTATTGAAGATTCTATGCCTTTGTAACCACTCGTAAAATTTCACATTATAATGAGTTATCTCATAGAATACTTATCCTTTTCCTACGTGAATTTTTTTTTATTTACTTGATCATAACTACTATCTCATGTGACGTAACTCACATCCTCGATAAACGTGCTCGCACGCAGACCAACCTTAACTTACTTAATAAATCCTACAACATACCATTTGCCATTTTATGATAATTCGTTAACGAACGTACAAAACAAAACTATTCTTATCTATTAGAGTTTCTAACGAAACCATAAACTATTATAACAACAATTATGAATAACTAAACCCTAAAACACTAGAGTACAACTCATTTAAACCAATGTACAAATTACTAAAGCACAGAAACCCTAAATACAATATAACTCCCGATACAAACCCTAATTTCATTAAACTATGATTTTAAGTACTAAATTCACAAATCCTAATTTATATATAAAAGATTTTTACAAATTATAAATGTACAAGTCTTTCAAGCTAATGTACAAGTCATTTATGCATAAAAACCATATATCAATAAAAACCCTATTAAAACCCTAAATATATTTATTTTAAAGCACAATTTACAAGCCTTTCATACACAAGCCTTAAAAATAAATTTTCCTAAACTCACTAATTATAAGTACAAGTCTTTAAACCTAATGAACAAGTGCCTAATGCACAAAATCCAAAATTCCCATTTATATACTTTTAAACTCAATAAAACTAACCTATAATTAAATTTATTTAACCAAACCTTAAATACATATTTTCTATATTTCTAAACCATTAGTACAATTCTATTAAGCACATGGTACAACTCCTTAAAGCCCAACATAATTTCTTTTTCTTTTCTATACAATTCGACACAAAGTATATATATATACAAACCATAACTATTTTCTACTCAACAAATCCTTAATACAAAACCCTAAACCTAATTAGTTACTTCACTTACACCATAAGAACAACACCTTATGCCCTAGGTACCACCTTGTGAAGCCATTCGACCTATCCGTTACATCCTAGTTCGATCCCTAGTAAAGTTCTAACCAAACTAGTTTCTCATTTAAAACCTAGGTAACTTCTTCACCATATACTACCTCCTAAATACTACACATCAACATGTTTCCCTAATTAATATAAGATGGTAACTTGTATGGTTTTAAAATAAAACACATCACCACATACACAACACTACACGATAACCCCCCCTCTCCATCCACTTGTCCTCAAAAACCTTTAACCACATCACCTTGTCCCCTCCTCATCCTAACATGGTGACATAGTCCTTGAAAAACCCTAACTCCTTTCTTCCTATATATATAACAACCCACAAGCCATATATTTTCATCCCACAATTCGACCCACTCTAAAAACAGCCCCCACTCCACTTTCTACTGATCCTAGAGATCCTATAGAAGCTAAGAGAAAGAGTTGAAGGAGTCTAGTAGGAGGAAAACATCTAGTGTTCAAGATCCGAACCCATTCGACACATATATTCCCATTATCGAATTATAGAACAAGTAAGTACACTTTACCCTTTTCAATACTTTTATATACTTTAAATATCTCTAAAAACATTCCTAAATAACCTCTAAAAGAAAACATGATCAAAAACTATGTTTTTGCTTTTCTTTTCCTTTGTGTCGAACCAAACCAATCACCCTCTAATTTATTTCTTTTAGTCTTACACACCAAGAATCTATAAAACACTTTAAGTACAGGTTAAATATGCTTATGACAATATTAATGGGCGTTAAAAATCAGTTAGAACAATTAAAAACCAAAAACCCAACAAGTTTGTTTCTTTCTGTTTCTGTCGAGGAGCAGTTTCACAAGCCCAACTTTGAACCAACTTTTCGACCACCAAACGACCTCAATAAAATCTGAAATTTGGCCAAGTTAAAGACCATCTAGCTAACTAATTTTAGGAAAAAGAACGATGTAAAATGGTTAATATATCACAAAGTTAATCGAGTCCCAATACTGCCCTATCGCAAGCTAGAAACCAAAATTTTCATTTTATTCTTTTCAGTTTTTGACAAACTAGTGTTCTACTCGACCCACTTTGGGAAATTAATTCAACCATCAAACAACTTCTAAAAATTATGAAACTTGACCAACAATAAGACCACCCAGCTAGCTACACATAGGAAAAGGAACGTCGTAAAAAGAACTATTTTTCACAAAGTTATTAAAGTCCAAAACTTGCCCTTCGCTACTAATTTTATACGCACCATTTTAAAATTTTGCGAGCTAATAAGCTCAAATAATAAGCCCATAAGCTAAGAATGAGTTGTTTATAAACTTATTATAACTTTTATATAAGAGAAGTAATTTTAAAACGCGTTTGAATAAATAAGGACTTCGAATGAAAACACCAAAGTGCTTTGAGGGCCAAAAGTGTCAAAACTCTACTTATCTTTATAACAAGGACCTAGAATAAAGTCGACCCAAAAGTTTAGGGGGAAAATTCGCCAACTTTGAAAGTTGGAGTTTTATTGGGCCAAAATTGTAAATTTCTTAAAGTTATTTAATTAAGGACTTATTTTGCCAATGATTCAAAGATGAGGGTGTAAAGTGTCATTATCGAAAGTACAGGGGTAAAAACCGTCATTTCATCAAAGTTGAGGGGTAAAAATTGTAACACCCCCGTTTTCGATAATCGCAGCGGAATATAAGTTGGGGTGTTACATCAAGGTTCACAGTCATGAAAATAGAAAACGACTCGAAAAGAGACGTTTTAAATAGAATTATTATCATTCATTTATTTATATCAGAGTTACATTATAGAGGTCCCAGTGGGAAGATCTGAAATATATTATAAAAGTTACATTATTTGTTTGAATGATAACCAAATAGACACTCGTTTTATAAGAAGAAAGTCCATGCCACTCCGTGCCAAAGCGTACTTCCAGTTACTTGAGATAAACATGCTTAAAAAGTCAACACAAAGGTTGAGTGAATCCATAGTGTTTAAAGTTATAATCGGTTTGAACATAAGCTAAGTAGAAACTAAATCAGTAATATCACAGTTCGTTAAATATTGCTCTAAGTCTCATGAACTCAAACGTTAACGGGGTGTGTGTGGGTGATATCATAAAATGATATAAGTAATGGTGTATTTGGCTATCAATCCGGCTAGCACCAAGACTATCGATCCGACTAACACAAATAAGGTGCATTTGGCTATCAATCCGGCTAGCACAAAGTCTGTCTATCCGGCTAACACAAATAAGGTGTCTTAGGCAATATTAATCAGGAAAACATACAGAAAAATACTTATGTTCAGGTTTGTAGCATGTATCTCCCCACAAGTTTGGAAAAATGTATAAAGAAAAGTGGGACTATAAACTCACCTGGACAGTCTGGATGGAAAATAAAGTTTAAATAAAGTTGATAAACGTCTCCGGCTCGCAACCTGGGTTGGTATGTCAAGTTTTCAGTAATCGTTTCTGAATATATATATATATAATATATATATATATATATATATATATATAATATATATATATTATATATATATATATATATATATATATATATATATATAAGTTTCCAATGTTAGTTTCGTAACGTTTTGGTTGTTGATTAAATGTTAAATTTGAGACAACATGAAGTCTCTTCAAAAGTTATAAGATTTATCTTATTTCTTATTTTTATGTTCTCGTTCCATTTGTTTGTTAAATAGATACTTCGTTTGTTCCTTGTCGAAGAAAACGTATTTTAGTTTAAATCTTAATAATAATAATAATAATAATAATAATAATAATAATAATAATAATAATAATAATAATAATAATAATAATAATAATAATAATAATAATAATAATAATAAGAGTAATAATAATAATTATTATTATTATAGAAAGAGTTACACTTTATCCCCTATAGTTTCACATATTGACATCTTTTACCCTTGAACTTTTGTAAAATGACAAGTTTTACTCCACAACTTTGGTCAAATGACAGTTTTTACCCCTGTAGTTTCAAAAATAACACTTTTTACCCCTGAGCTGTAAGTCAACATCATACTAAGTCGTTTTTATAATTTTAGTTAGAGTTTTGGCAGAAAAGACCCCTGAGACTCCCGTCGCGTTACACACGACGTCCTTATTTTTATAAAAACGCGTTATATCTTTCGGAAGATGGCAAAACTTTTGACGACTCTTTAGTACCCCTAATTATAAGTTTATAAACTTTATTTTTGCAAAGTTACAGCTCGTGATTTGAGCTCACGAGCTCGAAATAAATTTTATAAGGGTGCGTTTGTTCGTTTATTTGGGCTGAAAAACAAGCCGAAAGATTGGTTGACATCTCGGCGAATACTAACTCATTTAACTCTGTTCTTTTTCCTATAGTTAGATAGCTAAGTGATCTATGTTTTGACAAAAATCTAGAAATTTTAGAGTTCGTTTAATAGTTGAAACATACTATAGAGGGTGTTTATTTTTGGTCGAACAAAAAGAAAACAAAAGAAAAGAAATGAAATTTTAGGTTTTTGTATTAGATTATTATTAGAGGTTACTAAAGTAGTAATTTAAAAGTATTTAAAGCATATGTATGGTAATGAAAAAGGTTTAGAACTCACCTAGCTACATGATTCGAATAGGGCAAGTTTAGAGGACATATGACTTGGAAATGAAACACAAGTGTTTCTCCTTCCTTCCTTGGCTTCTTAGGATGTTTTTAAACTTGTATAAGGATTGTAGGATTAGTAGGAATGGTGTATAAAGGCTGTGGTGGTGATGTCGTGGGGTTTGTGGGAGAAAAGAGTGAGTAGTGATTCTCTATTTATAGAAAGGGTGAGCTAGGGTGTCTAGTGATATGTTGATATGTTTGTATATAAGCCATAGCTTAAAAAGATGAAGTGGTTGATTGAGAAGAAGCCATGTAGAAGGGGGGGGGGGATGTCGTGGGGTATGTGGTGATGGTGGTGATGTGTTGTGTTTAAAACCATACAAGTATATGGGTTTCTAGAATATGAGTGATGTGTAGGTTTATGGTTTACATAATTGTACACTTAAAGTTTAAGAAAATGGAATGAATTGGTTTGTATCTTGTTGCATTCGAACTAAGGAAAGGGAAATGGGAAGGTTTTGGTTCAAATGGTGCTTATTTAGGTTGTACACTAGGCTTGGTCATGTGGTACTCTAGGGTTTGAGATGGTAACTAGTTAGTTTAGGGTTTTATGGTAATTAGTTTTAAATTAGAGGTTAATATTAGGGTTTATGTTTATGTAAATATGATCGAATTCTATATATATGAAAAGAAAATGACATTGTGCTTTATGGAGTTGTACTATAGGCTAAATAGGGTGGTACTTAGGTTAATGAAATAAGAAAAATATATTTTTAATATTTCCTTAAGTTATATAAATTTTTATATAAATTTTATTAGGGTTTTTAAGTATTTAAATGTGTTTTTAAGATTTTGTGCATTAGAGGGTTGTACTATAGGTTTTGAGGATTGTACAATTATTTTAGTAAATCTAATAAATTTATTTTAAAAATTAATGTATGAAATTATTACAAAATATGCCTTTAAAATAATTATTTTTAATGTTTATATAGGATTTTCATTAATAATTAGTTTTTATGCATTAGGGACTTGTAATTTAGTTTATAGGACTTGTACATATATATTTTATAAAAATATTATTTAGGGTTTGTGATTTTATTACATAAAATCACAGTTTTGTGAAATTAGGGTTTTATCGGGAGTTATAGTGGAATTAGGGTTTCTGTGCTTTAGTGACTTGTACATTACCTAAATAAATTGTATTTTAGTATTTCTAGGGTTTTGTTATTTATAAATGTTGTTATTGTAGTTTAGGGTTTCATAAAAACTCTTATCAGATAAGAAACGTTTAGTTTTAAACGTACGTTAACGAATTATCGCAAAGTGGTAAATGGGACCTCATAAAGTTTAAGGTGAAAGGTGTTTATATAGTTAATCACTAAATCAGTTAAGGTTGGGTTGCAAGCACGTTTATCGGGGATGTGATCTACGTCACATAAGATAACAATTATGAACAGATAAATAAAATTAAAAAAAAAAATTTACACGTAGAAAAGGATAAATATTCTGAGAGATAGTTTATTATAACGTGAGATTTTTCACAGTGGTTACAGTCATTCCCCGTTGAGGGAATCTCGTCCCGAGATTCACTCTATGTTGGTCGAGATGTGAGGGAAATGGTTTGGGTATTTTGTTCGTATTTGATTTTCTTATCTTAGAGGTAATGGGTGGTATTTGTAGACATTTATTGTGGTTGGTCAATTGGAATTAGTATGAACAATTTGTTTTGTCTCAAAATTTTGCTTTTGTATGAAAATTGTTATTAGAAAATCTGAAAAGATAACCGTTCCATTTAGGACATGATTCTTCCTAAATTATACATAGTTGATCAACCTATGTATAATTGAGGACCAAATGATGTAATGTTTGGCTCAGTTACTGTGGTATTTATGTTTCTCCAAAAAGTTTTAGATGGTATTCAACGTTTTGTTTTTGTAAGTTGACAACATAATTATTTTTTACAAAAATAAGAAAATTATTGTTCATACTACGGTGATAAGTCAGGAACTTCTAGGGTACTAATGAGATATCCTTAAAACGAATCTTAGGGTTCGAGTGGAATTCTTACGGGATGGTCAAAACTAATATTAACCAAATTTCTAGTGAGATGACAGTGTAGTAACTACGAACAGGTCAAATGGAATAAAAACATAGATTGTGATTATTACGGAAATATTACAAGATAGTGACTTCATACGGTAGAAGGATAGTTAATACGCTTAGGTTACGTCCATCGTAACTAAGGTAGAGTATAATAGGAAATATGCTTAGGAAATTTTACGATACAATTTAGCTATAACAGGAATTTCTCTTCTATTTAAATAGGGATGCCATTCCTTGACATTGTCGGGATCTTAATGAGTTCTCATTCTCCTGCACTAGTCTTGGTTCGGCTGTGCATTCCCATCTCCTAGCACATACGCTCTTCCACGGGCACCGTTATTCTGGTTGTCATTCTGTTTCGGCACTGATTCTTGTAGTGTCCTTTCTCACCACATCTGTGGCATATCACGGCTACTGGCTGTTCCCTATCGCCTGTGACCTTGCAGTCTTCTGTTTTGTGACAACAATGCAAAGCCCAGTGTGATGCATTTTGCATCGGTTACACAAAGGTTGCTTCCCACGATAACCACTACCTTCAGCAGTTGGGGCAGTATTGGTTTTGGCAGTCTCCTGCCGACGATTCTGTTGATGGTGGTTACGGTTGTGTTGGTAGTTGTTGTGGTGATGGGTGGTCCTTCTATCATCAAGCTTTCGCTTGTGATCATCACTTCCTTGAGTGGAACTTCGCTTGATTTCACGATCCATTAACTGTTGAGCTATAGTAATCGCCTCTTCCAATGATTGTGGCTTGGACGCAATCACATTTCCCTCAATGTTTCGAGGTAATCCTTCCGTATATTTCTCCAACATCTTCTCCAGATTAGGCACAATAGTTGGATATAGGAGAGCAAGCTCCTGAAACCTTCTTTTGTATGCCTTAAGATCTGTTACTTTCACGACTAGCTGGTGAAACTCATCCTCCAGTTTCTTAATCTCAGTACGGGGGCAATACTTTTTCAACATTTTCTTTTTGAGATCTTCCCAAGTAAGTTGGTGAGCTGCTTCAACACCCATAGTTTGGGCAGTCGAAGTCCACCAAGACAGGGCATCATCCAAGAAAGTTCCGTTAGCAAAGGTAACCTTACTGTCGTCGGTACACCCACATCTCACAAAGACTATTTCTGTACGCTCAAACCAACGAGCCAACTCAGTTGCTCCTTCTGTTCCTTTAAAGAAAGTTGGTTGATAGTTTATGAAGTCTTTGTAAGTACACTTGCGAGTATTAGCTGGCTCGCTTTCTCCATTGGGTCGGCTAATGCTTCCAGTACGAGCAAATTCTGCTACTTGACTTTCTAATGCTGCAGCAACACTGTCTGCAACAAGCTTTCGGATAGCAGCTTGGGACATGGGTAGTTCGGGGGAAGTGCGAGACATATTTCTATTAATAACACAGGAAAATACACGTTTATGTTTTGTTCATGTTAGATTATCAAGGTAAAACTTATGATAATCATAAGGTCATAACATGTCCAAATACTATCATACGCGTATGTAAGATGATCATCACTGGCCCACATCAACCGATACCATGCACAGCAAAATACAACCAAATCAAAACCACATATAGTCATAAATAACTTGCTAATTTGTTATATATAACAAAATTAGTACAAGCGTCATATTTATGCTACATATCTCGTGGCCAAGATATAGTACAAAAGCTGACAGATATAAATCTGATTGAGTGGCTACCAGAAACTCTTCCGAGTCAACTTTTCAGTTTGACGATCATGCTGACGAGGATATATATTTACTCTCAATATTTATTTTGCATGTCTCCAATTATTGTCTCCAGAATAATGATCTTCGTCTGAACTTTCGTCTCTTCTTCATTTCTTCTCTTCTAACATCTTCAATTCGTCATAGGTATTTCTCGTCTTAGCTGCTCATGACGGTTCCCTACCTTCTCACGAATCTCGTCCATCTTTTACTTCATGGTCTCTGAATCTTCAACTCTATATTTTATACCCTCGATGCATTCTAGAGGCAGCTTGTCGGGATGACCTAAGCAGTCTCAATCTGTTCTTCTTGCCGTTCTAATCGCGTCAGCAGGGCGAAAATAGTCGGCTATCGTTCCTGTGCTGATTGTGGATTTTCACCCACCTCAAGTACTCGCGGTGGAATAGGGAAGTCGAGAATAGGTAATCGGGGTAAAGCATGATATCGGGCGATAATGATCCTAATTTCTTCACTAAGTTCAAATGGGACAGATGGGGGAAATAGAAACTTGTAGATGATAGTGGAGGTGGTAAAGATGTAGGAACTGACGGTATATATGTAGGAAAGTGGACGTGGTAGCGGTGATGAGGATGTAGGTATTATCATGATGTCCGGTACTGTCGTGATATTTTTCAATATCCGAGTCCGACATAAGAGGAATAGAATGGGTAGGGAAAATCAGGATTCTATAACCACCCGGTAATTATAAACATCTTACTATGTAGCTAAATAATTAGAAATAAACATATATAAGTAACGTTTCAGTGGCATTGTGGCACGGAGGACTTTGGGTTAAGTTTTTGTGAAAAGCGGTTATAGTCCAATGTTTGAAAACATTTGGTTCTCTATAACCATGAGCTCTGATACCAATATGTAACACCCCCGTTTTCAATAATCGCAGCGGAATATAAGTTGGGGTGTTACTTCAAGGTTCACAGTCATGAAAATAGAAAAAGACTCGAAAAGAGACGTTTTAAATAAAATTTTTATCATTCATTTATTTATATCAGAGTTACATTATAGAGGTCCCAGCGGGAAGTTCTGAAATATATTATAAAAGTTACATTATTTGTTTGAATGATAACCAAATAGACACTCGTTTTATAAGAAGAAAGTCCATGCCACTCCGTGCCAAAGTGTACTTCCAGTTACCTGAGATAAACATGCTTAAAAAGTCAATACAAAGGTTGAGTGAATCCATAGTGTTTAAAGTTATAATCGGTTTGAACATAAGCTAAGTAGAAAGTAAATCAGTAGTATCACAGTTCGTTAAATATTGCTCTAAGTCTCATGAACTCAAACGTTAATGGGGTGTGTGTGGGTGATATCATAAAATGATATAAGTAATGGTGTATTTGGCTATCAATCCGGATAGCACAAAGACTATCGATCCGGCTAACACAAATAAAGTGCATTTGGCTATCAATCCGGCTAGCACAAAGTCTATCTATCCGGCTAACACAAATAAGGTGTCTTAGGCAATATTAATCAGGAAAACATACAGAAAAATACTTATGTTCAGGTTTGTAGCATGTATCTCCCCACAAGTTTGGAAAAATGTATAAAGAAAAGTGGGACTATAAACTCACCTGGACAGTCTGGATGAAAAACAAAGTTTAAATAAAGTTGATAAACGTCTCCGGCTCGCAACCTGGGTTGGTATGTCAAGTTTTCAGTAATCGTTTCTGAATATATATATAAGTTTCCAATGTTAGTTTCGTAACGTTTTGGTTGTTGATTAAATGTTAAATTTGAGACAACATGAAGTCTCTTCAAAAGTTATAAGATTTATCTTATTTCTTATTTTTATGTTCTCGTTCCGTTTGTTTGTTAAATAGATACTTCGTTTGTTCGTTATCGAAGAAAACGTATTTTAGTTTAAATCTTATTAATAATAATAATAATAATAATAATAATAATAATAATAATAATAATAATAATAATAATAATAATAATAATAATAATAGAAAGAGTTACACTTTATCCCCTATAGTTTCACATATTGACAACTTTTACCCTTGAACTTTTGTAAAATGACAAGTTTTACCCCTCAACTTTGGTCAAATGACAGTTTTTACCCCTGTAGTTTCAAAAATGACACTTTTTACCCCTGAGCTGTAAGTCGACATCGTACTAAGTCCTTTTTATAATTTTAGTTACGGTTTTGGAAGAAAATACCCCTGAGACTCCCGTCGCGTTACACACGACATCCTTATTTTATAAAAACGCGTTATATCTTTCGGAAAATGGCAAAACTTTTTACGACTTTTTGGTACCCTTAATTATAAGTTTATAAACTTTATTTTTGCAAAGTTCCAGCTCTTGATTCGAGCTCACGAGCTTGAAATAAATTTTATAAGGGTGCGTTTGTTCGTTTATTTGGGCAGAAAAACAAGCCGAAAGATTGGTTGACATCTCGGCGAATACTAACTCATTTAACTCCGTTCTTTTTCCTATAGTTAGATAGCTAAGTGATCTATGTTTTGACAAAAATCTAGAATTTTTAGAGTTCGTTTAATAGTCGAAACAACTGCCCAAAGTTGGGCGTTTTTATATATATTCTGTTAAGAAATTGAATAAAAACAGTATCTATTATGCGTTTTCATGACGCGAGGTCTAAAGAGTTTTTGAAGAAAACGTCGTTCCGGACAACTTTTGTGTTTTAACTTTTTGACGAAACGGACCAGAAAGGCCTTGTTTTGCGTGATTTCGTTTCTGTTTACAGAATACATTTTCAGTTTTTATATAACTTCAAATCGCCATATCTTTTGACTCGTTTATTCTTTTTTTGGTGATTCAAATTGCTAAGTTTTCCTTGAAAAATTCTCTTTAACATTATGTAAATTTCCTATAGCCTATTATTGTAGAAGTATCAAAGAAAAATACTATAGAGGGTGTTTGTTTTTGGTCGAACAAAAAGAAAACAAAAGAAAAGAAATGAAATTTTAGTTTTTTGTATTAGATTATTATTAGAGGTTACTAAAGTAGTAATTTAAAAGTATTTAAAGCATATGTATGGTAATGAAAAAGGTTTAGAACTCACCTAGCTACATGATTCGAATAGGGCAAGTTTAGTGGACATATGACTTGGAAATGAAACACAAATGTTTCTCCTTCCTTCCTTGGCTTCTTAGGATGTTTTTAAACTTGTATAAGGATTGTAGGATCAGTAGGAATGGTGTATAAAGGCTGTGGTGGTGATGTCGTGGGGTTTGTGGGAGAAAAGAGAGAGTAGTGATTGTCTATTTATAGAAAGGGTGAGCTAGGGTGTCTAGTGATATGTTGATGTGTTTGTATATAAGCCATAGCTTAAATAGATGAAGTGGTTGATTGAGAAGAAGCCATGTAGAGGGGGGGGGGGATGTCGTGGGGTATGTGGTGATGGTGGTGATGTGTTGTGTTTAAAACCATACAAGTATATGGGTTTCTAGAATATGAGTGATGTGTAGGTTTATGGTTTACATAATTGTACACTTAAGGTTTAAGAAAATGGAATGAATTGGTTTGTATCTTGTTGCATTCGAACTAAGGAAAGGGAAATGGGAAGGTTTTGGTTCGAATGGTGCTTACTTAGGTTGTACACTAGGCTTGGTCATGTGGTACTCTAGGGTTTGAGATGGTAACTAGTTAGTTTAGGGTTTTATGGTAATTAGTTTTAAATTAGAGGTTAATATTAGGGTTTATGTTTATGTAAATATGATCGAATTCTATATATATGAAAAGAAAATGACATTGTGCTTTATGGAGTTGTACTATAGGCTAAATAGGGTGGTACTTAGGTTAATGAAATAAGAAAAATATATTTTTAATATTTCCTTAAGTTATATAAATTTTTATATAAATTTTATTAGGGTTTTTAAGTATTTAAATGTGTTTTTAAGATTTTGTGCATTAGAGGGTTGTACTATAGGTTTTGAGGATTGTACAATTATTTTAGTAAATCTAATAAATTTATTTTAAAAATTAATGTATGAAATTATTACAAAATATGCCTTTAAAATAATTATTTTTAATGTTTATATAGGATTTTCATTAATAATTAGTTTTTATGCATTAGGGACTTGTACTTTAGTTTATAGGACTTGTACATATATATTTTATAAAAATATTATTTAGGGTTTGTGATTTTATTACATAAAATCACAGTTTTGTGAAATTAGGGTTTTATCGGGAGTTATAGTGGAATTAGGGTTTCTGTGCTTTAGTGACTTGTACATTACCTAAATAAATTGTATTTTAGTATTTCTAGGGTTTTGTTGTTTATAAATGTTGTTATGGTAGTTTAGGGTTTCATAAAAACTCTTATCAGATAAGAAACGTTTAGTTTTAAACGTACGCTAACGAATTAACGCAAAGTGGTAAAGAGGACCTCATAAAGTGTAACGGCCCATACCCGTTTAGACTAAAATTTTAAACTTTTTACGCCAAAATGATTGACTTTGATGGACATACTGACACTCTTTTGACATCTGACAAAAATGTATAAACATTCAGCCCTTGAGGCTATTTTTAAATGAAAGTACATTCAATTACCTTCGAAACGATAGGTCATACGACCCTTTTCGACTTACGGATTAAAAGATATAAATTTTTGAAAATCGATAATTTCTGAAAACTTGGCCCATACCGCCGGCATGAAATCCATGCCGCCGGCATGGCCCCAAGATCATCCCCATGCCGCCGGCATAAAGCCAAACCGGGCGGCATGGGCCCTCTGGTCAAAATGGGACTTTTCCCAACTCTTCCATGCCGTGGGTTTGGCCTCCAAACCGGCGGCATGGGCCTGCAACTTCCCAAAAACACTTCATTTTCATCCCGTTTTCGCTATAAACAACCCATACGACTTCCGTTTTACACCAAACTTGAACCAATTCATTAATTTAACATAACCAACACGTTCCAACAACACTTGACCCGTTTACAACCCAAAATGGGTACAAACACACTTAAATCCAAACGCCCCTTAAACATTTAGTAAAAACACTTAAAACACACTTGACAACTCGTTAGACTCCTAAACCGTTACCCGACTTTGACACACATTATACGACTCATAAAATAGACTCTCGGGGTACAACATTGACTCGAGCCCGGTATTCTACCTAGCTCCTAACGCTTATTATCTTCCAACCGCTTCCAAATCCTTAAGCTACCACACATAAACCTTCATTCCGCCGCACATGAACCTACAAAACATTAACAACTAAAGGGGTAAGCTTACGCTTAGTAAGTAACCCATCATAAAACATATATCATACACATACTTTCACATAAGCATCATAATCACATAAAAGCCGCTAAATTACTTCACACCACTCATATCATACACAACTTCATAACATAATCACATCCATTCATCACAACCATAATCAACAACATACCTTCACTAGTCCAAGTCCATCAAGGTAACTTACTCTTAGCCAAAGTCACTAGCCATCTAATTCCAACTCATAACCATTTCAATTCCAAGTCTCCTATTCTTACACAATCATAACACATATATGATAAATACATACATAACACATGTTTTAGGGAGAGTTACTTACCTTCAATCCAAGCTAGGCTACTAACATAATTCCCACCATCAACATCTTCTAACCATCATCATCTTCATCTTTTACAATATACCAAAACCTAATCAACATATCAATCAATAACATAACAAGGGTTAACATAACCCTTTAAACACACTCATCTATCTTCCTACATCATCATATGATCATATCTTGATCATATGATGAAATCCCACTTTACCCTTAATCCACAACCTCAATAACATCAAGAACAATAATACTTACTTGTGATAGATTATAACTAGGAAGAACTATAGGCACTTGTCTTTATCTTCTTCTTCTTCATAACACACCACACTTTTCCCTCTCTTTTTCCCTCACTAAGAACCGGCCTCACTCACACACCTCAATAATGCAAGACTTATCTAGAATAAGCTAGATATAGCTAGTTAGGTGGCACTTTAGCCCTTTGACATAATTAGTCCCTCAAGTCTCATTCCTTCTATTTTAACCACAACTAACTTATAACATATTGAACACTTGACAACTTAGGTCCTTCTAGTTTATACATCACATTTCATACTACTATATTAGTCATACTTGACTATTAGTTTGACTTTCCATGCAACTTTGTTGACCAACCAATCACATAAGTCCTTAACATATTCCATCTTGGGTGGGGCCTATACATAACCGGGATACGGGTCTAACAATTCTACCCCCTTATTTAGATTTTGTCCCCGAAATCTTTCGTCTATTTCTAACCAAAACTTAGTCTCATAACTCCTCTCATTCTTAGCACCTCATTTCCTAGTTTATTTAGTGCAATGATCTAAATGATCTTGCAACTCTATGCATACTATAACGTATCACATGCCCTAATCCACATTACTCCCGCTTACTCCTATACCACACAACTCTTGCTTAGATTTTACATAATACAAGACTTACTTATTATCACCGATCATCATTCTAATCCGCCCTATTACCGTCACATCATCATCTCACTCACTTTATCCCCCGCTCTCATTCCTTGACTACTTGACATTTAAGAAACTCGTACTATTTGACTTTACATAATCACACTCGACTAATACGTTCATATTCCATTGCTTTCATTCCTCATATTTTGTACCACACCGTAAGGCACATTATATCATCATTACAATTTCTCCGTCCCATCAAGGTTCTTCTAAGTCTCAACTAAAAGCCACGACCTACTTCCAACCCTCCTATCTTAGTCCTTATAATTCCTAACCAACTCTAAACTCCCGCTTTCTACTTCTCTAACCCTACTCGTGCCGTGTCGGCAACACATAGCCCACTCGTTTATAATTCCTCATTTACATGGAGAGGCGTCCCAATCGATGTAAATCAAGAAATATAAACTCATGGTTATGTACTCCCGACATAACACTACTACTCCTATTTCCAATTTTTAACTTTTATTATTTCATCATTTTCTTTTTATTACATTATTTTTACCCTTCTTAGACTTGGATCCATCACATTATCACATTCATTATGGGGATACTTTTATATGCCATGGACGTAGGCAACCCCTTGCCGGTGAAGGCAATACTTTTCATCCCGAAAGATCTTTAACATTCATCCCGAAGGATTCCTTATCATTCCTTTACCTGGTTATCCCGAGGGATACCACATTCAACATTCATCCCGAAGGATCATTACATTCACACTTTATCACATTAACAGTGGATCCAAGTCATAAGCACCGCACACACATAATTACATTCATTTATTTTAGTGAAATGCAAGCGCATAGAGCATATGAGCCTGCTTATTATAATTACACACCTCTACGTGTTCTACCATCCTACATCCTTAATCCGCGTTAGTTATTTTCACATCTTTACTTTACCTCTTGTATTCTTATCCCACATTAATCATTTTCACATTCTTACTTTACATTTTAGTCCACTCGACTCATTTACATCTGGACTTCTCACATTTTACCAACCGTAACTCATGCATTCATTATAGTGATTACAGCTAATCGCCTTAGCCGTAATATGATAATTTCAAGACAACGCCTTTATCTCATACACACTCCTCTCATTCTTTCTTACATTTTTAATCCACCACATTCTTATTCGCGTATCTTACCTCTCTTCTATTAGTCTCACTCACTTCCTTTTCATGTAGACCTTACATCGATCATCAACTACAACACGTTCATAATGACGCTCCTAATACTTTGACTTTCCACTAACCCGCCTCTAATACCTCATTAATGATCATCACACTAAGTATAACTACTCATAAGACCATACTTTGGTCATTCCTAGCCCACAAGCCATGCACTTTCCTTACTAGTCACATTTCCTATAAACCACCACACAACTTATTTCATCCATTCGCCCTCGCTAAACTACCATAGCACACAGTCACATAATCATGTAATGATTACCGAGACAGCCCGAGGTGCACGGTAATCCTATCACTCACACATCAAGTCTCCCACAACATATATCACATAAGACACCTCCCTAAGTCCCCATCATTATACCCATATAGCAATCACATAATTCATCTCAAAATTCAACGTTCATATCCTATAACTTACAAAATATTTGGCCGCATTTCTTAAACTTAAACTTAACGCGTCTACGAGTGGTTTAAGTCTAGGCAACCTATAGTGGAAACCTAATTCACTTAAACCTGGTTCTGATACCAAGTTGTAACGCCCCGTACCCGTTTAGACTAAAATTTTAAACTTTTTACGCAAAAACGATTAACTTTGATGGACATACTGACACTCTTTTGACATCTGACAAAAATGTATAAACATTCAGCCCTTGAGGCTATTTTTAAATGAAAGTACATTCAATTACCTTTGAAACGATAGGTCATACGACCATTTTCGACTTACGGATTAAAAGATATAAATTTTTGAAAATCGACAATTTCTGAAAACTTGGCCCATACCGCGGCATGAAATCCATGCCGCCGGCATGGCCCCAAGATCATCCTCATGCCACCGGAATAAAGCCAAACCGGGCGGCATGGGCCCTCTGGTCAAAATGGGACTTTTCCCAACTCTTCCATGCCGTGGGTTTGGCCTCCAAACCGGCGGCATGGGCCTGCAACTTCCCAAAAACACTTCATTTTCATCCCGTTTTCGCTATAAACAACCCATACGACTTCCGTTTTACACCAAACTTGAACCAATTCATTAATTTAACATAACCAACATGTTCCAACAACACTTGACCCGTTTACAACCCAAAATGGGTACAAACACACTTAAATCTAAACGCCCCTTAAACATTTAGTAAAAACACTTAAAACACACTTGACAACTCGTTAGACTCCCAAACCGTTACCCGACTTTGACACACATTATACGACTCATAAAATAGACTCTCGGGGTACAACATTGACTCGAGCCCGGTATTCTACCTAGCTCCTAACGCTTATTATCTTCCAACCGCTTCCAAATCCTTAAGCTACCACACATAAACCTTCATTCCGCCGCACATGAACCTACAAAACATTAACAACTAAAGGGGTAAGCTTACGCTTAGTAAGTAACCCATCATAAAACATATATCATACACATACTTTCACATAAGCATCATAATCACATAAAAGCCGCTAAACTACTTCACACCACTCATATCATACACAACTTCATAACATAATCACATCCATTCATCACAACCATAATCAACAACATACCTTCACTAGTCCAAGTCCATCAAGGTAACTTACTCTTAGCCAAAGTCACTAGCCACCTAATTCCAACTCATAACCATTTCAATTCCAAGTCTCCTATTCTTACACAATCATAACACATATATGATAAATACATACATAACACATGTTTTAGGGAGAGTTACTTACCTTCAATCCAAGCTAGGCTACTAACATAATTCCCACCATCAACCTCTTCTAACCATCATCATCTTCATCTTTTACAATATACCAAAACCTAATCAACATATCAATCAATAACATAACAAGGGTTAACATAACCCTTTAAACACACTCATCTATCTTCCTACATCATCATATGATCATATCTTGATCATATGATGAAATCCCACTTTACCCTTAATCCACAACCTCAATAACATCAAGAACAATAATACTTACTTGTGATAGATTATAACTAGGAAGAACTATAGGCACTTGTCTTTATCTTCTTCTTCTTCATAACACACCACACTTTTCCCTCTCTTTTTCCCTCACTAAGAACCGGCCTCACTCACACACCTCAATAATGCAAGACTTATCTAGAACAAGCTAGATATAGCTAGTTAGGTGGCACTTTGGCCCTTTGACATAATTAGTCCCTCAAGTCTCATTCCTTCTATTTTAACCACAACTAACTTATAACATATTGAACACTTGACAACTTAGGTCCTTCTAGTTTATATATCACATTTCATACTACTATATTAGTCATACTTGACTATTAGTTTGACTTTCCACGCAACTTTGTTGACCAACCAATCACATAAGTCCTTAACATATTCCATATAGGGTGGGGCCTATACGTAACCGAGATACGGGTCTAACATAAAGTTTAAGGTCAAAGGTGTTTATATAGTTAAACACTAAATCCATTAAGGTTAGGTTGCGAGCACGTTTATCGGGTATGTGATCTACATCACATAAGATAACAATTATGAACAGATAAATAAAATTAAAAAAAAAAATACACGTAGAAAAGGATAAATATTCTGAGAGATAGTTTATTATAACGTGGGATTTTTCACAGTAGTTACAAAAATTTTCATTTTCCAAAAGTTCAGGGGTAAAAATTGTCATTTTATGAAAGTTCAGGGATATAAACTGTCAATATGCGAAACTATAGGGTAAAAAGCGTAACTTTATATAATTATTATTATTAATATATATTCTAATTATATTTATAATAAAAACTAATAAATAAAATATGTATATTTCAATAACGAACGAACGGAAACATAAAAATGAACAATAAGATAAAATCTTATCCAACTTTTGATGAGACTTTATGTTTTCTCAATTAAACATTTATTCGACAACCAAAAACATTACGAAACGAACATTAAAACGTATATATATACTGGAATATGATTACTGAAATTTGACATAACAAACCAGGTTGCGTGCCGGAGACGTTTATCAACTCTAGTTAATTTTGTTTTCCATCCAGACTGCAAGGTGAGTTTTTAGTCCCACTTTTCATACATTTTCCAAACTTGTGGGGAGATACATGCTACAAAACCGAACAAAAGGATTTTTCTGTATGCTTTCCTGATTAATATTGTCTAAGTTACCTATTGCCTAAAAGACCTCCCATCATGGACCATTAATCACCTGCGGGTGAGCGCGAATATTATGGATAGATCTATTGGGTTTGACAGCCCCTTTTGTGTTACCGTAACGTGACCAAAGGCATTTTATTTGAGATAAATAAAGAGACCGGCAATCTCCTACTCGGAGGCAAAATTACTTACATTTAATTATGGAGTAATATATGCATCATAGTTTATGACTATGATAGTAAACAGTTAACGTTTTGCGTGTCATGAGACTTAGGGCAATATATTGAACTACAACAATTACTGATTTACTTTCTATTTAGCTTGTGTTCAACTGGTTATATTTCAAACACTATGGATTCACTCAACCTTTGTGTTTAATTTTTAGCATGTTTTATCTCAGGTATTTAGAAGCACGATTTAGCACGGAGTGGCTGTGGGCTTTCTTATAAAAAGAGTGTCCATTTTTGTTTTCATTCAACAAATGACGTATCTTTATTAATGTATTTTGGAACCTCCCGTTGGGACCTGAATATTGTAACTCTGATATAAATAAATGAATGATAACAATTTTATTTAAAACGTCTCTTTTCGAGTCGTTTTCTATTTTCATGACTGTGATGCTTGAAGTAACACCCCAACTTATAATTTCGCTGCGATTATCGAAAACGAGGGTGTTAGAGAGTGGTATCAGAGCTCATGGTTATAGAGAACCAAATGTTTTCAAACATAGGACTATAACTAAACCTTCAAAACAAAAGATTTTCACACTATACAAGTTTACGCCCTCCGTGCCTGCATATCATTGTGCTAAGTATGTTACTTATTAAAACTATTCTGCACTAAACTTTACATACTTGATATTTACTCTCACGCACTTAATTATTTCACTCTTATTTTTCCTTCCTTAATGTTATTAATTACTTATAATAATTATTTATAATTATTATTTGTGGATTACTACAGTATCATGTCCCCCGAAACCCCTAATGTTAACGAAACTACCCTCCATAATACCTGTACATCACCTACCCACTCACCTTCACCTCAGAAACTTAGGAAAACTACATCGGATAAAAAGTTGATTGGTTGTCCGACAACCTTTGATGTTGGACAGAATTCACACCAAGAAACAATTCGAAAAGATGTTGAGTCAAACTCTCCACAACCTGACACTCCAGATTCCCCAATACCAAACATCCTAGACAACGTGTCTTCATCTAAATCCCCTGACTATAGTTCAAACCCTTATGATTCCATGTTGACTCTCCTTTATCAACACGCCAGTACTCTAGACACTCACACTGAACAGCTGGAAGGGTTACAACCATTACGTTTCGAATGGTAAGACCGTAACTTTGACACTCTATTTAGAAGAGCTGATGCCGAGAGACGAGCAGTGTTTGACTTAGGAGTAAATGTTGACAAGATGAAGAATACGTGCAACCATAAATTTAGAAGCTTAGATTCCAGAGTCCGCTGTTCGAGAAGAGAACACTGTCAAACACGTGGTAGAGTGGAAGACATCGAAAGAACCCTATGGATGGCCAGGGAGACGGCAATAAGCCAGGGTCAGAAGATTTTCGCCTTAGAAGCCATGTTGGACAGTCAAATAAGGATGTACCAGGAATTTCAGGAACGTTTCTTAGAAATGGAAATTGCGCAACTGAAACTTGAGACTGAAGTTAAGCATTTACGTCAAGGACGTAACTGATCTTAAATTCACATGTATCAGTGTTATGTCTACTAAACCGAATAGTATTTGGTTAGTATTTCCTGTATTTTCCAATAAGTCTAAAACTTTCAGAGTTTGTAATCGATCAATAAATCTATAACAACTCTGGTGTTATATATTTATGTTGAGAACAAATTCTTTCTATATTGTCTTACAATAATTCTATGCATATATGTAATGACTTCTCATGACCTCCTACAAAATCTCACCATTTGTTACTGTCCTTAATGGACAAATGGCTCCACATAAACCAAACCATACATAGAACGCCATACATGTCACTTTCTTTCTTTCCTCCAAACCTAGGAAACCGACCAACTTGTAGCACAATAGGTAACAGAAACTAGGACCACTGTCGCCAACAAAGGACCAAACCCTTATACTAGAGACAGAAAACCCTTAACCTGCTACATGCAGTATTAATAAAAGACCTTGCATTAATTGTTTTGCAAAAACAATCGATCAAGTTATTAATATCATGTTATTTTCAGTGATTGTATCCAGACCTAGCAAGACATTACTTAGGATTATTATGATACCTTATACCTGCCATAATTAGGTTATAACCCTAGAATCCTCTAAGATAAAATTTCGGAAGAAAACTTGATGAATGAAGAGAAAGTTGCTGAATTAGTTTACTCCTTGGCACTTTGTACCAAGAGTTAATCATTTATTTACGATATTAACCAGACACATCGTAATTTATGATTCTCAATTGGAAATAACTTCGCATAGGGACCACTTGTTGGGAATAATATGTAATTATCTTATTACACGAATTATTCTAACATGGTCATTACGTAAATTCTAAATTCGTGATTTTTGTGATAGAAGAAAGCCAGCATGAAAAATACAAAAACCCCACCAGCCCTAACCACACCAATGACTCCTGAAGCTATCCAAAAGTTGGTAATCAACCTCATTGCAGCAGTACTCGAAGTAACTACAGTAGCTCACCTGGGTAGCAATAGTATTGCAATAAGAGAAAAGAAGACGGCTGTGTCTTGTAAGCATACCCATGAAAGTTTCACGGGTTGTAGACAAGCTCACCATAAAGGCCCAGAAAGAATAACCAAACCTACCATCACCCGTGTCCTAAGAATTAAGCAAAATAACCAAAAGCGACACTACAAAAAAACAGGCTTTCAGAGACTGAAAAATCAGTCTCCGATACACCATGATCAGTTACGAATTGTCTTTCAAAGACTGATTTTGCTAGTCACTAATCAGTTACAACAGCTTAGTTACGGAAAGTGACGTTATCAACTGAAATTCTGTCTTTTTTGTATCGAACCAACGAGGACCAGAGATCAGTCTCCAAAATAAAAAAGTCAGTCCTTATTTCTATGGGTGTGTATCATGTTATTTCAGTCCCCAATGCATATTATCAGCGACTGAAAAGTCTATGGGTTGGTATCATGTTATTTCAGTCCCCAATGCATATTATCGGCGACTGAAATGTCAGTCGCCAATACTATGTTAGATCAGTTACTAACACATGGATTTAGGGACTGAAAATTAGTCCATAAACATTGTTTATAGACCCTAATACGTTTCGTTGTTTTGTAGATTACCGTACCAAATCAGTCTCTAATAATAGGATTTAAAAACTGATTAGTCTCTGATGAAAGGCTTTAAAGACTGATTGTTAGTCACAAAAAACAGATGAATTAGTCCTTCATTTGTTTTTCTATTAACTGAAAATTAGTTTCAAAATATATGTTAATCGATACTAAATAACATTCAAATCAGTCTCCAATATAATGGCGTCATTCCATTATATTTCTATTATAAACTAAAAGTTAGTGGCAAATACAATTTAATTCAGTCCTCATTCACAATGCATACATGACCCCTTACAATAGTATATAAAACTCCAAACCATAAACATTAAACAATAATAATAACAATATTTCTTTAAAGCATAATAATCACCGATCAAAATAACAAGAGTTTACAATTCAATGTGTTTAAAAATAAAACAAAATTCAATAGAAATAAATTTGAACGTCCTATATATCACTATCGGTGAATGGATCATCGTTACCATCACCGTTACCATCACCTTCAATAGTATTTGGTGAGTCTAATGTGCTCTCGAAGTCTGGAAATTTTTGGCTCAAGAATTTTGCCAATTTCTCATAATTACGTTTATATGGTTCAAGTTCACTAACCTTTGCTCTCAATCAGTGTTGTAAATATCGCTTATCGGTATCATCTCAGTTGACCCCTGATAAGCGATATATCGGATATATCGGGGATATATCGGAGGACCTAAATTGTAAAGGAATTTATTTAAAAAATATATATATACTAACAATATATACAATTTGTCCATAAATCAGTAAGCCCAATTTGTAAAGCCCAGTTGTCCATAAATCAATAAGCCCAATTTGTAAAGTCAGCTTTCCATAAATCAATATATACAATTTTGAAGAGACTAGGGTTTCTCATTTTAACACAACCCTAGCCTCACTTCATCTCCCACCTCTCTCTTGCTCAGCCGCCGACCACCATCAACCGGCCACCACCGTGCCGCACCGCCACCACCATTAAACCACCTCTCTCATTGTCAGCCCTAATACCCGACTCGATCGCCGCCACCACCATTAAACCACCTCTCATTGCCGCCACCACCATTAAACCACCTCTCTCATCGCCGCCACCACCATTAAACCACCATCAACAGCCCTAATACCCGACCCGATCGTTTTTAAAAAAAAAAAAAAAGTCAAACATTTTAGCTGACCGAAAAGTCAATTTATCGCCGATAAGTTTCGATAAGTACCGAGTTTGACCAAAATTTGACCTGGACGAGAAATACAGATGATAACACAAATATCGTAGCGGTGGAAGGCCGATAAGCGATTTCTCGCCGATAAATTGGCCGGTATATCCGATATTTACAACACTGCTCTCAATTCATTAATCTCAGTCGAGTTTTGTTTAGGTGTTGAGTCAGCTTGTTGAGATGATTCAGCTGCTTCTTTCATCCAATAATCTTTTTTCCTCATCACTAGCCCAGCACCCACCTCCCATGCTGACTGTATTGTCTTCTTTCGGCCAATAATCTTTTTTAATCATGTCAAATTAAAACCAGAATGTGATTTGTTCATATTTATGACCAAAAATAATAATAAAAAAAATACAAATAAACAGTACTTGTACAATCTATCATACCAACAACAAAATCAAAACTTACTGCAACAATCTATGCAAGTTATTTATACATTACCTAAAAATATCTTCCTGAGTTCTAAGTCCAAAATCACACATAAACAGTACTTGTACAACACAAGCAATATCAAACCAAGCGGAAAGGCAAAAATACAGGTAGTCTATTAAGTATTAACACATATACGTACCAGAATAGCCACAAACTATTCACAAGTAGACTGCCAAACCAGCCGTAACACTTAAAATTTACTAGCACGAGATGTGGCATGGTAATGACTTTATGATCTTAATCAGAACATCAATGAAAGATCAAATAGCATAAAGAAATAAACTCTCTTTAAAAGGAAATTGCGCAAAGCAGACTGATCACATATCTTCTTGAGAGATTAAGGCATATAATTCTTTTGCCGTCCAGCATGCTTCTGAAAGGTCAAATAGCATAAAGAAATAAACTCTTTTCAAAATTATCCAAAATACATTCGGTAGAATTTCAGAAACTAAAAACGAGATGAGTTGGCCTTTGGCTTGGCCCTTCTCCACAACCCAACTGTTATTTGCTATGTGGTCCTCTAGAAATTTATCCAAAGACGGACCCTCAAGATTAATTGCCAGTCAAAAACAAACATGACATTAAAAATATGTAGCAAATGAACAAATATACCACATGTAGATGACTAACCAGTTAATCGTAGTGTAAAAAATACAAAATCTAACAAGTAAATATGCCAGCATAAACCTTATACTAAGAACAAAAACACTGGAAACTTTGCAGAAGACAAACCTGTAAATGATAGTGTGCAGATATCAAAGGGACACTGGACACACCTGAGCAACAACAGTAACGACAATGGTTTAAACTTTAAAGTAGAGACACCACTAGCAACAAGACATTCAGCAAAAAAAACAACCATAAAAATTGCTAATGTAGAACTTCTAGCGAATTGCAGTGGGCAAAAAACAACAGCTAACAAGTAAAGACAACAACATAAAACATACATACACCAAGACTGGAAATCATGTAGAAGACAAACCTGTAAATCAGAGTGTTCACATAGCAAAAGGACACATCCGAGTAACAACATCAATGGCAATAATTCCAAGCAGAGACACAAATAAACTCATAAGCCACATAAGTCTATGTATTACAGGCAATAATTCCAAGCAGAGACACAAATAAACTCATAAGCCACATAAATCTATGTATTACAGGCAATAATTCCAAGCAGAGACACAAATAAACTCATAAGCCACATAAGTCTATGTATTACAGTCAAATCCATCTGAGCTACAGCTTACAGTCAAATCACTAAAAATTTAGGATAATCATCATATATATATAGAGGGCTGTTTGGACAGATCAGGTTTTAAATCGGTTTAATTATTCACGAAAATTTAATATCCCATTCATATTCGGTTTTTTAAACCAAAAAAAAATAAAATAAAAATGATGTTTAGGGTTTCGACATACACAGGAGAAAGAGAAGAGAGGAGGGAGAATAGACGGCGATGAAGTGAGGCAGTTCACGATCCAAAAACATGAACATAAACACCCAAGGTTAACCTATTAGTGACCCGATCTTCACGACCTTCAACCATTGTTCTTCTTGCGTTGTTAGTAGCGGCGGAGCAGTGGTGATGGCAGTGGCTAGGTGGCCGGCGGCTGCGTGGCCGGTTTATGGTAGAGAGGGAGAGAGATGATGAGGTGTGATGGTGGTTGTGGTGCTGATGGTGATGGCGGCTATGTTATAAGGTGGTGATGAGGCGGCGGTTGGTGATGGCAGTGGCCGGAGGCGGCACCGGATAATGAGAGAGTGAAGGTGGAGAGGGTGAGTGTTATAATAGGGTTTGTGTTAAAGTGTGTGTAACCCTTGTATATCTATGAATGCTATTTTAATTTAAAATAGTAAAAAAATAATGTCCATTCTTAAAAACTTATAGCGGGACAATTGGAAAAGAGGGAGGGAAATTCTATTTTATTTGAATTTATATATTTTATAAACCAACTAGTTTTAGAATTCATAAACGCTCGGAGTTTAGTCAGATATTATAACAGGTAATAATTTTTTAATAATTTTATTTTGAAGTTAAATATTGTTACAATTCATAAGTAACTTATTTTAAGATTAAATATAATACAATTATAACTCGTACGTCTATTAGTAGCCGATTTGAACAGGGTGTTAATGGTTTACTAATCTACACTCATTAAGTTCTCAGCTAATCATTGAGATTCATTTGCGATACAAACTAATCCTAGTTGTCATCTAGCTATTTATTAATTTAGTGTTTACAACTAGCTACTTTAACCTAATAGTCTAACAAGCATTTATCCAATTAGTGACATTTGTGTATCCCTAATCACTCATACGTGGGGCGTCTAAAAATATGAATATCAATGTAAAATTACTTAACATCCAAAGCTCATCCTATGGATAAAATCAAGTCATACACATAGATGAAAGTAAATATGGATAAACTCAACAATTACGTATGGTTTGGGTTGGTTCACCGTTCGGTTTCCCATGTTCGGTAAAGACCCCAAAATGTGACAAGAGTCACGAGTTGGGGTAACGCTCACGAGTCGACTTAGTTAGTTTGTGTCAATTACCCTAGAGGATAATAGACTTGAATGTGGAGTTCCCAAGGCAGGATATGTTGCTTGGGATTAGCTTGATCCATTTCGAGAAAATGGTATAGTATTTATAAGGAGACCTTTAAGGGTGTGAGAACCCGTAAAGGTAATATGATGGTCCACGTGGTGTGTAAAGTAGAGTGCGTTGATTGGCTATATGCCTATATGCAACTTTCTTGTTATTATCTTGAATGAAAGTGGTGTGTATAGTATAGTGGATTGACGATTGCTATAGGCACCACGACTTATTATATATGGTAAGAACGTAATAGTCATTTCTTTAAAAGGGATTTCGCGCTCGATGAAGCAACTGATTGATGTCATTATCCCGATTACATGTCTTAAATTGTCAACACTCAAAATGAAAGCCATCGGTGAATACTAAAGATGTTATGAACGTCTGAAACTTGAATTTGCTCGAGTTCCCACTTCACGGGGGTAAAAACCGAGGTTTCGTGCGTGAACCCTAAGTGTTACACATAAATAGCAATCCGTAAATAGGTTTATATACAAACTTACAATTACTAACAACGATACAAATATATGTAGGTCTTAAAAACAAGTGTAGTACATTACAATATATAGAGCTGTATACTCTGTCGGTAATCCATTTTCGTCCGTTTTTGTCAGTTTTTATATGTTTTTGTCCGTTTTTATACGTTTTCGTCCGTATTTTACGTTTTCGTCCCTTTTTTAAGTTTTCATACGTTTTTGTCAGTTTTTTACGTTTTCGTCATTTTTTACGTTTTCGTCCGTTTTTATACGTTTTCATCCATTTTAGTCCCGTTTTTTACGTTTTTATATGTTTTCATCCATTTTCGTCCGTTTGTATACGATTTCATCCGTATTTTTATGTTTTCATCAGTTTTTGTCTATTATATTTTAACGTTTTTATACGTTTTCATCCGTTTTAGTCTGTTTTTTTACGTTTACGTCCATTTTTATACGTTTTCGTCCGTTTTTATAAGTTTTCGTCCGTTTTAATCTATTTTTATACATTTTAGTCTTAGCTATGATGTCCATGTATTAGGGACTGAGTTGTGATTCAAATTCAGTCACTAACAAATTTCCCTCCAAACTTTTTTTATTGCGCAAACATATTTGTAACTGAAGTTTAGTCTTAGGTATGATGTCCGTGTAATAAGGACGCAGCTGTGACTGAAATTCAGTCACTAAAAAATTTCCCTCCAAACCTTTTTATTGTGTAGACATATTTGTAACTGAAACTTAGTGTTAGCTATGATCTCCATGTATTAGGGACCGAACTGTGACTAGAATTCAGTCACTAACAAATTTTCCGCCAAATTTTTTTATTGCGCAAATATATTTGTAACTGAAATTTAGTCTTAGATATGATGTACATGTACTAGGGACTGAATTGTCACCCTTATTCAGTCACTAACAAATTTGCCTCCAAATTTTTTCCCGTACATGCATATTAGTAACTGAAATTTAGTCTCAGATATGGGGTCACTGAATCGAGGACTGATTTTTAGTCGCCGCAATCAGTCAATTAAAGGTCAGTCCTTAAAAGTATCAGTAACTGATGTTTCAGTTATCGATGCTATGTATCAGCGACTGATATATCAGTCCCTAAAAATTCAGTCTCTGAAAGCCTTTTTTTTTGTAGTGCGAAAACTTGATGATAGAAAAACCATCATTCCTACCTACTACCAATACAAAAATGACCCCGCCTGTCACCACAAGCATCTTCAAGATCGCATCAACTACCACCCCCAACAGAATTGTCAGCAGGAAACTGCCAGAGCCTGCGCAGTCATGAATGTTCGAGGGAGTGGTTATGTCAGAAGAAAACCATTGTGTAATCAATCCTTGTTGCACCACTATGGTCCATGCATTGTTAAGTGCACAAGGTGCCAAAGAGTTGGACATCAGACCAAAGACTGTAAGACGACAGGAGCCAACCTACAGCCAGTAACCGTAACTTGTTATGGAGGTAATGGAAAAGGACACTACAGGAATCAATGCCCAAACTACAATGTCAATTAGAAAAATAAGACTAGTGCAAAAGAATGAGAACTCGTCAAGATTCTGATGATGTACCCTCCAAACAGGTCGAAGGACTCCCCTTCGAGCCTGTAGAAAGCCCTCCCTTCGGAGGCCCAGGTTAATCTCCTAACACGTTTCATTGGCGTAAAACCATTCATCTATGAAGTAGTTATCATGTGGGAATCCGCCAATCGAAGCCCTAAGCCCTTCGGGGTATCTCCTACGAAGGAACTAGAATAGAGGATCATTCTGACCTGGTCATACCCACGTCCCTTATTCCCTTAGGCTTTCCCGCCAAAAGGGAGAATGTGGGCTACAAAGCCCAAGCGGTTACCACAAATCATGGGACGCCCCCATGATCTCCGAAACATGTGCAACCGCCCACTAAGGCCTATTTCTCCCCTATAAATAGCTTAGTCGGGCAAGAACAATGTAAGTTAACTTCATTCTCGCAAATTACAACCTACTTATCATATCACACATACTTACTCGCACGCCGGAGGTGGTTCGCAGGGTCCAACCCCTGCGCAATCACTTAATGTAGTGTCTTGGTATTTCTTATTTCAGGTTAAGAACAAGCTTGGCGCAACCTCAACATCCCATAATTCCTTTGATCACCATCGAAGGCCTGGTAGTGCATCTTTTTGTACGATCAGTGGCACCATCCGTGGGACCGCTACAATTGGTCTCGTTATTTCCAAGCTTATAACCAACCAACTACTTTCACTATTATTCCGGCATGGATCAAGGAAGAGAAGATACTCCCCCACCAGGTTTCTCTACCCTAACCAATCAACGATTCCAACAACATCCCCCCCCCATAACCGCCTCCACGTCCACAACGCGTTCTCACCCAGAAATAACACCCAACCATCATGCTTTGACATCAGCCAATCCGGAGCCTATTATTAGCCCAGACTTTGTCGAAGCCAACCACGAAGTGTTGGAATCCCTCTTAAGGGCTCGCAAAAGGCAAGCCCGGAATGTTGAAATGCGGAGGGAGTTGGAATACTCAAGTGAAGAGTATGATGAAGAGGTAGAAGCAGAACCTAGGCCTCCGGATCAAGGCCCAACACTCTCAGACCTGAGGATTGGGTCACCAGTTAGTCGAAGGTTAAACTGAAGGTCTGTTGGTTTTGAAGGAATCCCGGAGAGGGCTCCGACAAGGAGAGAAGGGGTGGTTACTGAAGGCTCCAATGGAAGGAGTCAGAGAAGGGAAGATGGAGGGGTTAATCTGCCTCCGTTGCTAGCAGCTCATCTTGGAAGGACTGAAGCTGGGGTTCCGTTACAGCCTTCTCACGCATCAGGCGTAGAAGGTAATCCATCCACGATTAATATGGGAGGAAGCCTTCCTCCCAATGGTATGTACCCCTCGTTCCAAACTTAGTATTATCCTCAAAATTTATATCCTCCAGTAAATGGGCAGCCTAATAACCTAAGCCTCCCTCAACCGTATAGGAGCATACCCTTCGGGCATCCCATGGCGTACCCTCGATATGCCATGGGAAACGGTTATCCGTTCGCCGTAAACACACCTTATCAGTCTTACCCAAACCAAACTCCAATGGCAGTTCCCCCAAACAGCAATCCTTACAATACTGTCCCTATGTACGCACCACCTTATAATTACCTATACTCGGACCCTATAGGTTCGGCTACACCCTTCGTTAGGTGGATAGAGGATTAACTGTTACCCGATGGGTTGAAAATGCCTTCACATATCGGGACTTATGATGGGAAGGGGGATCCGGACAATTTCTTTCATTTGTTCGAAGGGGCTATCAAGATGCAAAAGTGGGTTATGCCTGTGGCCTGTCACATGTTTACTTATACCCTACGGGACTCTGCCCGTATTTGGTGGTGATTGAACAAATAATTGCACAACCAAGCCTTCGATGATGATCAAAGGAATAATGAGGTGTTGAGATTGCATCAAGCTTGTTCTTAACCTGAAAATATGAAATACCGAAACACTACGTTAAGTGATTGCGCAGGGGTTGGACCCTGCGAATCACCTCCGGTGTGCGAGTAAGTTTGTGTAATCGTTTGAGTAGGTTGTAAATGACAAGAGTGAAGTTAACTTTAGATTACATTCAGTTAACATACCTTGGTTATGGCCCATCTAAGCTATTTATAGGGGAGAAATAGGCCTTAGAGGGCGGTTGCACTTAATTCGGAGATCATGGGGGCGTCCCATGATATGTGGTAACCGCTAGGGCTTTGTTGCCCACGATCTCTACCTTGGCGGGAAAGCCTAAGGGAAGAGGAGACGTGGGTATGACCAGGTCAAGATAGTTCTTCATTCTTGCTCCTTCGTAGGAGATACCCCGAAAGGCTTAAGGCTCGGAACATTGACGGAGGCCAGGCTCCGAACGTTGACGGAGGCCCCACGAACCGCCTCTGGTGTGAGAATCAGTCATGGTGATTATGTCATGAAAGTATTGAGGTGAAGAAGATGATATCTCCTGGGTTAAGTTAGGTTACATACCTCTATGATGACTTCCTTATTTATAGGCATACTAATCTGACAGAGCAGTTACAGAGGGTGTGTGGAGGCAGTTAAGGAGGTCATGGCAGTTACAGAGATCATGGCTGAAATCATGGCTATTGACCAAATTTTCTTTGACCAGTTATGTTTGACCAGTGACCTTTAGGATTCAACCTTGTCGAAGGTGAGGCTCCGAACAGTGACGGAGGCCAGGCTCCGAACCGTGACGGAGGCCAGGCTCCGAACGTTGATGGAGGCCAGGCTCCGAACGTTGACGGAGGCCAGGCTCCGAATGTTGACGGAGGCCAGGCTCCGAACGTTGACAGAGACCAGGCTCCGAACAGTAACGGAGGCCAGGCTCCGAACCGTGACGGAGGCCAGGTTCTGAACCTCGACAAAGGTTAGACACTATGAGTGCTTTGGGTGAAGATTGACCTGGGCCTTCGAAGAGAAGGCTTCGTACAGGTTCGAAGGGGAGTCATTCGACCCGTTCGGAGGGTACATCATCAAGCCCCCCAGTCGAAAGTGATATATACGTACGAGTATATATTGCTTTCGACTCAAAAAACATGCTACACGCTATCCCTTTCGTTACAAATTCGTCACTTGAGTATTCCAAATCTCTTCGCATCTCCGCATTCCTAACTTGCCTTTTGCGAGCCCTTAAGAGGGATTTCAACGCTTTGTGATTGGTTTCGACAAAGGCTGGGCTAATGATAGGCTCCGGATTGGCTGATGTCGAAGCATGATGGTTGAGTGTTACTTCTGGGTGAGAACGTATTGTGAACGTGGAAGCGGTTATTGGGGGAAGGTTGTTGGAGTCGTTGACTAGGATTGGAGCCAAGGTCGAGAAACCCGGTGGGGGAGTATCTTCTCTTCCTTGATCCATGCCGGATATATAGTGAAAGTAGTTCCAATTGGTTATAAGCTTGGAAATAACGAGACTTATTGTTGCGTGTCCCACGGATGGCGCCACTGATTGAACAAATATTTGCACAACCAAGCCTTCGATGGTGATCAAAGGAATAATGGGGTGTTGAGAATGCGCCAAGCTTGTTCTTAACCTGAAAATAAGAAATACCGAAACACTACGTTAAGTGATTGCGCAGGGGTTGGACCCTGCGAACCACTTCCGGCGTGCGAGTAAGTATGTGTAATCATTTGAGTAGGTTGTAAATGACAAGAGTGAAGTTAACTTTAGATTACTTTCAGTTAACATACCTTGGTTATGGCCCGTCTAAGCTATTTATAGGGGAGAAATAAGCCTTAGAGGGCGGTTGCACTTAATTCGGAGATCATGGGGGCGTCCCATGATATGTGGTAACCGCTAGGGCTTTGTGGCCCACGATCTCTACCTTGGCGGGAAAGCCTAAGGGAAGAGGAGACGTGGGTATGACCAGGTCAAGATAGTTCTTCATTCTTGCTCCTTCGTAGGAGATACCCCGAAAGGCTTAAGGCTCGGAACATTGACGGAGGCCAGGCTCCGAACGTTGACGGAGGCCCCACGAACCGCCTCTGGTGTGAGAATCAGTCATGGTGATTATGTCATGAAAGTATTGAGGTGGAGAAGATGATATCTCCTGGGTTAAGTTAGGTTACATACCTCTATGATGACTTCCTTATTTATAGGCATACTAATCTGACAGAGCAGTTACAGAGGGTGTGTGGAGGCAGTTACGGAGGTCATGGCAGTTACAGAGATCATGGCTAAAATCATGGCTATTGACCAGATCTTCTTTGACCAGTTCTGTTTGACCAGTGACCTTTAGGATTCAACTTTGTCGAAGGTGAGGCTCCGAATAGTGACGGAGGCCAGGCTCCGAACGTTGATGGAGGCCAGGATCTGAACGTTGACGGAGGCCAGGCTCCGAACGTTGACGGAGGCCAGGCTCCGAACGTTGACAGAGACCAGGCTCCAAACAGTAACGGAGGCCAGGCTCCGAACCGTGACGGAGGCCAGGTTCGGATCCTCGACAAAGGTTAGACACTATGAGTGCTTTGGGTGAAGATTGACCTGGGCCTTCGAAGAGAAGGCTTCGTACAGGTTCGAAGGGGAGTCCTTCGACTCGTTCGGAGGGTACATCATCAGGTGGAATGGGCAAAAGCCTGGCAGCATTGTCAGTCTTGATGATCTCCGTATAAAGGCCCCAACCACGGTTTGCTAGGAAGTCTAAGTAACTCTCCGAAGGAAATACTTGCAACGGAGAGGGCTGCTAAGGCCTTCGAAGTACCCCCTCGCATGACAAGCAAGGGTAAAAACAGGGATACGAGAAAATATTGTCACTTCCATGAAGATTATGGCCATGATACAAATAGTTGCAGGGAGCTAAAGAAACATATTGAAGAAGCCGTAAGATCTGGGCAATTGGCACATTTGGTGAAAGGCATCAAGAAGGGCAAGGAAAAAATGACCGACACTTAGTTGGCCAAGGACACTACTCCTTTCGAGGCCCCAATACTCATGGTTCGGTGGGGCGAAGCCGGTTTAAAAAGAAAGGCAACCGAGGAGGTAATGAAGGAGGTAGGATAGGTAACTTTTCCCCCCATAACAGGCCAAACCCCTTCGAACGATTCAGTGGTCATCAAAGACCTCATCTTTAACAAAGAAGTAAACAGAGCTTACATGGACTGCGGAAGCCCTTGTGAAATCATATATGAGCATTGTTTTCTAAGGCTAAAGCCTTCGATTAGGTCACGAAGGGTCAATTTGAAGACACCTTTAGTAGGGTCTTCAGGTGAACATTCATGGCCGCTGGGAGAAGTACCACTGGATATAACAATTGGAGAAGGAAGGCTTACAAGGACGGAAACCCTCAGTTTTGCGATCGTAAGGTCCGACTCTCCCTACAACTTGCTGATGGGAAGGACCGCTATGAAGAAAATGGGTATTGTAGTCTCCACCATACACGCAGTGGTAAAATTCCATACACCTTATGGAATAGGGACCGTATTTTCTAGTTACAGTGAAGGAAAGGCGAAAGAAGTTGTTAAAAGAAGCAAGAAAATACCTCAGGAGCCTCCGAAGGGTATCCTACATCGTACCGACGCCAAAAAGTGTATTGTGATGAACAAGGCCCATCTGGAACAAGTGGGGGTAATCGAAAAGCAGCCCCCTGCTAATTTCAAGGCAGACTTGGAAAAGCTACACAAAGCCAACAAGGAATTCCTCACAGGAGCATACTCCGACATGGCCGAAGTTCCTAGTGCACTGATGATCGAGGACAAGCCCTCCGACACAGAATACAAACTCAATGAGTTCAAACACATTGAACCAATTAAGCCAGGGATCAAGGCCAACTCTTCAAAGGTCAAATCCACCGCTAACCAACAAGCTCCGAAGACATCAAAAAAGTACAATGGACAAAACTCCGTCAGAAATCAGACTTTCGCAAGCCTTCTCAATGGAAACCTTCTGGACAAAGTCATGACAAGAAAAAGCCCCCAAAGATGAAGGAAGAATGGAAATTGTACACAGACGGGGTCTCCTGTCCCGATGGTTCAGGAGCAAGTTTAATTCTAACCAATCCAAAAGGAAAAGAGTACGCTTACGCATTACGTTTCGAGTTCAAGGCCACAAACAATGAAGCAGAGTATGAAGCTTTGTTAGCGGGCCTCCGACTCGCAAAGGGCAAGAAAGCTAGTGACCTCTCCGCTTTTGTAAGCTTGCAACCGATTACGAACCAAATCAAAGGCTCCTGCGTGGTAAAATAGCCCTTCATCAAAAAATATTTGGATGTAGCCAAAGAGCTTCTTCAAGAGTTTGAACTGTATGAGATAATATATGTCCACAGAAACCAAAACAAGAAGATGGGTGCCCTAAGCAAGCTATCTTCGACGGCCATTGCTCATCTGTCCGAAGAGGTTTTGGAGGAATTATTGGCCCATAGGTCAATTATAGAAGACGAAGCACCTGACAAAGACTCAGACTGGATGGTTCCAATAAAGACGTACTTGAAAAGTGGTATTCTGCCTGATAATCGGAAGTCGGCACGAAAGGTCAAAGTTAAAGCTCCCCAATATAGAATCATGGGGGAAAATCTCTACAAAAGATCTTTCTCGTCTCCATGGCTTCGTTGTGTGGGGCCAAAGCAGGTTGTGAGCATTCTTTATAATGTTCATAAAGAGTCTTGTGGAAAGCACGCAGGACCTCGAGCTATTGCCTCAAAAGTGTCTAAGTGGGGATATTACTGGCCATCCATACTGAAAGACGTAACAGAGATGATAAAAGCATGTGTGGCATGTCAGATACACGTAAAAGCTCAGAAACCGTTAGAGTATGACGTAACTCCTACCACATCAGCGAGGCCCTTCAGTCAATGGGGATTCAGCATGATCGGACCTCTAACAATGGCTCCCGGAGGGGTGCAATTCTTAGTCATAGCCATAGACTACTTCACCAAATGGGTCGAAGCCAAACCTTTGGCATCAATAACAGGAAAGCATGTGGAAAAGTTTGCGTGGGAACACATAATTTGCAGATTTGGGGTCCCACAGGTCATCACCTCTTACAAAGGAAAGCATTTCGCCGAAGGGGTATTCCCATCTTTTTGCAAAAGCTTGAATGTGAAGCAAATGTTCACCTGTGTTGACAAGGACATTGTCATCGAGATCGAGACAAAGTTAGGGCAATACCTGCATAAGTGGGTAGATGAGCTGCCTCAAGTCCTGAGGGCATATAAGTACATGTCCTTCGAATAAATGTAAGTAAAGCCAGGTCGAAGGGTCCAATGTCAAATCAGAAGGTTGCGGTGACAAAGCATACCAGCTTGAAGCACAGGACGAAGAATGTCATGGACAAGGTCGGACCTGATACTAGCTTTCGTAAGTTTTACACATAAGACTTACTCCTTTAACGCACTCAGTTGTTTTTCAATTTCATGTAACGCATTCTTCTCACTTGGGAAAGAAGAATTAATGGTAGGTGTCTTAGTGTTCATTTCTTAAAATGATGTAATCCTCCCTACCCACTTAAAGATATAACGCATTTCCCTCAAAATCTCTTGTTTCGTTTTATACAACAAAAATTTGCTCAGCCAAGTACTTTACAAGTTTTAATGTCGAAGGATGAAGCAAGATACATGTCTTGTAAACAAAAAACATCCATTTCAATTCACATTAACTTTCCTATAAAGTCTTAGGGTATTGTAAGCCCTCTGCAACTTAAGGATAAAGACGGAGTGGGTCGCGACCCTCTGTCGCAGTCAAATTATACGATTACTGAAAATCTTGGTCCAAAATACACGCAACAAGGTACTAACCTTAGGTTGTATGTTTACGTTTGTACATAAGCGTAAGAGAAGACAAGCATGATAACAAAAGCGGGGTGCAATCCCCTACATTGGCATTCATAAGGCTATATCTAGTCATAGCGAATATCAGCATAATAATGATTGTCTAAATTCTGGGTCGAAGCCCAGAAACACAAAGGATCAATTGTTCAAACACAAAGGCACATGCCTTAAACCATAGGAAATTGTTTGAAAAAGGGTACATGCCACCCTTAAGAGACCAAATTATTGCCAACAGGGCAACCTTCAAGCGTTTTTTGAGGATTTTGGATCCTCCTGGTGAGAGGGAGACATGGACTTCACAAGTGAGGTTCTTTTGGTTGGAGATGGAGGCTGTATCTTCTTCGGCTTCTTGGATAGGAGGTATTCAATGGAGGCTGAAGGATCTCTAGTTGTTTCGGCAAGGAATGGGTACTCCGCTGTTGAGAACGCATTGCCAGCTTCATCATATTCTCGCACAGAATTTGGACGGTAGTATGGTACCTCCGACAGCATAACTGGTTTTTTGGTTTCAGCAATCTCCTCCAAAGTTGTGCACTTACCATAAAATATGGCCGCGTTCACTAGTTTCCCCATGACAGCTCCCACCTCATCACTATGGTACAACTCCATATCAATATAAGGAACAACCTTCGATACTACCTCAGCCCTATCTTTTTTCAAGCTTTGGCATTCAAGCTTCAACTTATCCACCTCCTGACAGCGCTTGACATCCTGCTCCACCAACTTTGCTCTCTCGGTTTCCAAACCAGTACATTTAGGCTCAAGCGCATTAACTTGCGTCTTATAACCAACAATCTTAGCCTCCTCCACCTTTAGTCTGCCACACTCAGCTTGCGATTTTTTCAACTGCTCTTCAAGATCATCCATCTTTGCTCGAAGGGCTGCATATCTAGGATGCTTCTCAAAGTCTGCCATCGCCTCATCACACTTGGCCTCTAACTCTGCATACTGTTCCTCCCTTTTCTTCTCCCTAGCAACAATGGCGGCCACCTCTTCTTTAGCATCCTGCACCAAACGAACCAACTCCCTTGTCCGGGTATTCAAGTGATTATCCAACATGGCTTGTCTGGTGTAGCTTTTGTCGTGCAAGTCACACAGCCTTCCGATCGACATATCTTTTAGAGATTCCCTCCAGCTAGCAGGTGTGACATTTTCCACCAGCAGATGACACTTAAGAGCATTCGGTAACTCCTTCGTGTTTGACATCCCTGCATTCACAATATTTCGTCAGACAGGCAGGGGTTAAGCAAAGAAAATTAGGGGTGTTTTTACTTACCATGAAGATCGTCATCCTCACCAACATCTTCAGTAGAGTACAAGACTGCTTTCCCTCGAGATCTCTCCACTTTTTGTTTGACAACCCTTGATGTAGAAGTAGGAACGTTCGGCTTCCTCTTTGTGGTAGGCTTTGCAGCCTTCGCACTCGTCCCTTTCCTGGTTCGTACCCTATCGGCTATACCGGAAGAGCCTACGATCTGCAATTGGTCACTCTCGGAAGGCGGATCATCGGAATCAGCTACATTCTCAACAAACTGAGGGGTTTCCTCAATGTTCACAGGCTCGATTGGGGGAAGCACATCAAGAGGTTTAGGTGGGGAGACATCAACATCATTGTTATTCACAGAAATAGAGGGGGAACCGACTCCATAGCTTGAATCTTTGGGGTTTTTTGGGATAAAACTTACTTCCTTGGCACCTCCAGATACAACGAAATTCCTGAAAGCCATTCCTGCATAAAAAATGGAAAAAGGAGATGAATATTAGTAGATAAGTTATTTATTCTAAGAAAATAAAATTGTACATACTTTGTCCTTCACAAATAATTTCAGGTGATGATGGAGACCCATCCCAGCTGTCAATTAAACCAGCCATGTACAAAATAGGCTCTGGAAACGTCTGGACATTAGCAGGGTGACGTGCAAGACGCTGGTACAAAGGGTCGCTCCTTATCTCATAGGGAAGAGGGTCATTGTACTTCTTCTCATCATACATGTTTGGTTCGTCCAACAATGTTGGATACTCAGGGGGTATGATTGTACTCTCAACATAGAAAAACTGTCCTTTACAATTTCTAATATTTGAAAAGGGTTTCGTCACAAGAACAGGCACATCATGTTCATCCCTTTTGGCGATGGTTACCCAATCCCCACCAGGATAGAGATTCACAAAACCCCTAAGCACCTCTAATGTGGGTTCATATCCGTATGCTTTACACATTACGATGTAAGTGGTCAACTTAGCAAGACCAAAAGGGTTTAACCTAGAAATATGCACCTGATAGTAGTGTAGAAACTCTAAAATCAAGGGATGAATAGGTATCCTAAGATTTGACTGAGTGAATGCATGCACATACAAACCCACAAACCCTTTTGGAGCATCGAAAATATTTTGTTTCTTACTGGGGAGCATGATTTTGTACTCCGAGGGTATAGGGTAATCGCGCAGAAACTCAGATAAGGCTTGTTTTGACAAGGTACAGGTCTGTTGCCTAATAATTCTCTTAGCGGCCATGCTCATATTAAAAGAATAAAAGATCAAGGAAGGGTGATCGGAATTTTACCTTTTCGTTCCAACGGAAGCACAAGATTGCAAAGCAATGTGTGTATTTTGGGCGGAGGCAAAATGAGCTAGGGTTTAACTATTTTGGGTTTATATACCCAGACGGTTTTGATCCCAAGCACACACGTGTAAACTTAACCTCGAGGATCTTGCGGATCTCGAAGGGGCGATTAAATTTTGAAATGATGTTTGCTGGTACCGATTTAATAGCCGTTTGAGTTTACAGATCAAGTGGGAGGATAATCATTAGCCCGCATTAAATGCGCGGTTTAGTTAGTCATTTATTTTATTTTTGCACGGGAGTGTAATTTAATAGGTATAATGTATGTTGATTTTTTGAGTCGATAGCAATTTATACTCGTACGTATATATCACTTTCGACTGGGGGGCTTGATGATGTACCCTCCGAACAGGTCGAAGGACTCCCCTTCGAGCCTATAGAAAGCCCTCCATTCGGAGGCCCTAGTTAATCTCCTAACACGTTTCATTGGCGTAAAACCATTCATCTATGAAGTGGTTACCATGTGGAAATCCGCCAATCGAAGCCCTAAGCCCTTCGGGGTATCTCCTACGAAGGAACTAGAACGGAGGATCATTATGACCTGGTCGTACCCACGTCCCTTCTTCCCTTAGGCTTTCCCGCCAAAAGGGAGAACGTGGGCTACAAAGCCCTAGCGGTTACCACAAATCATGGGACGCCCCCATGATCTCCGAAACATGTGCAACCGCCCACTAAGACCTATTTCTCCCCTATAAATAGCTTAGTCGGGCAAGAACAATGTAAGTTAACTTCATTTTCGCAAATTACAACCTACTTATCATATCGCACATACTTACTCGCACGCCCGAGGTGGTTCGCAGGGGCCAACCCCTCCGCAATCACTTAACGTAGTGTCTTGGTATTTCTTATTTCAGGTTAAGAACAAGCTTGGCGCATCCTCAACATCCCATAATTCCTTTGATCACCATTGAAGGCCTGGTAGTGCATCTTTTTGTACGATCAGATTCCAACAACGTCAAAAAGGTGACCTTAGTATTTAAGCATACTTCCCTGTAGTAGATAAATAAATTGAGGTTTAGAACTCCCTAAGTTATGTTCCTTTCGAATCTTTACCTTAGTTACGATGAATGTAACCTAAGTGTAACATTTACCTTTCTACCGTATGAAACCTTTATCTTGTAAAACTTCCTTAATAATCCCAATCTTAGCTCTATTCCATTTACCCTTTTCATAGGCATTATACACAACTATACCATTAGGAAAATTTGGCTGATATTATTTGACGGAACACTAGACTACCACTACCTTGTAGGATCCTTAGACGAACCCTAAGATTTATTTTGAGGATATCCCATTAGTACCCTAGGAAATCCCTAACCCATCACTGTAGTGTGGACTAAAATTTTCTTAATCTTTTGAAAAATAATTATGTTGTTATTTTCCAAAAACAACACGTTGTAAACCATCTAAAACTTTTTAAATAATATAAATATTATAGTGACTGAGCCAAATATCACATCATTTGATCCTCAATTATACATAGCCTGATCAACTATGTATAATTTAGGAAGAATCATGTAATAAATTTGACAGTTATCTTTTCAGATTTTCTAATATCAATTTTCATTCAAAAGCAAAATATTGAAACAAAATAAATTGTTTATAAACTATCACTTTTGATTTAATACAATAGAAGTCTACACCTACTACCCATCACCTCTAAGATAGGAAATTGACAAGAATTATGGATAGAAAAACCCTAAGAGCTCATAAAGACTTATAACAAACACAAATAGTACGAATTTTAATAGAAACCTCGGAAGTTAATACATAGGGATATAATTAGCATCGGAAGTGCTAATGTTACAATGATTACAATAAATGGCATAGAATCTTCAATAGGTTGACCCGCCATAGCAAAAAAACCACCACCAAACCAACGATAGCTAAAGCCACGACGGGATGAATCACTTTGATTATCCTGCATACGATAGCGAAACTAGATATTAGGCATAAGAATAAATAAGCTTTATTTCACTAAGAATTACATAGAAAAACAACCATTACCCCCATAGTTTATCCACACCGATAGCAAGGACCACAATAGGCATAAGGACCGCTAGGACATAAACCAAGAACGCATAGTCTTCGTTAGGAACATAAGCCAAATAGGAAACCGCAAGAACCACATAGATGATTGCTAGGAATGTAATAAGGTGCGGCATTTTGAGGTTTTTATGAGAGAATTTAGTGGTGAAAGAATGAGGATTAAAAATGAGGTATGTATAGGACAAAAACTAGCCGTTAGAACACTATTCCTGACCGTTAGGTTTCACTGTTCACGACCGTTAAGAATCACTATTCCTGACAGTTACATATTACTATTCACAGCCCTTGAATTTATTAGGTGGCAAGACATTCAAATTTATTTCATTTAGTAGGAATAAGACTGACAAAACTACATTCCCTTAAGTACCGAATGGAAATTCCTAAACGACCCTTTTTAGGCTAAGGATATAACCAAGGATTAGCAGTAAGATGATATTATTGGGTTTAAGTGACATGAAGACAAGATAATATTATTTATAATATTATTTTTAAACTTGAGGCATTTTAAGCATATCAAACTCACATCACCAACCAAATCGTTGTATGATTTTATCATTCCCACTGACTATCTGAATAAGTTAGAAATCTAAGCCTAACTCTTCCTATACTTCACTTTTTCTCACACCTCAACCAACGCAGACTGAATCTCGGGACGAGATTCCCTCAACGGGGGGATACTGTAACCACTCGTAAAATTTCACATTATAATGAGTTATCTCATAGAATACTTATACTTTTCCTACGTGAGTTTTTTTTATTTACTTGATCATAACTACTATCTCATGTGGCGTAACTCACATCCTCGATAAACGTGCTCGCACACAGACCAACCTTAACTTACTTAATAAATCCTACAACATACCATTTGCCATTTTACGATAATTCGTTAACGAACGTACAAAACTAAACTATTCTTATCTATTAGAGTTTCTAACGAAACCATAAACTATTATAACAACAATTATGAATAACTAAACCCTAAAACACTATAGTACAACTCATTTAAACCAATGTACAAGTTACTAAAGCACAAAAACCCTAAATACAATATAACTCCTTATACAAACCCTAATTTCATTAAACTATGATTTTAAGTACTAAATTCACAAATCCTAATTTATATATAAAAGATTTTTACAAATTATAAATGTACAAGTCTTTCAAGCTAATGTACAAGTCATTTATGCATAAAAACCATATATTAATAAAAACCCTATTAAAACCCTAAATATATTTATTTTAAAGCACAATTTACTAGTCTTTCATACACAAGCCTTAAAAATAAATTTTCCTAAACTCACTAATTATAAGTACAAGTCTTTAAATCTAATGTACAAGTGCCTAATGCACAAAATCCAAAAATCCCATTTATATACTTTTAAACTCAATAAAACTAACCTATAATTAAATTTATTTAACCAAACCTTAAATACATATTTTCTATATTTCTAAACCATTAGTACAACTCTATTAAGCACATGGTACAACTCCTTAAAGCCCAACATAATTTCTTTTTCTTTTCTATACAATTCGACACAAAGTATATATATATATATATATATATATACAAACCATAACTATTTTCTACTCAACAAATCCTTAACACAAAACCCTAAACCTAATTAGTTACATCACTTAAACCATAAGAACAACACCTTATGCCCTAGGTACCACCTTGTGAAGCCATTCGACCCATCCTTTACATCCTAGTTCGATCCCTAGTAAAGTTCTAACCAAACTAGTTTCTCATTTAAAACCTAGGTAACTTCTACACCATATACTACCTCCTAAATACAATGCATCAACATGTTTCCTTAATTAATATAAGATGGTAACTTGTCTGGTTTTAAAATAAAACACATCACCACATACACAACACTACACGATAACCCCCCCCCCTCTCCATCCACTTGTCCTCAAAAACCTTCAACCACATCACCTTGTCCCCTCCTCATCCTAACATGGTGACATAGTCCTTGAAAAACCCTAACTCCTTTCTTCCTATATATATAACGACCCACAAGCCATATATTTTCATCCCATAATTCGACCCACTCTAAAAACAGCCCCCACTCCACTTTCTACTGATCCTAGAGTCCCTATAGAAGCTAAGAGAAAGAGTTAAAGGAGTCTAGGAGGAGGAAAACCTCTAGTGTTCAAGATCCGAACCCATTCGACACATATATTCCCATTATCGAATTATAGAACAAGTAAGTACACTTAACCTTTTTCAATACTTTTATATACTTTAAATATCTCTAAAAACATTCCTAAATAACCGTTAAAAGAAAACATGATCAAAAACTATGTTTTTGCTTTTCTTTTCCTTTGTGTCGAACCAAACGAATCACCCTCTAATTTATTTCTTTTAGTCTTACACACCAAGAATCTATAAAACACTTTAAGTACAGGTTAAATATGCTTATGACAATATTAATGGGCGTTAAAAATCAGTTAGAACAATTAAAAACCAAAAACCCAACAAGTTTGTTTCTTTCTGTTTCTGTCGAGGAGCAGTTTCACAAGCCTAACTTTGAACCAACTTTTCGACCACCAAACGACCTAAATAAAATCTGAAATTTGGCCAAGTTAAAGACCATCTAGCTAACTAATTTTGGGAAAAAGAACGATGTAAAATGGTTAATATATCACAAAGTTAATCGAGTCCCAATACTGCCCTATCGCAAGCTAGAAACCAAAATTTTCATTTTATTCTTTTCAGTTTTTGACAAACTAGTGTTCTACTCGACCCACTTTGGGAAATTAATTTAACCATCAAACAACTTCTAAAAATTATGAAACTTGACCAACAATAAGACCACCCAGCTAGCTACACATAGGAAAAGGAACGTCGTAAAAAGAACTATTTTTCACAAAGTTATTAAAGTCCAAAACTTGCCTTTCGCTACTAATTTTATACGCACCATTTTAAAATTTTGCAAGATAATAAGCTCAAATAATAAGCCCATAAGCTAAGAATGAGTTGTTTATAAACTTATTATAACTTTTATAAAAGAGACGTAATGCGTCGTGCTTTTCCCGAAGTTTTAAAACGCTTTGAATAAATAAGGACTTCGAATGAAAACACCAAAGTGCTTTGAGGGCCGAAAGTGTCAAAACTCTACTTATCTTTATAACAAGGACCTAGAATAAATTCGACCCAAAAGTTTAGGGGGAAAACTCGCCAACTTTGAAAGTTGGAGTTTTATTGGGCCAAAATTGTAAATTTCTTAAAGTTATTTAATTAAGGACCTATTTTGCCAACGATTCAAAGATAAGGGTGTAAAGTGTCATTATCGAAAGTAAAGGGGTAAAAACCATCATTTCACCAAAGTTGAGGGGTAAAAATTGTCATTTTCTGAAAGTTCAGGGGTAAAAAATGTCATTTTATGAAAGTTCTGGGGTATAAACTATCAATATGCGAAACTATAGGGTAAAAAGCGTAACTTTATATAGTAATTATTATTAATGTATATTCTAATTATATTTATAATAAACACTAATAAATAAAATATGTATATTTCGATAACGAACGAACGAAAACATAAAAATGAACAATAAGATAAAATCTTATCCAACTTTTGAAGAGACTTCATGTTGTCTCAATTAAACATTTATTCGATGATGCGTGGTTTTGCGACCTTACAACAGGTTTTACCTCTCGAGGGATCTCGAGAAGCTTGCAATCCCCACCAGGCAGTGTACCTGACCGATGTAGTATAGTGAAGTGGCAAGTACCGGGGGATTGATCGTTCAACTTAAAGAATAGTGTTCGTTAGGATTGAAATTTATCTACTAGGTCTAGAGGTGAGGGATGATTCTTTTTGTATTTTTATATTTTATGGAAAGCAAGTAAAAATCTCGGGTTTTGGAAGGAGAGGCGGAATTAGTTGCTAATCAACTAACCCAAAAACTACTACTTAAACTAATGTGAAGGAAAGTAAACTAGGGTTCTACAAGGGAAGTGAAGCATGTCTACCTATGATATATTACTCCTTGCTAGCTATCCAATTCTACCTATTGAATTGTCACACCTTGTTTTAATTGACGGGTTGTATTCCTTAATACCATTCGTGGGGGTGTGTACGATCTTCCCCAACTCTATAAGCTCCTACTTCACTCCTATGTCGAGCCGGCTAAGAAGCTCCTAACATGGGATCACTAGAATTCGCTCATGCATTAAATACAACCATATAACCTTAGTACACCTTGGTTCATGTTTCTTAAGACGTTCAAGCAAGTTACCGTATAGGAGGTTAGCCAGTTTTCTTAAGCCTAACATCGATATCATCCAATCAAACAAGAGACAATAGGAAACAAGAATTATAAGCTAAACCAATTAGATCTATTGTATTTGTCACACCTTAATTGATGATGATAGACACAAGCATCAACAAGAACACAATAAGATCTAATTGATTATATACAAGTTTCATACAATCATAAGTAGACACAAGGTGATTTAGCCAAGCATAATCAATGAAGAACAAGCAACAATAATAATGGAAGACATAATTAAGATAGAATCAACACACCATTACAAGATGTTTATGGAGTGATTAAGACCTTCTAAGTTGCTGGAAAAACACCTACCTAAACCCTAGAATCGGACTTAGGGTTTAGGGCTTACAAAAAGTGAAGTTATGATGTTGTATTTATAGGCAATATTTCTGTCGGCAAGGCTTGACGGCCTTCTTGACGCCGTCTCCCTTTAAACTCCAAAAATACATTCTGGCCTATCAAGGCTTGACGCTGTCAGGCTTGGGCTTGACGCTGTCATAGGTACTATTCCAGCAGATTTTGAGACTTTGTCGTTTTCTTCACTTTTATGCTCCAAAAACGTCCAAAATGCTTCCTTTTCCAATTTTCTCCTCCAAAGTACCTAAAATGACAAAAGGAACGATTTAGGGCAATATTTGATCAAATAAATACGATTTAGGGCTTAAATGACCCCCTAAAAGCGGTACACTTTTCGCTTCATCAAATACCCTTACACTTGAGATTTGCTTGTCCTCAAGCAAATGCGCTTTTATTCTAATCAAAATACAAGTTAGGGGTCATTTAACGCTAATATAAAAGTAATTACAACAAATAGTCATTCCACTTTAATCATAATAAGCACGGAGATTACAGACTAGCACCTCACAAGTAGTGTTTAGATACTCACATCTCTCAGGTGTCATAAAAGTATATCTCATAAATGAAAATGGATAATATCTCTCACTACCTGTCATAGCAAATAGATTACCATAGGCTTGGGAAATGATCAAAAACCTCCTCCACTAGGCGTAAGCACCTAAGATAAACTATCAAAGAGGGATTTTAAATGGGTTATAACGTTAGGTGTTGGGATATGATAAACACGGTTTTGTTAGATAAAGGATATTTTACTGGTGGCGAGTTAAAGATCTTGATTAATTACATGTACAATATGGCGTTGCTAAGCCAAGACTAGACTCGACTTAAGCTAATTAAAGAAATAACAAAAAGATAAAATAAACATAAAATGAAACGGGATGGTAGTCCGTATGTTTTTTTTCTACTTTTTTTTTTTTTTTTTTTTTTTTTTTTTTTTTTTTTTTTTTTTTTTATGCATACACTCTTGCCCTACCATCCAAAATAATACATCGTAGGGGGGGTTGTATCCCCCTTACACTTGAACTTTTACATAACTTTACAATTAACTATTATAACGACTCGAATTAAGATAATCGAAACACTTGGAGTACTTTTTAAAATATTTAGCACATATGGGGGTAATAATGTTGTTCTTCCCCATTACTCCATTACACTAGTACTTTACCCATGAGTCCCAATCGTCCCAAAACAATATGTACAAGGATATGACTCGACTTAGCAACCATGTAATCAATTAGATAATTAACTTGGGGTTTAAACAAATGTTGTCACAATAATGCACTAAAAATGAGTGCATACAAGGTAGGCTAAGGCGATTTGGGTGTACATTTAAGTGGGGTGTAAACAAATTCTTACTTTAAGTAAAATGCTTAAAGTTAGAAATGAAAAGATAGGCTCTGAGGGGTGTACTAGGGGTATCATGTACTAAAAATGAGTACAACGCAAAGGGTGTGGGAGAATTACTTGACCAATGTAGCCAATGTAATTATAACAAAAACACAGGTGTAAAACAATGGGTTAATCCTAATGCCTCTTATCATGTAGTAAATCTAACTACACGAATGTAGTCTCACTTGTGGCCTCAGAATGGTCCTAACGCAAGTTCTAGAATCTAAGTGCTACCGGTACACACATCATAGCATAAATGTTTTTCCTACCAATTCTAGGGGCGAACCTCACATATTTGGGGGTGGAAAATTTTTTAGTGGTACGGTTTTGTGCTAGTCATATAACTCCTATCCGTGAGACGCTCATTAAGACCAAAGTTTCACTCCTATATGTTGTAAAAAATTTTAAATTTGGCACTAAAATTGCCTTAACATGTATTTCTCTCAGTTTTATTACACATCTACCATCAAACAAACAAAAATCAAGTGCAATTGTATTCTCTAAGGTATCATCATTTACCCTCCCCTTACACTTAAGCTGAACATTGTCCCCAATGTTCATTCAAAGGATGTAAAAGTAAATAAGGTAAAAGAATGAAAACAAATACTCCCCTGATTCGTTCGATGTGGATAATCCGGTAACATGGTTAAATCCTCCTCCAAGAAAATGAACGTTGAAAGCTTCCCTTCCGAAATATAAATCATCTTCTTGTCCAATATAACCTGTTAAACCTGAGAAAACAAACACAAAAAACCCAAAGCATCAACCTGAACAAAGAAAACTCACAACTAGATGTAATTCCAGACTTAGAAATAAAAACAAAACGATTAAAGATATAATGCTTGTAGAATGAATATTTGCAGATTTCCTGGAGTTTATAAAACTAAAGATTTAACAAAAACTTTATGACTCCGGTAGAAAAACAAAACTTGCAAAATTTCCAGAATTTTACACTTGACGCCGTCAGGTGTTAACCTTGACGCCGTCAGAAGTGACCTGTAGAAATTTTATGGTTAGTTTCCGGAAAATTTCTGGAAAAACTTATGCCTCACTTCCTGGAAATCCTGCAAAATATTCATTATGACTCGATACAAGCATTTGACTCTAACAATTACTAGTATGCATGCTCATTTAATATTGTTGTGATTCATGTTCAATCTTGTTCTTGTAAACAAATTTGGATTCCCTTACACTTATCTTTTGCAAAATACCTTTATATGTAGTTAAGACGAAGTTAAAAACAAAATAAAGCATTTTCACAATTTACTTTGAAACATGAGCACAAACAATAACAATTAAACTTGCATACGGAAACAAATAAAATCAAACAAACAAACAAACAAACAAACAAACAAATAAAGCTTGGGTTGCCTCCCAAGAAGCGCTTGTTTTTGTTCGAGTCACGAGCTTGACTCTACCCTTATTTAACGGAAATAGGGGAGGTTTTCCCTACACTTAGGATTAAGTGCGGGTGGAAGTAGCGATACACACCCTTAGGGTGGAAATATGCCACGTGAGGTGAAGGGGGGTGAGTGAATGGCTTCCTTCATCCTAAAACTACCCGGATAATATTGGTTTATGGGTGGGTCGGTTCCTCTTTTGTCTCCTAGATGTAAATTTAAGGATGAAAAGTTGTGTAAAGGTTGAGGTTCCGGCTCATCAACACTAGGAAATTCCCTAGAACTAAGAGTAAGGTCATCACTAAAAGTGTTCAAACCTATATCCTCTAGTTGTGCTTGGTCCAAGGGTTCTACCTCCATCGGAATTCCTAAAGTCTCTTCTACTTCTTCCGGGTAAGTCACGGGCGGTGTGGGTGCCTCAAATGACGGTTGAGTATTTTGTGGGCTTATGGTGTTTACCTCATCATTCCACGTGTCAAGATCACCTATATCCTCATCAATTGTTTTCTTAGGTAGTGATGATAACAAACCTAGCGCTTCATCCAACTTATGGTTTATTGCTTCGGCTCTATCCACAATTCCTTGGCAAACTAGGTCGCTTTTCCTATTGGCCTCACTAAGATGAGATCCTAAACATGGAGGTTGTTCATAAGAATCTATCCTAGGTGAAGGCTCATATGATTCATAGGTGTCTCTAAATGAGGTATTTTGAACTCCTTGGTGTTCTAGCCACTCAACCATATCTTGCAATCTTAGAAGTCTAAGTGAAAAGTCCATTTGAAGCAAATTACAAACAAAATCACAAAGAAAAGATAGACTACGAGAAAGCTACAAAATAAAAAGAAAAAATCTCACTTGATAGGAATCTTGTGAGTAGACCTAATAAAAATAAAATTTCAACCTAAGCAATAACTACTCCCCGGGCTGCGGCGCCAAAAACTTGATGCGTGGTTTTGCGACCTTACAACAGGTTTTACCTCTCGAGGGATCTCGAGAAGCTTGCAATCCCCACCAGGCAGTGTACCTGACCGATGTAGTATAGTGAAGTGGCAAGTACCGGGGGATTGATCGTTCAACTCAAAGAATAGTGTTCGTTAGGATTGAAATTTATCTACTAGGTCTAGAGGTGAGGGATGATTCTTTTTGTATTTTTATATTTTATGGAAAGCAAGTAAAAATCTCGGGTTTTGGAAGGAGAGGCGGAATTAGTTGCTAATCAACTAACCCAAAAACTACTACTTAAACTAATGTGAAGGAAAGTAAACTAGGGTTCTACAAGGGAAGTGAAGCATGTCTACCTATGATATGTTACTCCTTGCTAGCTATCCAATTCTACCTATTGAATTGTCACACCTTGTTTTAATTGACGGGTTGTATTCCTTAATACCAATCGTGGGGGTGTGTACGATCTTCCCCAACTCTATAAGCTCCTACTTCACTCCTATGTCGAGCCGGCTAAGAAGCTCCTAACATGGGATCACTAGAATTCGCTCATGCATTAAATAAAACCAATTAACCTTATAACCTTGGTTCATGTTTCTTAAGACGTTCAAGCAAGTTACCGTATAGGAGGTTAGCCAGTTTTCTTAAGCCTAACATCGATATCACCCAATCAAACAAGAGACAATAGGAAACAAGAATTATAAGCTAAACCAATTAGATCTATTGTATTTGTCACACCTTAATTGATGATGATAGACACAAGCATCAACAAGAACACAATAAGATCTAATTGATTATATACAAGTTTCATACAATCATAAGTAGACACAAGGTGATTTAGCCAAGCATAATCAATGAAGAACAAGCAACAATAATAATGGAAGACATAATTAAGATAGAATCAACACACCATTACAAGATGTTTATGGAGTGATTAAGACCTTCTAAGTTGCTGGAAAAACACCTACCTAAACCCTAGAATCGGACTTAGGGTTTAGGGCTTACAAAAAGTGAAGTTATGATGTTGTATTTATAGGCAATATTTCTGTCGGCAAGGCTTGACGGCCTTCTTGACGCCGTTTCCCTTTAAACTCCAAAAATACATTCTGGCCTATCAAGGCTTGACGCTGTCAGGCTTGGGCTTGACGCTGTCAAAGGTACTATTCCAGCAGATTTTGAGACTTTGTCGTTTTCTTCACTTTTATGCTCCAAAAACGTCCAAAATGCTTCCTTTTCCAATTTTCTCCTCCAAAGTACCTAAAATGACAAAAGGAACGATTTAGGGCAATATTTGATCAAATAAATACGATTTAGGGCTTAAATGACCCCCTAAAAGCGGTACACTTTTCGCTTCATCATTCGACAACCAAAAACATTACGAAACGAACATTAAAACGTATATATACTGGAATATGATTACTGAAATTTGACATAACAAACCAGGTTGCGTGCCGGAGACGTTTATCAACTCTAGTTAATTTTGTTTTCTATCCAGACTGCAAGGTGAGTTTATAGTCTCACTTTTCATACATTTTCCAAACTTGTGGGGAGATACATGCTACAAAATCGAACACAAATATTTTTCTGTATGCTTTCCTGATTAATATTGTCTAAGTTACCTATTGCCGAAAAGACCTCCCATCATGGACCATTAATTACCTGCGGGTGAGCGCGAATACTATTGATAGATCTATTGGGTTTGATCGCCCCTTTTGTGTTACCGTAACGTGACTAAAGGCATTTTATTTGAGATAAATAAAGAGACCGGCAATCTCCTACTCGGAGGCAAAATTACTTACATTTAATTATGGAGTAATATATGCATCATAGTTTATGACTATGATAGTAAACAGTTAACGTTTTGCGTGTCATGAGACTTAGGGCAATATATTGAACTACAACAATTACTGATTTACTTTCTATTTAGCTTGTGTTCAACTGATTATAGTTCAAACAGTATGGATTCACTCAACCTTTGTGTTGACTTTTTAGCATGTTTTATCTCAGGTATTTAGAAGCATGATTTAGCACGGAGTGGCTGTGGGCTTTCTTATAAAAAGAGTGTCCATTTTTGTTATCATTCAACAAATGACGTATCTTTATTAATGTATTTTGGAACCTCCCGTTGGGACCTGAATATTGTAACTCTGATATAAATAAATGAATGATAACAATTTTATTTAAAACGTCTCTTTTCGAGTCATTTTCTATTTTCATGACTGTGATGCTTGAAGTAACACCCCAACTTATAATTCCGCCGCGATTATCGAAAACGGGGGTGTTACAGCCTTTTATTGTAATCATTGTAACATTAGCACTTCCGATGCTAATTATATCTCTATGTATTAATTTTCGTGGATTCTAATAAAATTTGTACTATTTGTGTTTGCCATAAATCTTTATGAGCTCTTAGGGCTTCTTTTTTTCTATCCATAAGTTGTCGATTTCCTATCTTAGATGTAATGGGTAGTAAGTGTAGACATCAATTGTATTTAATCAAAAGTGATGTTTTATGAACAATTTATTTTGTTTCAATGTTTTGCTTTTGAATGAAAATTGTTATTAGAAAATCTGAAAAGATAATTGTCCAATTTATTACATTATTCTTCCTAAATTATACATAGGTGATCAGGCTATGTATAATTGAGGACCAAATGATGTGATGTTTGGCTCAGTCACTGTGGTATTTATGCTATTCAAAAAGTTTTAGATGGTGTTCAACGTTTTGTTTTTTTAAAATAATAACATAATTATTTTTCAAAGGAATAAGAAAACTTTTGTCCACACTACAGTGATGAGTTTGGAACTTTCTAGGGTACTAATGGGATATCCTCCAAATAAATCTTAGGGTTCGTGTGAAAATCTTACAGGGTAGTGATAGTCTATTGTTCAGTTAGAAATACTATTAGCCAAATTTCCTAATGGTATAACAGTGTATTGTTATGAACAGGGTAAATGGGATAGAAACTAAGATTGTGATTATTATGGAAATATTACAAAGTAGGGGTTCCATACGGTAGAAAGGTAATTGTTACACTTAGGTTACATCCATCGTAACTAAGATAAGATTCGAAAGGAAATACAACTTAGAGGGTTCTAAACTACAGTTTATTTATCTACTACAGGAATTTATCTTCTGCTTAAATACTAAAGTCATCCTTTGACGTTGTTGGGATCTTAATGAGTTCTTATTCTTTTGCACTAGCCTTATCTTTCCAATTGGTATTGTAGTTTGGGCACTGATTCTTGTAGTGTCCGTTTCCACCACATCCGTGGCATACGACGGCCGATGGTTGTTCCTTTTTACCCATGGCTTTGCAGTCACTTGTCTTGTGACCTAATTCCTGGCATCTCCCACACTTAGCAAAACAACATCCAGTGTGATGCAACTTACATCTTTGACACGGAGGTAGCTTTCCACGATAACCATTTCTGTTAGCAAGCATGGTGATGCAGTCTCTACCAGTTTCCTGTCTGAACTCTAGTTGGCGGTGGTAGTTGATGTGATCTTGAAGATGCTTTCGATAGCATTCGTGGTCATTGGTGTACTTGCAGTAGATAGGGATGATGGTCTTCCTCTCATCGAGTTTTCGCTTTTGGTTATTTTTCTTAAATGTAACACTTTGCTTAACTCCTAGGGCACGGGTGATGGTAGGTTTAATCATTCTTTCTGGGCCTTTATGGTGAGCTGGTCTACAACCCGTGAAACTTTCAGGGGTATGCTTACAAGACACAGCCGTCTTCTTTTCTCCTGTGGCCATATTGTTGCTATTCAGATGAGCTATTGCAGTCACTTCAAGCACTGCTGCCATGAAGTTAATTATCAACCTTTGAACAACTTCAGGAGTCATTGGTGGGGTATTTGTATTGTTCATGCTAGCTATCTTCTATCATTATCACAAGAATTACGAATTTAGAACTTATAACATGACCATGTTAACATAAATTGAGTAAGCTTAGTCCTAGCAAATGGTCACAATGCGAAGTCATAACCCATTGAGAATCATAATATTACGATGTGTCTGGTTAGTATCATAGATAAATGATTAACTCCTGGTATGAAACTGCTAAGGAACAACTAATTCATCTACAAAAAGCTGAGGTTCAACAATTTCCTCTTCATTCATCAAGTTTTCTTCCGAAATTTTTCTTAGGGGATTCTATGGTTATAGCCTAGTATAAGGAATTATAATAATCTTAAGTAATGTCATGGTAGGTCTGGATTTAATCACTCAAAATAACATGATATTATTAACTTGATCGATTGTTTTTGCAAAACAACTAATGCAAGGTCCTTTTATTAATGCTTCATGTGGTAGGTTAAAGATTTTTCTGTCTCTAGTATATGTGTTTGGTCCTTTGTTGACAATAGTGGTCCTAGTTTCTGTTACTTACTGTGCTACCAGTTGGTTGGTTGACTAGGTTTGGAGGAAAGGGAAAGGGTCATAAGTATGTTTTGGTTTACGTAGAGCCATTTGTGTATTAAGGATAATAAAAAATGGTGAGATTTTGTATGAGGTCCTGAGAAGTCATTACATACATGCATAGCATTATTATAAGACATAGTAGAAGGAATTTGTTTGCAACATAAATATATAACAAAAGGAGATTGTTATAGATTTAAGGATTGATTACAAACCCTGAATGTTTCAGGCTTATTGGAAAGTACAGGAAATACTAACCAAATACTATTTGGTTTAGTAGACACAACAACAACACATGTGAATTTAAGATCAGTTACGTCCTTGACGTAAATGCTTAACTTCAGTCTCAAGTTTTAGTTGTGCAATTTCCATTTCTAAGAAGCGTTCCTGAAATTCCTGGTACATCCTTGTTTGATTGTCCAACATGGCTTCTAAGGCGAAAATCTTCTGACCCTGGTGTATTGCCGTCTCCCTGGCCATCCATAGGGTTCTTTCAATGTCTTCCACTCTACCACGTGTTTGATCGTTTTCTCTTCTCAAACAGCGGACCCTGGAATCTAAGCTTCTAAATTTATGGTTGTACGTATTCTTCATTTTTTCAACATTTACTCCTAATTCGAACACTGCTCGTCTCTCGGCATCAGCTCTTCTAAACAGAGTGTCAAAGTTACGGTCGTACCATTCAAAATGTAACGGTTGTAACCCTTCCAGCTATTTAGTGTGAATGTCTAAAGTGTGAACGTGTTGATAAAGGAGAGTCCATATTGATTCATGAGGGTTTGAATTTTGGTCAGGGGAATTAGGTGTAGATATGGCGTCTGGGATGTCTGGTATTGGGGAATCTGGAGTGTCAGGTAGTGGAGAGTTTGACTCAACATCTTTCCGAATTGTTTCTTGGTGTGAATTCTGTCCAACCTCAAACGTTGTCGGACAACCAATCAACTTTTCATCTGATGTAGTTCTCTCAAGTTTTTGATGTGAAGATGAGTGGGTAGGTGATGTACGAGTAGTACCGAGGGTAGTTTCGTTAATATTAAGGATGTCGGGGGACATGGTACTGTAATAATTTGCAAATAATAATTATAAATAATTATTATAAGAAATTAATAATATTAACAAAGGAAAAATAAGGTGCGTAAGAGTAAATAGCAAGTACGTAAAGATTAGTGCAAAATAATCCTAATAAGTAATGTTCTGAGCGCAGTAAGATGCAGCACGGAGGGCGTAAGACGGTATGGTGTAAAATCATTTATTTTTGAAAGTGTAGTTATAGTCCAATGTTTGAGAATATTTGGTTCTCTATAACCATGAGCTCTGATACCAATCTGTAACACCCCCATTTTTGATATACGCAGCGGAATATAAGTTGGGGTATTACTTCAAGGATCACAGTCATGAAAATAAAAAACGACTCGAAAAGAGACGTTTTAAATAAAATTGTTATCATTCATTTATTTAAATCAGAGTACATAATATAGGTCCCAGCGAGAAGTTTCAAAATACGTTATAAAAGATACATTATTCATTGAATGATAACAAAGTGGACACTCTTATTATAAGAAGAAAGTCCACAGCCACTACGTGCCTAGTTCAGCTTTTAGTTACCTGAGATAAAATATGCTAAAAATTCAACACAAAGGTTGAGTGAATCCATAGCATTTAAAGTAATAATCAGTTGAACACAAGTTAAGTAAAAAGTAAATCAGTAATATCACAGTTCGGTATATTGCACTAAGCCTCATGACACGCAATGCGTTAACAGGTTTAAGTATTACCAACTTAATTAAATGAACGTAATATTGCCCCCGAGTAGGAGTCTGCCAAAAACTCTTTATAGTTCTCAAATATAATGCATTTGTCTATCCGGCTAACACTAAGGAAATCCATCCGACTAGTACAAATGGGTCGTCATTCCAATAGATCTATTCATTATATTCGCGCTCACCCGCAGGTGATTAATGGTGCATGATATGAGGGACTTTTTAAATAGGCAACAGTTAACTTAGGCAATAACAATCAGGAAAGCATACAGAAAAATAATACTTGTGTTCGGTTTAGTAGCATGTATCTCCGCACAAGTTTGGAAAATGTATAAAAAGTAGGACTATGAACTCACCTTGACAGTCTGGATGGAAAACAAAGTTAAACAGAGTTGATAAACGTCTCCGACACGCAACCTGGTTTGGTATGTCGAGTTTCAGTAATCATATTCCAGTATATATATGTTTTAATGTTCGTTTCGTAACGTTTTTGGTTGTCGAATAAATGTTTAATTTAGACAACATGAAGTCTCTTCAAAAGTTGGATAAGATTTTATCTTATTTTTCATTTTTATGTTTCCGTTTGTTTGTTATCGAAATAAATGTATTTAGATTTTTTTTTGTTTTTTGTTTTTTGTTTTTTGTTTTTATTAGTTTTTATTATAAATATATTTAGAATATATTAATAATAATAATTATATAAAGTTACACTTTTTACCCTATAGTTTCACATATTGACAGTTAATACCCCTGAACTGCAGGTCATCCTTTAATTTAGTCCAAGTTATCAAACTAGTTAGAGCTTTGGCAGAAAATACCCTCCAAGCATTTCTGGCTTTTCACCCGATGTCCTTATTTCATTTAAACGAGTTCTAAGTTGCGAGAAAAGGCACGAATTGCTACGACTCTTTTATGAAAGTTATAATAAGTTAATAAACAGCTTATTCACAGCTTATGGGCTTATGGTTTGAGATTATTATGCTAGAAATAAATTTTAAGGGTGCGTATAAAACAGTTTGCGACAAGCTGTTTTTGGACACAATGTTTTCACGACGTTCTTTTTCCTACATGTAGCTAGCTGGGTGGTCTTTAATGTGGCCAAAACTCAGATTTTATTGGGGTTGTTTGGGGGTCGAAACAATTGCCCAAAGTGGGCGACCTGGGACTGTTTTGCGACAGAAATAGGAAAAGAAAAATATGTTGGGTTTTTGAGATTTAAGTGTTCTAACTAATTTTTAATGCATGTTTACATGATCATGAACATACTAAATCTATCTTTTATGTGTTTTAAGGACTCTTGATTTGTAATACTTAAAAAATATATATATATTAGAGGGTGTTTGGTTGGGTTCGACAAAAGAAAAGAAAAAGAAAAAGGAAGAAAATTTTGGTTTTTTTTTATTTTGTTTTCTATTAGAGATTATTTAGGAATGTTTCTAAGGGTATTTGAAATATATGTAAGAAATGAAAAAGGATTGGTTATACTTACTTGGATTTCTAGTCGATTAGGGATATATGTGTCGAATTAGTTTAGAAATTGAACACTAGAGGTTTTCTTCCTCCTAGACTTCTTCAACTCTTTTTCTTAGCTTCTATTTAGGTCATAGGATCAGTAAGATAGATGTGTGAGCTGTTTTGGTTTGGTTCAAATTATGAGGTGGATATGGGATTTTTGGTTGGGTCGATTTGTATATTGTGAGAAGGTTAGGGTTTGGTTAATATAGGGAAAGGAGGAAAGGGTGTCTAGGTCATCAAGTTGAGTTGGAGGGGACATGGTGAGGTAGTGAGGAACACATGTATGGAGGGGGAGAGTTGGGTCATATGGTGGCGATGTGGTTTGTTTAAAAACCAAGTGTTTTACCTACTTAAGGGAAACATATTTATGTGTAGTATTTTGGATCTTAGAAGGTAGTACATGGTGCAAGACTTGTTTAGTTTTAAATGAGGTAAGGGTTTGGTTCATTTATAGTAAGAATCGAACTAAGGAAAAAAAATGGGGATCGAATGGCTTCACAAGGTGGTACCTAGGGTATAAAGTGTTGTACTTATGGTGTAAGTGAAGTAACTAATTAGGTTTAGGGTTTTGTGTTAAGTATTTGTTGGATAGAAATAAAATCTAGGGTTTTCTTATTTGTTATGTGTGTCGATTTGCATAGAAAAGGGAGAAGAAATTATGTTGGACTTTAAGGAGTTTTACCATGGTCTTAATAGAGTTGTACTAGGGTTTAAGAAGTATTGAAAATATGTTTTTAGGGTTTTCTTAAGTTATAGTAATTATATATTGATTTTATTAAGTTTAAAAGTATATAAATATATTTTTAGACTTTTGTGCATTGGATGGTTGTACATTGGGTTTACAGACTTGTACTTATATTTAGTAAGTTTAAGAAATGTATTTTTAATGCTTTTGCATAAAATACTTGGACAATGTGCTTTAAAATGAATACACGTAAGGTTAAAATGAGAATTTTACTAATATTTAGCTTTTATGCATAAAAGACTTGTACCTTGGCTTGAAAGAATTGTACATTTATAATTTGTAAAAATTATATATACATTAATTAGGGTTTGTGAATTTTATTACATAAAATCATGATTTAATGAAATTAGGGTTTATATCGGGAGTTAAAGTGGATTTAGGGTTTCTTGTGCTTTAAGAACTTGTACATTAGCTTGGTTGAGTTGTACTTTAGTGTTTTAGGGTTTAGTTATTCATAATTGTTGTTATAATAATTTAAGGTTTTGTAAAAACTCTAATAGTTAAGAAATATTTAGTTTGTACGTTTGTTAACGAATTAACGTAAAGTGGCAAATGATATATCGTAGGATTTTATATAAATGTTTATATGAAATAAACATTAAGTAAAGTTGATGTTGGTCTGCGTGAGAGCACGTTTATCGAGGATGTGGGTTACGTCACATTAGATAGTAGTTATGATCAGACAAATAAATAAATAAAATTTCAATGTAGAAAAAGGATAAGTATTCTTGGTAATAGTTTATTACATAGTGAAATTTTACGAGTGGTTACAGGAGGGTATGTATAACATCTCCCATTACAATTACTTCACATTAGAATTTATTAGAGTACAATACAAGTAATTACATTGCAATTCATTCAAATTACAATTCTTTCAAAACTATTTTGCGAATAGCCCCTAAGAGTGATTATATATTTATACTAGAGTAAACTGTACGTTTGGACCTGACGGTTATGTCCAAGTTTCACATATAGCTTTTAAGTGTAAGTATTACTCAGTAGTCCTACGCACTGTTAAAGTTAATAAAATCTATACTAATTAATAAACGTGAATAATTTACAAGCCTTCTAAGCATCCCAATTAATTAATGCGATGATGTGTCTTGAATTTGATTGGGTGAAGATTTAATGCGTACAACACACCAAATCTCATTCTTCAAACCAGTGTTATGCTAAAACTTCTTCTATACACTACATCAAAACCATTGACTAAAATTATCGACATTCAATTCTCTGCTTTCTCTATTTTTGTTAAGCAATTAATCTCTTCATTCTTCCTCTACAAGATTAGTGCATGTCAGTTATCAATAAACACAAGTTTTCAATTCAATTCGTTCTATGATCTATGACTATGCCCGGTTCAAAATCACTACAAAAAATGTTTGTGCAATGTGGACGAATCAGTAAGTAGCTATTTAATTTTAATATTTAGGGTTTTGAACCGTGTGTTGCATATTACAACTATTTTGTTTCGATTCAAACATATGATATATTTATGCGAATAATTACTTGATGACTTAATTTTTATATTTGTGTTTAATTAGAACCCTAAAAAATTGGGGAAAATCACCTTGACGAATTATGTTGCAATTATTTTGAGAACCCTAAATTTTTTTTGGGGGAAATCACCTTGATATATCGATTGATTATGTTATAATTCATTTTTGCAGGTAGAATGTGATGGTTTGACAAGTTTTATCTCCTTTCATTCTTCAATTTAATTGTTATAGATGATATGGATTGATGCAACTGATTAAATGTAGTTTATGTTCAATGTGTGTTTTTTATGCACACCAACTGTTTGATGAACTATTTGATGAATCATCGTTAGATGAAGTGGACTCAATGCTTGATGACACTAAAATCAAGGCAATGTGCATTTCACTATGGCATAGCCATAGTGCTGGAAAGCCACAACATCCTTACAGTTTGGATATGGTGTTGCAGGATCAACAGGTATTTTTAATAGTCATAAATTCATTATCAAAATAATTTTATGTTACATGGTCTTTATTTAATGATAAAAATAATCATTATGTTGTTCAACAACACAAAAGCATTTAGAACCTCTAACGTCGCCTTTTGAAATCCTACGATGATGGTCTAGACTTGGAAGCATGTGTTAGCAAATTATCGACAATGCATCAAAAGTAAGTTTTTCCTTTAGTCTTTATTACAAGTCACGTTCCTAAAAACCTCCAAAAATAAGTTATGGTTTATTATTTATGTCTTTGATTCACATTCAAATCGGGATTGGTTACATCAATTGCAAATGAAAACACCATTGCAAATCAAAACACCAGCGTCGTTCAAGATCAAGAAATATTGGTTACATCAAGAAAAAAATATTGGTTACATCACTATGCCGGTGATTTGTATATTGTCTGGTATGTATCCATTTAGTTTGAATTTTAGGGTTTTGATTTATGTGTTGCAAATTACAATTATTTCTGCGATTAATTAATTGATGAGTTTTTTCAATATTTGTATTTAATCGGAACCCTAATTTTTTTTCCCAAAAATCACCTTGATATATTTCGATTGATTATGTTATAATTTATTGTTGGGAATTATCATACGATTCAAGAGAAGACAAACTTAGGTCTGGTAATATGTCAGAGTTAGGTCTGTCTTTGTAATTAGGTCTGGTAATACATGTTAAGTCTGGTAGTCTATATTAAGTCTGGTTGACTTATTATGTTAAGTCTGGTCGTGATATAAGGAAAGTTTGTTAGATATACGTTAGGAAAAGATACAAAACGTGTAAGTATCTTTATAGAAGATTCGTGAATATCTTCTTAGTCGGTTAGCATTAGGGTTTTCTTGGTGTATAAAAGGATCCCTAAGATTGTTAGTTTGATATGAGAGTTGTACAAGTTTCACAATTGTGATTAATAGAATTATACGAAGTTAGTGTTAACTCTGTGTGTGTTCTTCATTGTTCTTGTTAAGTTTCCGCATTAACATTAACAATCGTTAAGGGTTTCTCACTTAGACTGGTTTGGATTTATCCCAACCATCTACTAAGTATTCAAGGCTACTTAGAGATCCACATACAATTTGTGGACCAACAAGTGGTATCAAAGCAAGGAGAGAGACTCTGAGTTCGAAGAACACTTAACCTCAAAAACCTATTCTCGCTCAATTCACCCTACACAATGTCTGAGACCGAAAAGCCTATCAACACTGAAACTTTTTCAATCCATAACAGTGAAGATGAAAATTCAAACCATGAAGATGAAGGAAAACCTGAATCCAGTAACTCCCAAACACAACAACAACCCATCCCTTCCACAACCACAATCTCAAACATAAAACTTCCATTTCTGAAAAGAGAAGAATATGATATATGGGCCATGGAGATGGAACATTATCTGGATTACATTGATAGTGATGTATGGAAGGTTATTCAAAGGGGAAACTCTAAGAAAAGAATTTCACAAGGGACTGATAGGCAGCTAAGAATAATGCCACCAGTGTCTGCTGAGGAGATTAGGGCTGTGGAGAAGGAAAAGAAGGCCAGAACCTTGCTTCTTATGGCTATTCCTAAGGAGCATCTGCAAAGGTTCCATGGCATGGTTGATGCTAAAGAGATGTGGGAGGCTATCAAGAAACGATTTGGAGGCAATGCCAACTCCAAAAAGATGCAAAATGCTGTTCTTAAACAGCAATTTGAGACATTCAGTGTTTCAAAAACTGAAGGATTGGAGAAGGGCTATGACAGATTTCAACATCTGTTAACATAGCTGGAAGTTCATGGTGCAGCAGTTTCGAATGAGGATGCAAACCACACGTTCCTTAGATCTTTACCATCAGAATGGGGTAATGTATCTGTGGCGATGAGGATAAAGGAGGAAGTAGATTCAATGACACCTGATGACCTATACAATAATCTTAGGATGTTTGAAAGGGACATCAGTAACAACACTCAGGCATCAACCAGTTCATCAAATGTTGCTTTTGTATCACAGAACAAAAGCAGCACTTACAAGGTTAAACCTGGTAGTGTTAGGTCTGGTAGCTATGAAACTCCTTCAAGTGAAAGATCTGCTTCAAATTTTACTGATGAGGTGATTCATTCTTTCTTTGCCAACCAAACGGAAGATGAAAGCTTTATTAGTGAAGATGTAGAACAGATTAATGATGCTGAAGTTGAGGAGATGGACATAAAGTGGCACATTGCCATGGTTGCTTTAAGGGTCAAACGATTTAGAAGCAATATGGAAGAACCATCAACTTCAACAACAAATCACCAGTGGGATACACAAAGAGGACAGTTGAATGCTACAACTGTCACAAGCATGGACATTTTTCAAGAGACTGTCCAGAGAAGAAGCCTGCTGATGGGAAAAGAGATGAAGAAGGGAAGCTTGAAAAAGAGTCAGATGAGCTTACTGACAATGGAAGTTGGAGGAGTCAAATGGGGTGAGCATCCAAGAGTGAATGAGGAGTCTGATCATGCTCTCATGGCCATTGGTAATGAGGTATCATTATGCTCTAAATTATGCACTGATTCATATAATCATATTAAGGCTTTGTGTGATGAGCAGTTAGGACAAATAGGTGACCTAGAAGTAAATCTTTTAGCACATAAAAATGCGGTAAAAACACTAGAGGCACAAAAGGTCACCCTTCAAAACCAATATGCTGCTTTAAATGAAAAACTATACTTTCAAGCTAATAAAATATATGAACATGATGAGAAGCTTAAAAGGTATAGACAAATGGGCCTTAGAATTCAAAAGGAGAGGGATGAGTTGAGAAAACGGGTAGATCAGTGGAACAATTCAAATAATAACCTGTTCAAATGTTGGGATTCTCAAATAAAGTCCAATAAAAAATGTGGCTTAGGATATGAGGAAGATGAGAAAAAGGCAATCCTTAAGTCTAGAGAAGATGATTATGCGGGCAAACCATTGTATAATAGGTTTTTTAAGACTGGTGACTTTAAGGGAGTACCACCACCATTGAGTGATGACTATACTCCTCTTGAAAAAGAAGAGTTGGATGATTCACTTTTTGTGTATGGTAAGAAAGGTCCTCAAACACCTGAGTCAATCACCTCAGAGGACAAAACCAGTAAATATTCTTCTTGTCAATCCAATGACTCTGAAGGATCTATTGATGGTTCCTCTGATCACTCTAAGTCTGAGTCAAAAAGTGAGGTAAAAGAGAATCCTGAACCTAAGGTTGTTAAGAAGTGTGAACCTGTTGTAACTAAACCTGTAGTGACTAAACCAAAGCCTGAGACAGTCAAACCTAGTTGTGCCCAGCACATAAAAACTCCTAGGGAATCTGTTAATATTAATGAGTCACCTAGAAGCAATAGTGTTCACAGAGAAAGTAGGAGTAGCTATACTTATGCTCCTAAAAGATGTTTTGTGTGTGGAAGTTTGAGTCATTTAATAAGAGATTGTGACTTCCATGAAAAGAGAATGAAGAGAGAGGCTGAGCAAAAGAGAATGAATGCTAATATTGGTCATGGTTCAAATAAACTAGTTTGGAATAATGCTAACAGAATTAATCATGCCAACCAGTTTAATCCCAGACCAGCCCAACAGTTTTACTCTACCCGACCTAACTCTTATGTTAATACTGGTAGACAAAATTTTAGGTCTGGCTTTAGGAACTTTAATGTGAATAGGCAAAATGGTAATTTTATGAGGCCTAATGTGAATACTGGTTATGTTAATTCTGTGAGACCCAAACAACCATTTCAAAAGCCACAGGTGCATGCAAACTTTCAAAGAAATAATTTTTATAAATCATCTTCACCTGTGAGAAGGCCAGTTGTAAAGCAAACAGCAAAACCTTTAAAAACCAATGCTGTAAAAGGGAATGGGGGTTCTGCTGTTAAGACCTCAGCATGTTTGTCTTGGGATTCAAACAAATATAAATCCCAATACAACAGTGGATCAGGTTCAAATAAGAAATTTAAGTATGTTGATCCACAAGGCGGACCCAAGCCCACTCAGGCCTGGGTTCCTAAAAGAAACTAATTTCTCTTCTTTTTGTGCAAGATCATCCACTTTGCTATATGGGAGATAGAGGAATCTTTGACAATGGATGCTCTGGGCACATGTCTGGTAACAAGAACTATTTGAATGATTTTCAAGAATTCAATGGAGGTTCTGTTACTTTTGGAGGAAGCAAGGGACAGATAACTGGTAAAGGAAGAATAATAGTGGGCAACATAGAATTTGACAATGTATCCTTTGTGAAAGAACTTGGGCAGTTCAACCTTTTCTCAATATCACAAATTTGTGATACTCAGCATAAGGTGCTTTTTACTGAAACTGACTGTCTTGTGTTGACTCCGGACTTTAAGATGCCTGAAGAACATCAGTTCTTCTTAAAGTTCCCAGACAACACAACATGTACAGTTTTGATATGAAAGCATCTAATCCTGCAAAAGGTGCTACTTGTTTGATTGCAAAAGCTACTTTGGATGAATCTAAGTTGTGGCACAGAAGGTTAGGACATGTGAATTTCAAAAATATGAATAAACTTGTGAAGAATAACCTTGTGAGAGGTTTGCCTTCAAAATTGTTTAAAGATGATCATACATGTGTGGCTTGTAACAAGGGAAAACAACATAGGGCATCCTGTAAGGCTAAATTAGAAAGATTAATCACTGAGCCCTTACATACCTTACATATGGATCTTTTTGGCCCTACATCTGTCCATAGTATAAATTATGCATGCTATTGCCTTGTCATTACAGATGATTGTACTAGATATTGTTGGGTATTCTTTATGTCTAGAAAGGATGAAGTTACACCTTTGATTCAAACCTTCATTAGGCAGATTGAAAACCTTCTTGATAAAAGAGTTAAAATCATTAGGAGTGACAATGGCACTGAGTTTAAAAACAAGAGCATGCTAGATTTCTGTGGTAATAAAGGAATTAAGCAACAGTTCAGTAATGCAAGAACTCCTCAGCAAAATGGAGTTGCTGAGAGAATGAACAGGACACTTATTGAGGCAGCTAGGACTATGCTAGCAGATTCACTTTTACCCACAACATTTTGGGCTGAAGCAGTCAGCAATGCCTGTTACATCTTTAATAGGGTTAGAGTGACCAAGCCTCAAAACAAAACTCCTTATGAGCTTATGTTTGGTCATAAACCAGTTGTTAGTCATATAAGGCCTTTTGGGTGTCATGTAACCATTCTTGATACTTTAAGTGTTCTTGGAAAGTTTGAAGGAAAGTCTGATGAAGGGTTTCTAGTTGGGTATGCATTAAACAGTAAGGCCTTTAGGTTTACAATTGTCTCCAAGAAAGTAGAAGAAAATCTGCATGTAAACTTTCTTGAAGAAAAACCCAATGTCAAGGGAATTGGTCATAGATGGATGTTTGATATTGATTATTTAACTGATTCTATGAATTATATTCCTGTCTCCAAGGAGAATCAAGTTAACCCTAATGCAGGTACCAAAGAAGTTACTAACAATGCAGGTACCAAAGATCCTTCTAATACAAGGAACACTGATGATATGGCAGAGCTTATTGTAGTTCCTTCTACAGAGATCAAGTCTGCTGCAGCTGAAGCAGAAATCAAGAATTCTTCTTCTCAAGAAAAGGATTCTGAATTCAAGTCTCAAGATACTGGCAAAGAAGCAACTCCTAACATTACCAGTACTTCCAATTTTAAGTCTGGTAGTGATGCTCAACCAGACCTTTCTTCAAGTGCTGTTTGTATTAATTCAGAGATGCCAGAACTTGAAGTGTTCTCAAATCCAAATAAAGGTATCTTTGAAGGAGCTTCCTATGATGAAGGAGGTGTCATAACTGACTTCAACAACTTACCCACAGAAGTGGAGGTAAGTCCAACTCCCACTCTCCGGATCCACACCATTCATCCCAAGAGCCAAATAATTGGTGATCCAAAGTCTGCTGTTCAAACCAGAAGTAGAGTGCAACATCAGTCTGACTCACTTGCACTCATCAGCCTGATCAAACAACAACAAAGGGTCAATCATAAGGACCAGCAACATTGTTTATTTGCTTGCTTCCTTTTGAGGCTATCAGGTTATTTTTGGCCTTTGCATCATACATGGGATTCAAGGTGTATCAGATGGATGTCAAAAGTGCTTTTCTTTATGGCACTATTGAAGAAGATGTGTATGTACATCAACCTCCTGGTTTTGAGGATCCTGCTAACCCCAATCAAGTGTACAAGGTTATTAAAGCTTTGTATGGTCTTCATCAAGCTCCTAGAGCTTGGTATGCAACTCTTTCAAAGTTTCTAGAAGAACATGGGTACATCAGGGGTGTAATTGACAAGACTTTATTCATTAAGAGAGACCAGAAGGATATCATTCTTGTCCAAATTTATGTGGATGATATCATTTTTGGATCATCAAAAAAGTCTTGGTGTGATGAATTTGAAGGTTTAATGAAAGGCAGGTTTGAGATGAGCTCAATAGGAGAACTTACATTTTTCTTGGGACTGCAAGTAAAACAAAAGGATGATGGACTTTTTATCTCTCAAGACAAGTATGTTGCAGAAATTTTGAGGAAGTTTGAGTTCACAAATGTGAAGACTACAGTCACTCCCATGGAAAACAAGGTGCCTTTGACAAAGGATGAAGATGCTGCTGATGTGGATGTGCATCTTTACAGATCCAGATAGGTTCCCTCATGTTTCTTACTGCTTCTAGACCTGACATTATGTATGCAGTTTGTGTTTATTCACGTTTTCAGGTACAACCAAAGACTTCACATTTTCATGCTGTGAAGAGAATCTTTAGGTACTTAAAGGGCAAACCAAATTTGGGCCTTTGGTACCCTAAGGAGTCATCTTTTGACCTGACAGCTTATTCAGACAGTGACTATGCTGGTGCAAGCCTTGATAGGAAATCCACAACAGGAGGTTGTCAATTCCTTGGAAGGAGATTGATATCTTGGCAATGCAAGAAGCAGACAATTGTGGCTAATTCAACCACTGGAGTTGAGTATGTTGCAGCTGCTAACTGCTGTGGACAAGTCTTGTGGATTCAGAATCAGATGCTGGACTATGGTTTGAATTTTATGAATACTGTTATCCACATAGATAATGAGAGTACTATCTGTATTGTTAAGAACCCAGTATATCACTCTAAAACTAAGCATATAGAAATCAGGCATCACTTTATTAGAGATTGCTTTGAAAAGAAGTTGATTAGAGTGGAGAAAAGACGTACAGATTTTAATGTTGCTGACCTGTTAACTAAAGCATTTGATGGACCTAGTTTCAATTATCTGGTAGTTAACATTGGTATGATGAACCCCTAGTTTGAGTTAAGGGGAGGTTTGGCTTAAGGGGAGGTCAAACTGTAAAGTATGTAAAGTATGAGTACTTACCAGCATTTAGGTTATCTTTAAGTCTTGTAGTTTTATTTTTAGTTCTGTTAGTGTTAAAAAAAAAAATTGTCTTCTATTTTTTTATAGACAATGCTGGATTAAGTATGTTTTCATAAGTTGTTAAGTGAGACTATTGGAACTTCTCACTTGGTGGAGGTGTCTTGCACTAACACAACAAAAGATAATCAGTCCACCTTGTCTCATCAACACAAGGACTGGCTAATCCTGAGCAAACGGCTACAGGTAAAGATAGCTCAAATCCGTTTATGGCTGACAATTTGCCAAAAATTGTATGGTATTCAACTCACCATATCTAAGATAAGTGAAGAGTTGGCTATCCCATAAGATTATGGCTTGTGGTAAAGGCTGTGGAAAACCATAAATGGTAATCAATTCACCATGATGAGGTGCTTTTCCATCAAAGAATTGGCTAGTCCAGAAGCAAACGGCTTTTGGTAAAGACTTAACAAATCCGTTGATAAGCTGATGATTTGCTAAAAATCATATGGTTATTAATGTACCATGGTCTGACACACCAAAACATTGGCTACTCCAGTGGTAATGGCTATTGGTAAAGAGATTTCAAATCCATTACATTTTCAATGATTCACCTCTCACAGATGATAACACATCTGGAAGTGATGAGAATAGTCTGAAACTTAAATGAATTTGATGTACATAGAGTCAATGTTGCTGCAAATACCATATCAGAAGAGCTTATCAAGATTCAAGCTACTAGAAAGGTTCAAGACCTAAAGATAATTCAAAGTGTTCAAGATTCAATCCTCAGAAAGCTAAATCAGAAGAACTTGAAGTTCATGGAGCATGAAGATCAAGTTAGGGGAGGATTGTTGGGAATTATCATACGATTCAAGAGAAGACAAACTTAGGTCTGGTAATATGTCAGAGTTAGGTCTGTCTTTGTAATTAGGTCTGGTAATACATGTTAAGTCTGGTAGTCTGTATTAAGTCTGGTTGACTTATTATGTTAAGTCTGGTCGTGATATAAGGAAAGTTTGTTAGAGATATGTTAGGAAAAGATGCAAAACGTGTAAGTATCTTTATAGAAGATTCGTGAATATCTTCTTAGTCGGTTAGCATTAGGGTTTTCTTGGTGTATAAAAGGATCCCTAAGATTGTTAGTTTGATATGAGAGTTGTACGAGTTTCACAATTGTGATTAATAGAATTATACGAAGTTAGTGTTAACTCTGTGTGTATTCTTCATTGTTCTTGTTAAGTTTCCGCATTAACATTAACAATCGTTAAGGGTTTCTCACTTAGACTGGTTTGGATTTATCCCAACCATCTACTAAGTATTCAAGGCTACTTAGAGATCCACATACAATTTGTGGACCAACATTTATTTTTGTAGGTAGAATGTGATTGGGGAAGATTAACCAGGTTTGACAACTTTTATCTTTTTTTCATTCTTCAATTTAATTGTTAGTAGATGATATGGATGATGAAAAAGTATATTTGTAGTTTATGTTCTATGTGTGTTTTTATGCCTAAACTTATTTAGTCGCTGAAAGGTTGTAGGCACTTGCTGCATATGAGTTGGTTGTTCGCCGAAAGGATGGGGATTATCTATTTTCGGTATAGATCTGTACATAAAACTGCATTATAATTTGTAAGTTTCTTATTTTTTAGAAAATAATGTTACTTATATTTTGTTTCAATTTATTATGCAGAGAAAGCTGCTCCTAAGGATGTTCTGAGGAAAAGAAAGGGTTTGGACATGCTCAATCTGATAAAGCCACATGGGAAGCAATGGCTGGAATTCACGGGTAAAGGATAAACTTATTAGTAATTACTGAAAGCTACCAGTGTGATATTTTTGCTTCTTTGAGTTGTAATAATAAGATAATTAAAATTTGAGTGTTGGGAAAATTTTAATTATTTTACCTATTAAATACCTCAATTTAACAGACGCGCCAAACACTCAAACAACTGTTTATGTTAATATGCTTATTGGATTTTGTTCCAACTGATAAAAGATGTTAAATAGCATAGGGTTATCTGTTGTATAAATGTCGGACTAAGATATCAGCAAGACTGTGATTTATTAATGTTTATGAAATTTCATTATTTGTAGTATGAAGGTGTTGTTGAATCCTTTAATGCTGCCAAAAAAGAGCATCAGGTCATTCCACGTATATACTATATAATTGTTTCTTAAACCATTTGTCAGTCATCACTTCCATTTCCTTCTTTGTAGTCTTCAACTCCTAACTATTAATGTAAATACAATGAACAGGTTCTATATTTGGATGGAGAACAAGAAACTCTAAATCTCATAACGGAGACATGGGAAAATAATTCAAAAGTATTATGTACATTATTAGGTGTGTTTCATGCTAACTAATCCACATTTGGTCTTTCCATTTTATATTCTTTCGTTGGTGCTGATGCAATTTAATCTACAGGATAAAGTTGTTGAAGTTGAGATTGAAAGTACTGATGTTGTTTATGAAATGTATGTGTTACTTTTATGGGTTTTCTTAATCAATTATTTCGGTATCTTATGATTATATTGCAAGTTGTGATTCCCCTTTTGCTGCCATACAGGACCAATTATTCCTTTCTCATTTCCCACCGATGTATTTTTTTGCGTGCAATGTAAAATTTGGTTCTTCTTAATCCTTTTTTTAGAAATGGGGAGCATCCCAAACTCTTGCTGTGCGGTCAACAATTCATGCTCTTCACGTGTTTATAAATGGAGAACTTTCAGGTACGACATAGTGATTAATTTTGTAGAATAAATATTAAATATAAAAGTCATATAAGAGTTGAATGTTTTTACATATACGTTTGGCTTTAAGAACAATGGGTTTATTAGGCTAAACAACAGTTTTAAATGGGTGATTAGGTCACTTTTAGTTGTTTTTTGGGGCTAGTAAAGATTTAAGTTTTCAAGGGGTGTTGTGGCTTTTTTAAGGGGTGTCTTGATTTGCTAAGAAACCGCACTTTATTATTTGTTTAAGTTAGGTGCAAAACTGATGTTTAAGATATGTGTTTGGTATAATTGTTTCTAGCCATGGGTTTTTTTTAAAGAAATATTGTAATTGTTTGATTTCAATTGTAATTGTTTGTTTTAAATTATCTTCTGTCATCAGACATTAATGAAATGAATCAGCTCCTAATAAACATTCAAAGAGATGTTTACCATATTTGAAATGCAAATTCATTTGATTTCACCTTTTTCTTTCGGAAAGATTTGTGACTGCTTTACTGTATCTTAATGACAATACCCCTACCCCATCTTAACAAAATTATCTGCTGAATTAATTTTAATTTAACTGATCATATCTTCACATATGTTCCTATGAAAAAGGAGTTCCCAAGCTCGATATTAGTCCTCTAGATTTTCATCGGATCCCTCTTGTGAGAAAGGTCCAATATTGTTCTTATTCATTCAGGTTGCTTTTTAGCTAAAAAACAAGTCAACAACTTTGTCATGTGTGTGTCTGTTGGTTTCTTCGTTTCTTCACATATACACGTGGATAAAATTAATAGATAATTTGTGGTCTAGGTGTCAATTTTTTAACAACTTATTCCATTTATAAAGATACTGGGATAGTATGCATATACTATAATTTATATCATTTTTGATGCTCAATTTATATCTGGGGTGAAAGGTGACTTTCTTATATAACCTTGCTTTTTAAATGACCTATATCTGTGTGACTGCAAGGTTCTTAAATATATTGAAATTTTTTTAAACATCGGGAAACCATCTTTTTATCATGTATAAAAAATCTTTTTATCATTTTGACCGCAAGATAGCATTTAGGCATGTATAAACAATCTTTTTATCATTTTGAAGCTTTATTTTTTGTGACTAAAAAGATTGTTTTTGTGGTTGGACAGTGAAATTGACCAGATGTACATTGCGTTCTTGGCACCTCAGAATGGATACTTTTTTTGAAGCAAGGAACGTTGCTCGATTAATGAATATGTGCCGGGTGTGGGAGATTAGTTCAATTTAATGAGATAAGAATACTTATGAACAAGGCTCACCAGGTATGTCGTTTCGAGATAATCATACATTACTGTCATTTCAAGAAAGTATACTAAAAAGACACCAGTAAATGTCATTTCGAGATAATCATACATTACTGTTAGTCCTATATTCACAATGTTTAATATCGATTAGAGGGTCACGAGTCACGATATTTGAGTATTTATTATTTACTTCAATATTGAATCAGTTGGATAAAATTTCTGAAAAATCGACGTCATTAACTTTGTCATTAGGGGCTGTCAGAATGGCATCATTAACATGTCATTAGGGGTTGATTGGATAGCATAATTCAGCAGCATTTTGGCATCATTAACATGTGATTAGGGGCTGTTTGGATAGCACATTTTAGCAGCCATTTGGTGTCATTTACGTGTAATTAGGGGCTGTTTGGGTGGAATATTTCAGCAGCCATTTTGGCGTCATAAAAGACATCTTAAACTCTTATTCATTTTCAAGATTCTTTTGCAACATATTCCTGATTTATATTATTGTTATTATAGGTTGTAAACCGCGTTCAAAAACTAAGAAAGAAGTATGCACCGGCACCCACTGATTCATAAACCATTAACTTCAGTTCACTGGATGATGACAATCCGAGGTAACTCTTAATGTCACTATATATATAATGATGAAGGGTTGATGTTGGGGTTGCTTCATCTTTAATGGGTCAAATAGACAAAAAACAAAAATATAATGGCAGAGCGTAGCAGGTCGAAAGTTGACAATTGCTGGTTTTTAAAGTATAGGTCTTATTTTGAAAGATTGTAATTCTTTCAAGTTCATGGTTTTAATAACACATCGTCATATTGCAAGTTATTAGTGAATTTTTATAAGAATCTCCATCCTACTACCATATGGTTCTTTCATTGATCGAATTCCAAGATGATGTTTTCAAGCATATGAAATCCAAGATGATGATTAAAACAGTTGTAGAATTCGTATGCAGTTTATTGTTTTCCATTTACTTACTATAGTTAGCTACTAATTATAACCTGTAAAGAATGCTAGACGGTTATCCATGTTACTTTTTTGCAGTATGTGAGCATGCTTATACACGGGCTCAAAATCAAGATCCATATAGTGAAGGTAAATGACATGTCTGCTAAACATCTGTGTATGTTTTTTACAACTAATTATGCTACTAATTATGACCTGTAAACAATGCTAAACATAGTCTGAATGCAGCACCTCAAAAAACGTAGCAAAAGAATCAGAACGTGGTGGTATAGAAACAGAACATTTTTGCCTAAAGTTGATAACATAAAGCATTACTTAAAAATATCTATATCGGGTCACCACAAGGCTACAACCACAATGGCCATTTCGATGATCACCACAAGGCTACAACCACAATGGCCATTTCGATGATCATGGTATGTTTCAAGCTTAATAACACTGATTTCAGTCTATGAAGGTGGGAATTGTTGAATGTTAGGCGATTTGGATAGCGGATTAAAAGGTTTTTAGCAGGTTGAGCTTATTATTAACACATTAAGTCATATGTGAGGCGGTGGTTATAGTTGCGAACACAATTCAAGAGACAAAGGGTATTGAAGAAACACTAAAGTCACTGTGGCAGAGTGTGAGTGGATGTCTAAAGACGGAAGCTCATTGTTTACATGATATATGGTTTACTTGTGATTTTATTGGTGATATATACCGAGTAATGTATTAATGATTGATATTGATGATAGTTACAAACCAAATTGGTTATCAGATATTCAATCTTATTCTCTTCAAAAAATAACTGAAGTTGTTTACATTTATTGTTGTTTATTAATTTATTCACACGTAACTCCTTTCAAGAGGTTTGAAGTTTGTCGTTTGTGATGAGGATGGTAATATCGCTAATAGTCTAATACTGCTACAAATGTCGTCTATAATGACGTATTTCAAGGTCTATGATCAAGGATCAAAAAGTATGTAAAAAATATACATATCACATGTTTTTTTTTTACCATATTTTAAATTATGATATTTCCTACAAATATTCCTACTCACAGGATCCTGACATGTGTCAGAATTGACGGTTTAGATGTGGAGAGATAATGAGCGGAGAAAAAACATAAAATATTAGTGTGAGTGTAGGATGATATGTAGGAATTTATTGTAGGAGGATATAGCAAAACTCATTATAATATATTTATTATCAATCACAACCTACTTTTTCTTACATTTTCTATGGACTGTTAGATGTTCACGGAATGGACATTGGCTATTAAATTGATTAGCGCTCACATACGTCATTTGCTATTCAAGACCTTCAAATTTGGAGACGACAACGACATTGATGTTTATTATTTTAATTGTTACAAACTCAATTGATTGGCAAATAATTCATGTATTATCTCACTGTTTCTTTCATATATTAATTGAACATGTTTACGTTCGTTATTTTCTTATTATGTCATTTACATATTTCTTTAAAAACCCCGTGAATCCACGGGTCTTTAAGCTAGTATGTCAATATTTTTGAATTGACCGAAAGAACCATTTTGAACGCGAAGGGTATACGGAGATGGATGCATGGTGAATTGACAAATGCTGTTAAATTTTTTGATTTGAACAAAGGGTAAACGGAGAGGGATGCGTGTTAAGCGGTATTCACGTGGCCGTTTTCAAACTTGTGGGTTATTAAGGGCCCGTTTGGTTTGTAGGTGGGTTTAGAATTGGATTTGGATTTAAGAATGGTTTGAAAGATTTGAGAAAGGTTTGATGAAAAAGTAACAAAGAGAAAATTATATTTAAATTATAATTTAATTGAATATAAAACTATTTTTAAAAGATAAAATGATAAAAACAAATGATATAAAAGGAGAAAAGTACAAATATGAGTGGTTGAGAAATTTGATGGAACTAACTTGTCAGGCATTCGAATCAATCTACCAATTTAGGGTGGATTTTTTTTTTTTTTTTTTTTTGACTTTTTTATTCTACTTTAAAAGGAGGATACCAAACAACTACTTTTCACTTTCATTATATTCAAATAGTATAAAAACCTTCAAACAAACACGTACTAATATTGTTTTAGTTTTGTTTTCCTTTGCAGTTTGGTATTTCATATGTCTCAATAAATAAGTGTAGTTTATTTATTTATTTTTATTTTTATTTTTAATTTTTAAGATTGTGTCCACTTTTAGCTTACAACTAACCATTCAGAAAGAATGAAAAATTGAAGGGAAAAAAGAAAAGATTAGTTAAGTAATTAAATTAAAAGCGAAAAGTCATATAAAAGGTGGTTTTTAAAATTTTTTAAAAAAAAAAAAAAAAAAAAAAAAACTGCAGGGTATTAAACAGTTTATACATCTTTCCCTCCTGAAGCAAGCAACTTGCGTAGCTATGAGAGAAACTCAACCTCTGGCCTCTGGCCTTGAGAATCTGAGGTTCAACAAGGGCCAAGTCAGTAAGAGTAACTACAAACACACAGAAGCATATGTTAGTATCATTTGAAACGTGGCATGGATCTAAGCTACCTACACGAATGGTGTAACGACTGCCCTGCTGTCTTCGACATGGACCCGGTGTTTTCATAACTTTAAGCTTATAACAACTACATTTCTGTTAGATTATAAACTTGATTTAGTACAATAAATATTGAACTATCCATAAAAGCCCAAACCCATATAAAAAGAAGCTTCTAGAATGTCATAAATTGATCATAGAAAATATCCATATGAAATATCTAGAATGTTATTAGAAATATCTACTTAGACTTATCTAGATGGGATAGGAATTATCAAGATAATGTGAGAATTATCCATGAAAAAATATTGTATCTAGAACCTTGCATAGACGGTATAAATATGTGATTGATGTAAGTATTTGTAATCAAGTAAAGTTAAGCAATTCAATAACATTGTAAATTTTCTCTAAAGTGTTCCTCTCTTACTAAATTTCCCTTATAACATCTTCATCAAATATAAGCTTAAAAGGCCCTCGTGTTTCCAACAAATTGGTATCAAAGCTAAAAGAGCGAGATGTGAAGTGTAATGAACTCATTCCAATTTCCTCGTATTAGTAAAGAAAATTATGGTAATTGGTGCATTTTGATGAAGACATTACTCAGTTCACATGATCTGTGCGAGGTAGTCGAGAAAGGTGAGTTGATGATGAAAGTTCATTGAGTGCCGCCTAAAGGGTGGAGTTGCAAAATGCAAGAAAATAAAAAAATAATAATAATAAATAAATAAATAAAATAATAAATAAATAAATAAATAAAATAACGAAGGGGATTAAACAATGTATACATCTTGCGCTCCTGAAGCAACCAATTTGCGAAGCTGTGAGAGCGGCAACTCAATTTGTTGGCCTCTGACCTTGAGAATCTCCCAAAGTCAGTAAGAGTAACTACAAACACACAAAAACCTAGGTTAGTATCATATGAAACCGTGGCAAGGATCTAAGCTACCTACATGATATGATAGATTAAATATGTGTATAAGAAAAGTGACGTGAGGCGATGGCGTTGCGATCGCTGGATGTGTGGTGAGGTGCACGCCTAAACCTCATCGCCGCCAAATGCACGGGAAGCTACAAAGAAGCCATATAATCAAGTATAACACTCTAACAGTTACAGAAACCTAAGACTATAAAAAAAAAAAATTGGGGATATAAACCCTAAGTATCGGATTCAAAAAAATTTTGTTCAAAACAACACGATCAAACATGAGCAAACTTAAGATGATTATAAACAAAACAAAACAATCTAACGGTTGTCGGAAGAGCTCATTTTCAGTGATTCTCATACTGGTGAAGTTAGGGTTTTTTGCAATTTGGGGATTTTTGTTTCGAGTTTTGGCGGGAAACATATTGAGTGGGAGCTAATATAATGGTTGGTGGTTTAAGTGATTGTTATTTAGTATATGGCAGATGATGGTATTAGCAATTGTAGCTCAATTAATCTTTCTTTTATAGGAACTTTCCGCCAACATGGCAATTGGAGAGGCAGTCGATGGTGCCACGCGCACTTTGGAAGGTTTGCACGGTGAGGTTAGAGCGTCGTCCCTGAACAAGAAGTTTGATGCATTGAGCATCCAGACTAGGAAGGTTGACGAGCTTAATTAGCATTATCATGTCTGCCCGGTTCGCCTAAATTCTACATATAAATGTTGTTTGTATGCTTAGAGCTTATATGTTGTTTGATATCGCAAATTTTTGTTTTGCTATCATATAAAATGTTCACAGTTTGGACTTTGATCATTGTTTGTGCTCTCTTGACTATTTCTGCTAGGGCTGAGTATCGGAGACCCAAAACTGATTGAGACCGAGAGGACCGATCGGACCGACCGAAAACTGACCGAACTGCGGTCCGGTCTCGGTCCCGATTTTTTCCTTATTTCGGTCGCGGTCCGGCGTACAAACCGATCATTTTGCCTTCTTGGACCAGACCGACCGAAGGACCGGACCGAACACATTCGGTCCGGTCCTCAGTCTAGGTTTTTAGGTTATTTCGGTCTCGGTCTCGGTCTTGGTCGGTTCGGTCCGGTCTTATACCAATGCTCACCCCTAATTTCTGCAAATTTATGCATATGAGTGGTGTTTACATTTGTCTTGGCATTTTAATATTTTTGTTGTAGCTTTTTAATCTATTCGATTATGTGATATTATTGTGGTTTAGGAGCTCGAACCATGCTAATGGCTAATGCCAATGTTAACCATACATCTAAAAAGGCGATTTCCCGGAAACCGTTTGGGATACCTACACCCATGTCACATTTGTTGAGTTGAGTATCGACACAATATGTTTTGTTATTCAAATATTTTTAATTATAATATTGATTTATTATTCATTTGCTTGTACACAAAATCGTCCCATGCCATAAAATAAGACAGAACCTACATTACCTAAGAATGATGTTTTATCTTCATAAAATAAAGAGTAAATTGCAAAAATCGTCCTTGTGGTATGGCCAAATTGCACGTTTCGTACTTGTGGTTCATTAAGCGCAAAGATGGTACGTATTTTCTACTGTTACGTGCACTTTTGGTCATTCATTTTAACCGGCGTTAAGTGAGTTCCGTTAGCAGTTACATGTTAGCCTTTTTGGCTAACGATCGTTGCAGCACCCATCCTTTACACTAACGGCCGTTAATGTAACCAAGGTTGACCCAATCATCGGGTAAAGGCAGCTGCAAAAGCTCCCACATGTATTTCCAGAACCAAAAATGTAACCAAGATTCCCATCGAAATACCATGATACACACATTACTTGCTTATGATACACTTTTTATCCTTTGTCCTTTTTAATGCGTATATTAATGTAAAGTATTTTATGTCTCTTGCAAGATAGATATTGTGATGATTTATACTTTTATTACATAATTTTTCAATTTTTGAATAAATATAGATTGTTAAGTTTTTTGTTTTCCCCCAAAAGCAATTAGTTATGTTCACTACTACAAAAAACGTCTTTTAGACCCCCTTATTTAGACCCTCTAAGAAAAACACAGGTCTAAATGTGAAATTTTCCATCGAAACTGTTATTTAAACCGGTGCAAATGAAAGCAACCGGTCTATATATCTTTTTCTTATTTAGACCGGTTCATTTAGAGATAACCGGTCTAAAAGAGTCTTATTTAGACCGGTGTTTTTTACATCAACCGGTCTATATAGCGAAAACATTTAGACCGGTTAGAATTATTTAAACCGGTCTAAAAGAGTTTTTAAAAAAAAAGAGGCCAACGGCTACATAACCAGATCTGCCATTATTAATACCCCAACAACCTTAATTTTCTCATTTAATTCACCCGAAAATTATCAAAAATATCCTTATAATTACCAAATTTTTCCGCATTAACTACAATTAAAAGGTATGAATCACTTCTTATACATTTATATCAATACTAACTAATGTTTTTATGATTATTTTTGTAATCTTTTATATAAAAATGTTATACTTATGTTAATCACTACTTGTTTGTTTATGTATATAAATTTGTTATTATGCATAAATCAAATATAACATGAATATTTTTTCTATTTGTATAGGAACGTTTGTGTAAATAGGCCTTGTATGGTTGCGTTGTTAGGTTGATTAACTCGTGGAAGTGAGGTATTTTCTAAATTTACGGAAATAATTTTTTTATGCAACATTCATGTAGTATAAATTTATTGCAACTCTTGCGCCATTAGTTTAGTTCCCGTCCGAAAATAACCTAATAGAGGTTAATTTCGGATTGTCCCCATTTGAGAATGCTTTCTGAATACTTTGTCGCATTTAGGATGTGAATGTGTATTATCATATTGAGTGTAATTTAAGATGGATCGTAGTGTATGGATGTACCAGATAGAACGTGCTACCATCGAATACTTGGAACATTTGTCTCATTTCCTAAAACTTGCCGAAGATGATCGGGTGAAAAGAGGAAAATCAAGAGTTCATTGTCCTTGTAAAAATTGTTTGAATTGGAAGTGTCATACTGATTTACTAAAGCTTTAAATAAACGGTTTATGTGTTGATTATCTTTACTAACGTGCTAATGTATTTACACTTTACTAGGGACCATTGGGTATTATTTGTTATATGCCCAAAACAACGCACGGGGTACATCCTGGATTCAAAAAATAAGAAGCAAACAAAGACGGAGCGCAGTTACTGGTTAACAAGACATTTGCAAGAGTAATTCTTTTTTCCAAAACTGTCATAGGATTTCTATTTGTTTTTACAACATTAACACATGGCGTATCTACTTTTCAGTGCTGTTGGCAGCTGCACATGGACTATGGCAAAGGTAACTTTATCTCACTGTAAATATAACTGTTTAGGCGTGGTTTTTCTAATTGCTTATTCTCATCGTATATTCGTATTAAATTGTAGAGCAATCAACAAAAAAGCGACTCGCATGCCGGTTATTATGTCATGAGATGGATGTATGATTTTGTGAATACTCATCAGCTTCACTTCCCTAAAACAGTATGTACCCATTAGCTCTTTTTTGACTTTATCTCTTTCTATATTAGTTACATATCATATTTATGTATTTTTATACCTTTTAAATATAGATCCCATGGATGTATCGAAGCCAGCTTGTTGAAAAAGAAATCGATCGAACCGTCGAGCAGTGGCATACCATGTGTCCTATTTGATTATGGATGAAGTGATTTTTCTTGGAATTGCATGGATTAATGCTTATTAGATACAGCTCTCGTGTGCTTTTGTTGAGGCTGTTAGGATTGCTCTTTTGTTTAAATGATGTCTAGAATTCTGCTTACTTTGAAACTATGTATGGATTTCTATTTAAATTAGACCATGTATGGATTTCTAATTAAAATTAGCAGCTTACTTGATTTTGCTTCTTAAAGTATTGAGCTACAGGCTTTGCTTATTAAGTGCTTACTTCTGGGACCAAAACTGCTTGGCCCAGCTTTTTTTTGTCTGATAATACATATTTAGACCGGTGGTAATGAACCCAGCAGGTCTAAGCTTCATGTATATTTTAGACCCTTGAACATGTCTTTTAAACCGGTTGGTAACGGGTCTAAATAATAGTCAGCAGGTCTAAGCTTCATATTTTTTAGACCCATGAACATGTCTTTTAAACCGGTTGGTAACGGGTCTAAATAATAGTCTTTTAGACCGGTGCTTACACCGGTCTATAAAAGAAATACTCTTTTGGACCTCCCCCCATCTAGACCCTCGGGACACCGGTCTAAAAGTACTTTGTAACCGGTCTAAAAGACGTTGTTTGTAGTAGTGGTTTAAGATTCAAGAATAACAAATTTAAAAAAAAAATAATTAAAAAAAAATAAAAAAAAAAATAAATAAATAAAATAATATGTTAAGAGTTACAACGACGCTAACACCAATGGCGGAGCTAGAAGATTTTTCTAGGGGGCCGAAACTATTAAACGTTGAAGCTTTAATTTCCCGAACTAAATAATAAAGAAAATTAATAAATAACATCTTCAATCGAAACCGTATGCAACTATTATGGTGCTTTAACAGTTCGATAAATACTAGCTGAACATTCCAAAGCACATGTAAATCAAACAAAATGAACATGAAATTCAAAGTTTAATCAAACTTCAATTAATAAATAGCCAAAATTTATTACCAAACGTAGAATAATAATAAAAAAAAAAATTAAAAACTCAAACTTATATTGGACACCAAAGAACAAGACATCATACTCATGTAAATGACTAAATATATTGGCTTTCTTGCTCTGCCAGTATATATAGTTGTGGTGATTTTGGCTTGTTGCAAATATATTTTGGAAATTGGGAGCCATGAATGAAATGACACATTTTTGGGAGGGCCATAAGCAAAAAATATGAAAGTTTTCGTTATAAGTTATAAGAGCACTCTCAACGGTGCGTTAAAGCCGAGTTAAAGTGAAAAAATGGTGCGTTAAAGCCGCGTTAACCCTTGGGAGGGTGCTGCGTTAACGCAGCGTTAAGGGGGTGAGTTAACCCCTTAACACTGCGTTAAGGGTAGTTTCTGTGTTAAAAAAAAATAATAAAATAAAATAAATAAATTCACTTTCGCCCCCTTTAAAGGTGAGCTAAGGGGGAATTATGGTTGGGTGTGTTAAAGTTGAGTTAAAGGTGAGTGTGTTAAAGCTGACGTGGCAGTGTGTTAAAGGTTAAACCTGAGTTATGGTTGGGAGTGCCCTAACATCACAAAACACTACACTACTAATCAAGCTTTAGGGGGTCAGGACCTGGTCCCTTCTAAGCTCCGCCCATGGCTAACACAATAATTTCAATATCAACCCCGTAGCTGACATGACCCTAAAATGATTACAAAGACCCATAGAAACTATTCTAACCATACGCCGAGTATACATTGTTAAGACTTATAAACTAAATGAACAAATGTGCAATGTAATCCACATACTAATTACTTTGCATATCCGGTTTTAATTTTGGGGGCAATTGTTAAGTTTATGGATATAAATTAATATATGTATGACCAGTTTCGAACACGAGACTTCGGGATTGCATACATTACGTATGAGTTTCAATGTTTTAATAATTAATATAATAAGTTATGTTTAATTATTAAATTCACAAATAAACACTTAACGGACGTTAGTAATTAATGGAATTGATTAACAGTCGGTAAATGTCAACGGGATACGAAGAAAATGAAACAAGACAAGAGAAGGTTCTAGAAATCCTCTTTTGGGCTTGTTTATGGCCAAACAATGGAATCCCACATCGGAAACCATTGTAAACTTGATCTCAACCCTAAGGTTATAAATACATCCCTATGTATTCATTCCTTGGTACACTTGATTCAATAGAAGGCCAAACTTCTTCTCTTCTTCCCTTGGTCAACTAGTGAAACCCCAAGTAAGGGATTTACGAGTGACCTTGAGTTTAACAAAGGTGTTTGGTTAATCTATTGTGATTAAGAACCTAACTTTTCTCATTGAAACGCTACTAATACGTGTGTACAAGAACGATACAAGAACGAAGATCAAGCATACTTTTGCTTGTGTTATCTTGCCCTAGTCGACTTATATTTAGTCGACTTCTTTAAACCCTAATTTAGGGTTTAACTAGTTCTTGTTCATTCGATTTCTTGCTTTACTAGAAATCAAAGGTACGCATATTCTTTTATTTTGGTTAATTAATTACAAGTATTAGATCTTTACTTCCGCTGCATGCTTTGATGTTTGTGTTTATATTTTTATATAATTGTTATGATATTAATATTCCAACAGTGGCATCAAGAGCCCGTTAATACTGTGTAATTAATTATCAAACACATAAAAATTGGATCTTTATGATTATTACATGTTCAAGGTGTTCTAGGGTTTTAAAAATTAGTAAACCCTAATTTTTTATAATATGGGTCGATTACCCTTAATTTTATGAATTAGGGTTTTGGTTTTGTAAAACTTGTAGAAACCCTAGGTTGCATGTAAAATTTTTTATGTGATTGAATTAATGAATATTTGTGATATGTCATTAATTGATATGCGTCATTAAGACTTGATTATTGTATATAATAAGTGTTATGTGGGAATCCATGACGAAAACACGCATGTCTTGTCATGGATTAAATTAAAGTTGATGTAATTGCTACATGTTTGAGATAAATCTAAAATTAGGGTTGACCTAATTAATACTTTAATGAATCTTTTATGTGCAACGTGGTATATCTTTACTAAGGCTTACGCGACCAACTTGTTGGTGCCTGTGGTCCATTGGGTACAATGCGCTCGAAAACCAATGGGAGTCGTAGTAATTATATACATTATAATCCACATATAGATTATTAATAGGATTTATCAAAAAGGTTTGCATGTGGCTATATGATTTAATGGTTAAGATTATATGCGTTATTATGTGTTTATTTATTTTTATTAAATTACTTGTCTTTTTTGTTTAAATTGTTGAATTGTAAGCAAAAGAGGGTAATTTTTCGAATAGAAAATAAATTGACCTAATAACTATGAAACCTTGATGTGGTAAATTATATATTGCAAAGTCTTATGTGCCGACAGTGGTTCGCTTCGCACGGTAATTTGCTCCCAGGCAAGACTAGCAAATTTTATAATTTAAAACATAAAATTTTTTAAGCTTTAAAAATCTTAAACTTTTAATTGATTGATGCAACTGTACCAAAATGGTCGAAAGGCGGACCTAATTTTGACAAGCTATAAGGTTGGTTTTGCATTAAATTGTGGCCTTAAAGAGACTTCATTCTGTCTCTCCGCCCGCTTGTGCGTCAAATTAGACTTACCAAGTACAACCATTATATATGTACGAAGCATCTTAAGGCAAAGTTGTAAGTTTCTCAACGCCATCAATTAAAACTTTGTTGATTTAAGCTTAGTAAAGAAACTAATGAGTAAAAGTTTTTTACATGATACAAGATGAATGCATGACATCTTTGTACATATTTTTGATTACACACATCAAAATAAATACTCTTAATTTAAGTTATATGCCATCCAATAAAACGAAAACACCTGAGATTACTAATTCCATTTGTCGTAAGATGGACGAGCATGGATGGTAATCAAAGGGTAAATTACATACTTTCATTACTAGCAGCCAAAGGTGATGTAATGAAACTATATTAATTTGCAGTTTCTTAAGTTGGATAACTTAATTGAGTTGATAGTAAGATGGACTAGTCACTCAAGGCATAAAGATGGGGATAAAACATGCTTACATTTGCAACTGAGGTTGGCAAAATATGTAAATCCCATAATTCTAGGAATTGCAATTTGAGATTGGCAATTAAGTTCGACTCGTACCTTATTGAGTACTTTCATTGCTAGCAGCCAAAGCTGATGTGATGAAACTATGTCAATTTGGATCCTAGTTTTCAGTGAAAATTAAATGGTTAAATGTTATTTACCATGGGTGTTTAATTTTCTTGAAAAATTGTATTATCGAAAATACTAAAATTAAATTTTGTAAATTCTTTTAATGTATAAATGCAACGTTAAAACCGTAAACGTGGGGCATTCTTTTAGTGGTAAATTGATCTACACCGGTAAGGGGTTTGGCTAGAGTCAACTTTACTAAAAGAATAAACCTAGTCTACTTTCTTTGAGAAGAGTGAGACTTAATCCTATTCCTTTTCATGAATGAGAAAGGTATAATATAAAAATTAGAATTGTCTAAATTCTAAGAAATAACTCATAGCAAATTTTTAATAGTTAAGAGAATTGCACATTTTATGAGTTATTAACATTAGAAGCTAGACTAGTTATCGCAAAATTGGTAAAAGGCAAACTAGCATACTTTGTCTAGTCGTTGTGCTTTGACCGTTTAAAGGTGCTACATACCATTGTGGGGATGGTAGACCTAATTAAGGAAGAAATTGCATGCCCAATTATTTTCAAGTTAATTGCATTGATGGATACTCCATCATTTACAAAGTAGAATACATTCTTTGAGTACCCAAGTAATTGTTATGTATGGGATTTCTCAAAGGTGTAGGAAAGTAAATAGCACACTATCTGCTTTTACTGGTTATGAAACACTTATAATGTTGTCAAATCCAGTGGGAGCATTGTGTTGTAATTACTGAATAATGAGTTAATGTAATGATCTGTAATTCAGTGGGAGCTACAAGCTTTGATATCTTGATAGTAACCCAAATTATCTCTAGAATCTCTTGAGATAATTACTTTCCAATTATAGACACTTGTGGTTTTAAGGATAGTCATGTACGTTTCCTTATTAGACAAGGTGGTCCTATATCTACTAATATCTATGATACAATCATATTGATCACATAAACAAATGATTGATGTGTTGTTTATCAGATACATGATATTGTTCCATGCACAAGTGGGAGAAATCTTTATTGTGTGCAAGCAACAACACAAAGGAATATGATTTAAATGATTCTCTTAACTGCAAGGTAAGAGATTAATGTTCTAATGTGATTTATTCACATCTAATTAATAGAACACTTAGAGTTAATATCTAGCGTAAGTGAGACCTTGACATAGATATTAATGACAAGGTAAATTACATACTTTCATTACTAGCAGCTTCAGCTAATGTAATGAAACTATGTTAATTTGCAAGTTTCTAAATTAGATAATTATTAGAACAAGTGTCAATATGATATTAAGACTACTTCAAACTGAATATTTATGTATTATTGCAATGACGTAAAAAATGAAGTAATCTAATACTACTTCAAATTTGAATATTTATGTATTCTTGGAATGCCATAAATATATGAAGTAATAAATTAACTTGAAATTACTATTGAAACCAAATTGTGGTGTTCATGATTACTTTAGTTATACATGTTTATATTTTATTGTAAAGATATAAATATGCAGTCTTTCTATTGTTACAAGACTTATAATAAAGTAAGACGTTAACTTGTTATGTTTTTATTTAAACATATACAAGAAGTCATTGAGTTGATCAATGATTTATAATGTATATTGGGATTATAACAGTTTATATCTTCTTATTAAGACATGGACATGAAGTGACTTGGTCAAAAGTACTTATGTTATATTGCATGCAATTGACTTGAAAATTCTATTATACCATTAACTTGACTTAGTTGGTAAATAGGTAAGCAAAAATGAAATATATTTATCTTACATATTGTAAGATTGACTTACAATATTAATCCTAATGAAATACATAATGTTTATGGTACGTTCAGTTAGGAAAATCAAACTCTTGCTATATTGTTTGATTAAAGATAACTATATCTTCATTTCTTCCAAAAGTTATCAAGGTTAGAAATTGAGTAGTATATACTCAATTAGACTCCAACCTAGAAGATTAATAAGACAAAATTTATTATGGAATGTGATGAATCACATTAAGTCTTAAAATTGAAGTTCTAAATTTGTTAAACTGCTTTTTTAGTAGGTTATTAACTAACTAATGTTAGGAACAGTCAATAAGTATTTGTAATGTCCAAAAAGAGAACAATAGTATGTTGCTCTACTTGCTAAGTATTTATAGATAATCTATAAATTGCAAAAGGCAAGTGGGAGTTTTATCTTGATAAGATAAAATTACAAGATACATAATCTTCTGAAAATACACTAGCAAAGTCATAATGAGGATTAAACATGTTCATGTTAAATATCAAGATGATGGAATTCTTATTCATAGATCTGCAAGGATATCTCAAATATTTGTAAAATATGTTGAGGATTATGAGTTACAGGATTATGGTAAACCTGTTGATAAATTGCAAATATTGAATTTGGAAAATTACTCATAATATGAATGCTTAGATGCAGTCCAGGAAGATAACTAGTTTTGGAAACGTAGTTGATCTTAAACTCTATAGTTACACTATAGAATGAAGGTGAGTTTCTACAAGGAAATGAAAATCCTAGAGATTTAAATTTTGAGTAGAAATCATAATGGACAAAAAAATTTGTATACATACTTAATGTGTGAAAAGATTATCAATCAAACTTAAGCAATTAATTGTGATTGAAATTCTTTTTAGGCACATTAAATATATAAAGATTATGATTGTCATTCTTAGTTTCATTTATATGAAATTAACAGTGGAATATCAAAACTCTTTCTTGAGTAATTACTTGTGCGAGGACGATAAGTAATTGAAAGGAGTATTTGAATTCAAATAATCTTGGAAATATACAAAGTGCAATCATTTATGAATGGATTAATGCATGCATCTAGGAGATATACTTATATTTAGTTATTATATCTAGTTATTAAATCCTAGTGTTGATTTATAATTAAAATAAGATATTTCTTAATATTCCTGAAAGCTAGTGGGAGTGTTATATTTATTTTCTTATTTCATATATGTTGTATAACATATAGGAAGTAACTTCCATTAACATTAAATGTTAAGTCTTAGTTTGAAATGAAACTTCACTTGGAAAGTTAGGAAATAAATATACAACCTTGGAGTATATGTTTATTGTTATAAGCGGTAAAATAATTGATTCTAATAGAACATGATATACTATTAGAAAGTCTAGATAGTAACATATCTTTGATAAGATATCACATGAATAAAATCTAAGTTTGACACTAGGTTTTTTCATGTATATCATGTTGTTTGTTGTATCATGCTTGGATGCAAGATGATTTGACAACATTAATTGAAAGTTATTAGATAGCTAAGTGTAATGGATATGGTTGGATTTAGAAGTAACATCCTCAGCCTGGAGTTGCTCCTAAATTCTAAGTATGAACCATATGGCAAATTATTGCGTAATTAATATAGTTGACAAATCTTGAACGATTTGAAGGTATCAAACATTACACAATGGATATCAAAGTTTACGGAATTTTAAAGAGCATATTTTTGTTTGGATACAATGATGCTAATAAGATTGAGATGACACTCAATACTAGTCATGGTAGGATTTCATCCTAGTTAATGGCCATGAGTACTAGTTATGCTTAACTATGAGCATAGTTGCATTATACATTAAAGAATTAGAATACTTTAAACTATAAAAGGTTTGATAGTTTAATTGCCATAAATTCGTGGTTGAGGATGTCACGCATTTTATGAAATATTATGTGGAAATATCTAGGTAGATGAATGCACACATACAAGAATTTCACTAATTAAATTCTTGAAATAAGTATTCTCAAAATTCCGATAGATCAAAATTAGTTGATTTATGCCTTGTCAACAAGTATGTTTGACATGACTTGAGATATAATTCATTAATGGGAATTATCATGCATTGATCTATTTAATATTTGGATAAGGGATGTTAAGCAATTATTATTTACAATGAATTAAAGTACTTGGTACGTTTATTTTCATTAATAATAAATTGATCCTATATTTGCATGTTTAAATCCATGAATAACTTATGTTATTCTAAATAGTCCGTTGTCGATCAATAATATGGGAGTATTATTGAATTAAGACAAATCTGAGTTTTGGTAGAATATACTTAAGTATATTGATGCGTTGTACATGTCAAATTCACATGATATTCAATAATGGATAAATTGAATATAAGACAGATCCCAACCACATGATTGTACTTTATGGATCTTTGTCATTAAAGTAAATCATGAATATTTATCCTCAGACTTGAGATACCAGATAACAGCTGCGGATGTAGCTCATTTTCTGTAAGATAGTCTAACGCTATCCGTAACTGGTAGTTATAAGGACTATTTTCGGAGGTGATGCAAAGTTCAAGGGTTATGCTTGTAGTCAAGAAAGGATTTGTTCCTTCAAATTTGTTTTGAAGTATAATACTGTTGGGCCCCTCGTAGGGTTGACAAGATGTATGTGTGGCCACACCCAAGGTCTATCTGGAATACGTTCAGATGATTTGGTAATCTTGATCAATCATAAATAACGAGAAACAGAATAGTTAATTATGGAATGACTTAGATCCATATCCATATTAACGTGGTATTAGAAACAAAAGAATAAGTATGATGATGAATCATCAAAAGGTTTTTTCCAGGAAACCATACTCAGGGTCGATCTGGGGGCATTGGGGTGTTATGCTAGACTAACCAATGTCATTACTATATTAATGCATATCCAAGTGGGAGCTGTTAAGTTTATGGATATAAATTAATATACGTATGACCAGTTTCGAACACGAGACTTCGGGATTGCACACATTACGTATGAGTTTCAATGTTTTAATAATTATTATAATAAGTTATGTTTAATTATTAAATTCTCAAATAAACACTTAACGGACGTTAGTAATTAATGAAATTGACGAACGGTTGGTAAATGTCAACGGGATACGAAGAAAATGAAACAAGACAAGAGAAGATTCTAGAAATCCTCTTTTGGGCTTGTTTATGGCCAAACAATGGAATCCCACATCAGAAACCATTGTAAACTTGATCTCAACCCTAAGGTTATAAATACATCCCTTGGTACACTTGATTCAATAGAAGGTCAAACTTCTTCTCTTCTTCCCTTGGTCAACGAGTGAAACCCCAAGTAAGGGATTTACGAGTGACCTTGAGTTTAACAAAGGTTTTTGGTTAATCTATTGTGATCAAGAACCTAGCTTTTCTCACTGAAACGCTACTAATACGTGTGTACAAGAACGAAGAACAAGCATACTTTTGCTTGTGTTATCTTGCCCTATTCGACTTATATTTAGTCGACTTCTTTAAACCCTAAGTTAGGGTTTAACTAGTTCTGGTTCATTCGATTTCTTGCTTTGCTAGAAATCAAAAGTACGCATATTCATTTATTTTGGTTAATTAATTACAAGTATTAGATCTTTACTTCCGCTGCATGCTTTGATGTTTGTGTTTATATTTTTATATAATTGTTATGATATTAATATTCCAACAGCAATTTCATGTCTCCCATTCTCAAAATCATAAATTTCATATTTACTTATAATAGGTTTTAAAAACATTGTAAATTATGCATTCAAAAGTTGTAATTTGAATATATATGAAATTAATCATGAAAAGAGGAGAATATATGAAATTTGTTCTTTATTTTGTGTACATTGAAATGTGTAACTTTTATATTTTGTTTTGTTTTAAAACAATGACAATGCAACTACCCAAAACATTTTTAAAAAGTAAAGACCGTGATTAGTGCACATTGTGATGATCATTTTTCCAACACTGTGTGCGTTTTGAAAATAAAATTTTTATTCAGGATGGAAAAACCATTTGATAATAACAAATATTGGTTAGTGTTTGATATGCAAAAACCATTTTATACACGGTGATTAGTTACTAAACATTCAAACATAAAATGGTTAGTGACTAAAAAGTAACTTAAAGCAGTTGGTTGTTTATGGTTAAATTTTTTTTATAGAAAATATCAATTACAATAAGATGGTCGGCAAACGGGCAATAAGTTGCGCCGCAACCACTTTTTGGATAGTAAACCCAATCTTACTAAAGATGAAATTTTGTATCTTAGGGGTCGAAAAATTACTTTGCACAACCCGTTAGACCCTAGTCAAAAACTCCCCTGCCTCCGGAGCTAGGAAACCAAATGTATCAAAAGAAAAAGGGATAAACACGTGTTGATTTTCTAAACAAGCCTTCTCGTTTTTAGCAACTTTGCTCGATTCCGCTTTCAACGCCGCTTGTCCCGCAACAAACCCATTGTCCCTGAGCCCAACAAGAGGGGACACCCCAGTAAGATCCATACAAGCATGTTTCCCCCCGGCCCACTCAAACACAAGTATATCAGCCGGCCGTAAAGTAGACCTCCCTTCAAGCGGATCCGTTAGAAAGTTCAGGGGGGCCTCCTTTTTAGAAGAAATTCCTGCTCGTTTAAGAACATCATATAGAACATCCCTAACCAAATCATGCCTATATTTGAAACCAGGTAACTCCTTACAATGAACCGCATGATCGTCAAAAGAATCCAAACAAACCTTGCGGCAGACTGGGCAAGGCTCATCAACCGGAAACAGAGGGATCATTAGCCAATACTTAAGGATAGTCCGGTACTCCAGAGCCGACATATGTTGGCCTAGCCCTTCAATGGTTAAAATACAAATTTAAGATTTTTAAATCACGAGTCTTTAACTTTACAAAAACTATGGTTATCGTATTTGTATAAAACATATACACACCCACAATGTGTGAGTATATATACTATACGTATCAACAAGAAGATTTCCCCATACCAAAAAAAAAAGAAAAAAAAAAAAGAGTCAACTAAAAGTATTCACTGCAAGATCGATCAACATTTGTCACAAAAAAATAGGAGTAATATTTCGAATTCACGATTAAAATTTGATTTCTTGGCTAGCTTCCTATACATACTCACACACCAGCTAGTCGATGATGCAGACGCCTTTTTCTCGAGATCCTCAAGTTCCTTTTTCGCTGAAGCTCTGCCTCGGCTTTAACTTGTCTTACGATTTTAGCAACTCTTTCCTCGTCTACATTAAGAATTTCCTTGAATCCGCGATCAGTGACATTCCCTAAGAGCATCCACTCTATCAGTTTCCCTCTTCAAGTTCTCCATTAACTTCTCCATACGCGAAACACTCATCTCTTCATTCATTGCACGCAGCTTCATTGTTTGTCCCTCTATTGCGTTACACACGACTTCATACTTCTGAAAAATAAAACATTATTAGTATCATTATCATAAGCTCCTCCTTACGACAAAGAAACAAAATAAAAACAAAAGCATAGTTTTAGCAATTTACCGAATCATCCTCCTCGTATACGGGTTTGTCCATAATCACTTGCTCTGCATGGATTTTCTCGTCAGTCGAACGCCTTGTGATCTTATTATTATAATGATCTTGATTAGTTGAATCCATCTTATGTTGGAATATGTGAATCATAAATCTATAAACGAATAAACATAAAGCAACATAACATCAAAGCATACGCAGCGGAATATACAAGATCTATATACACGTAATTAATTAACTAAATTTAAATAGATGCGTACCTTTTTTATTCCTAGCAAGAACAAGGAATCTTGCACTCCAAGAACAAGGTATAAACCCTAAATTGGGTTTAATGTAAATCGACTAACAACCTAGTCGAATGGGGAAAATCTCACAAGCTAAAGGAAGCTTGTTCTTCGTTCTTGTACACACGTATTACTAGCGTTTCAATGGGAAAAGCTAGGTTCTAATATCACAAACAAATCCCTAACTTTTGTTGAAGCAAAAATCGGTTAAACCCTAGGTGATAGGGGATAAACCGATCGGCCACAATGGAGGAAAAGGAGAAGAAGAATTAGGGTTTGCTTGGAATTAGGATTAGGAATAACCAATACAAGGGGTTTGTATTTATAGGCTCCCTTTTCTTGTTCCCCACTCCAAGTTAACCGAACCCTAAACCCTTAGGCAAGGGTCGGCCGAATCTAGCTCCCCTTGGGGGTTCTAGATCCTTCTTTCCTCCTTTTGCATATTTAGTCCTTTAACGAGCGTTATCTCTAACCCCGTTAAATACTAACGACCATTAAGTGGTTGTTTGTGAAATGAATAAATAAATCATAAAACTATATTTAATTATTCAAACCATTGAGACTCATACGTAATGTGTGCAATCCCGAAGTCTCGTGTTCGAAACTGGACATACGAATATTAATTATTATCCATAAACTCTAACAGCTCCCACTTGGATATTCATTAATATTGTAATGACATGGGTTAGTCTAGCTTAACACCCCCAATGCCCCCAGATCGACTCGAGTATGGTTTTCCTGGAAAAAACCACGTGATGATTATCTCATCATACTTATCCTTTTGTTTCTAACACCGCGTTAATATGGATATGGATCTAGGTCATTCCATAATTAACAATCAGTTTCTCGTTTTTACATAATTGATCAAGATTACCAAATCATCTGAACATCTTCCAGATAGCCTTTGGGCGTGCGCACATAAACATCTTGTCAACCCTACGAGTGGCCAAGCAGTATTAAACTTCAAAACAAATTTGAAAGAACAAATCCTTTATTGACTACGAGCATAACCCTCGAACTTTGCATCACCTCCGAAAATAGCCCTTATAACTATCAGTTATGGATAGCGTTAGACTACCTTACAGAAAATTAGCTACATCCTCGGCAGTTACCTGGTATCTCAAGTCTGAGGATAAATATTCATGATTTACTTAATGACGACGATCCATAAAGTATAATCATGTGGTTGGGATCTGTCCTATATTCAATTTATCCAATACTGAATATCATGTGAATTTGGCATGCCCACGCATCAATATACTTAAGTATATTCTACCAACACTTCACATTTGCCTTAGTTCAATAATATTCCCATATTAATGATTGGCAACGGACTATTTAGAATAAATTAATTATTCATGGATTTAAACATGCAAATATAGGATACAATATTAACAAATGATAATAAACGTTATCCGCACTTTATTTCATTAAAATAATATTGTTTACATATCCCTTATCCAAATACTAATCCAACAGATTTACATGAAACTACTGGCTAAACGAAGACCAATACCACTAGCATGTCGAGTAAACTTTTCCTTAGGTAATGCCTTCGTAAAAGGATCAGCCAGATTGTCATCTGTGTGAACTTTGAGTAAATTGATCTCACCTAATTCGACTTGTTCTCGAACATAGTGATATCTCCTATGGAAATGTCTGGCGCCTTTCATAACTCCAGGTTCATTGGCGAATGTGACTGCGGCAGAGTTGTCACAATATACATTTATAGGTAATTCAATTGACGGCATCACTCCAAGATCCGAAATGAATTTCCTTATCCAAACAGCTTCCATAGCCACTTCCGATGCAGCAATATACTCAGCTTCTGTAGCATACATGGCCGTCGTACTCTACTTCTTACTCTTCTAGTCTACAGCTCCTCCATTTATGACAAAAACGTAACCCGTCTGAGACTTCGTATCATCTTTATCAGTCTGAAAGGACGCATCGCAGAAACCTGTAACATTCAGTTATGCGTCTGGATTTTCCCCGTACACAAGAAACATATCTTTAGTATTCCTTAAATACTTAAGAATGTTCTTAACAGCATGCCAGTGATCTTTCCCTGGATTCTGCTGGTAACGACTGGTTAAATTTTGTGCGAACGCCACATCTGGCCTTGTGCATCTCACTGCATACATGATAGATCCTACTGCCAAAGCATATGGAACTTTCTTCATGTGTGCCACCTCTTCAGGTGTTGAGGCGCATAGTTCGCCGCTTAAGCCATGTTACACTTGCATGGGCAAATATCCCTTCTTAGAATTTTACATATTGAATCTCTTCAATATTTTATCCATGTAAGCACTTTGGCTTAATCCAATCAACCGCTTAGATCTGTCTCTATAGATCTTGATTCCAAGGATGTAAGCTGCTTCTCCTAAATCCTTCATGGAAAAACATTTATCCAAATAAGCCTTAACTTCATTAAGACTTGGTATATGATTTTCCATGATTAATATGTCATCGACATATAGAATTAGGAAAGTAGTATTACTCCCACTAGCTTTGTGGTATACATATGGCTCATCAAAATTTTGAGTAAATCCAAACTTCTTGATTTCCTCATCAAATTTCTTATTCCATTGCCTAGATGCTTGCTTCAATCCATAAATGGATCTTTGAAGCTTGCATACCCGCTCAGGAAAATCTGGATTCACAAACCCTTCAAGCTGCGCCATATAGATGTCTTCATCTAGGCAACCATTAAGGAAGGCGGTTTTGACATCCATCTGCCAAATCTCATAGTCATAGTAAGCAGCTATGGCTATAAGAATCCTAATAGCTCTAATGTCAGCCACAAGAGAAAAAGTCTCCTCATAGTCAACACCATATGTTTGGGTAAAGCCTTTAGCTACCAAACGAGCTTTGTAGGTGTGTACATTGCCATCCATTTCCGTTTTCTTTTTGAAGAGTAGTATAAGTTAAATTGTCAGTTTCATGGCTTAAAACATCCATTTGCATCATTAAAGTTCAAATCAGTCAACATAAAGACTGTTTGGTTCAGGGTCAAACTGGGTCAAATTGGGTTATCTACTGTTCATTTGCATCCTTGTGATCTTTAATGTAGCTTAAAGAAACTTAAAAAAGTTGATTTTAGGCAGATTTGATCTGTTTTGAAGTGCCTGATAGCTTTAGGACTTAAGGTGAAAAGTATAGAGTCTCACTGCTCACTATCTGCTTATTATAGGAATAGGCAGTTTTAAGTTTGGATTTTGTTTTCTTAATGTTCAAAAGAGTGTTTCAATTGTATAGAAGCAAGTCGGGTACATTGCATTAGGTTTTGTTAGTTCTTGGTTCAATTCTGTGAGTCTGCACATCAGATTTTAATATGCAGTCTGCATGTTGATCTTGTTCTGTGTTAAATGCTTATTTGCCAACCACAAGGTCTGAATTGTTAATTCTGAGTTGATTAGTTGTTGTTGATTGCTAATTGATCATAATCATCCTTGTTCTGAGCTTATTGTAGCCTATAAATAAGCTAAGAATTCACCTCAGTAAGCCTTTACCATGTCTGCATTTTTGATTTTTCCAAATTTCAGCCCTTAGTTTTGATTTTTAATTCATTCATTTTAAGTGAGATTAAGCTGAAGTTTGGCACAAGTAATATTGGCTAGCTTGCCTAGTTTTTTATATTTTTTTGTGAATTTTTAGAATTAGCTTTTACAAGCTTTTGAGTGGCTTAAATGTGCCACATTTTGCCCTGTGCACAACAGCACACTTCTGCCCCAATCAACCATTTCTCAGCTTATTTATAAGCTGAGATTAAGCCTCTCATGGTCTGCTTTTTGGTTTTATGTGATCCTTGGTAGGTTAGCTTTAAAGATTGTCAGCTTTTGTGGTCTTCAGTAGTCATATAAGTGCTTATAAATAAGCCCAAAGTTGCCTAGTTGAGCCTGTTTTGACCTCAGACCATCAGTGGCCATAATTGCTTATTGAGTTGTTAAAGTGCTTATGTGCTTTTTAATTGTGGCTTATTCTGAGTTTGCTGGTTCTCTTAGATGACACTTTGCTTAACATAGCTTAATATAGTTCCCCTTTAGCTTATTAATAGCTCAACAGTCCATAGATAATTGCTTAGCTTATTCCCTTTTCTTTTTCTTAACTGATCAGTCTTTTTTACCTTATTTCTGAACTTATTTGCTGTTTTCAAAAATAATCTCTTTTACATTTGTTGCTTATTTAATAGTGCTAAATTAGTTTGTGTAGGAAAAAAAAAGAAAATAAAGAAAATAAATAAAAAGCAAAAAGGAAGTCCACAGGTTCGAACCTGGGACCTCCTGAACCTCAAAGCTTCACCACACACATGCTCACCAATCTCTTCCCTTGGGACTTTCTTGTCTCACTTTTCTCCTTTAATCCTTTTAACCATATTTTTCTCTATTAGCTTAATTTGGCTGTTGGCTTATAATTAGCTTATTCCAATAAGCTGAGTCTGTCTTTTTGTTTTTCCTAGCTTCAGTGTACTTTAAAGTATTTTCCAGCAAAGTTTTAGATTTTTCTAAATAGTTTTAATATTTTTAATCATTAAATTAGTTTAGAATAGTTTTTAATTCATAGAAAATTAAATAAAAGTCAAAAAAATATAATTCTTTTTTCTAAAATTTTCTTTTATCATTTAGGACTTAGGAAAAATAAATTTGAACTTGTAGGGTTAATTTTTAAAGATTTCGAATTTTAGGCTCGTTTTTAGATTCTCGATTTGCGTTTTTAGTGTAAATTGTCTTATGCTTAAATTTTCTTTGAAAATTTGATTTCCATATCTCATTAGAATATTAAAAACACAAAAATCCAAAATCCACACTTCAAGCACTTTAATTCCAAACCGATAACGAAATCCTCGATTCACACCTCGCTGGGACACGACCTGGGTAATCACTTGCCCGGTATCTCATATCATATTCACGGGTTTTGTAAGTTAACCTTTTTCCTAAAAGGTTGATTTGTCATTTCCCGCGGATCAAATTTTGGCGCCGCTGCCGGGGAGGTTGTGTTGCGACAATATTGTTAAAGGTTTTAACGATTAGTGACTTGAGATCCTTCGTCAAGAAGTTATCGCTTTCATAAAAATATAAAAAACAAAAATATTTTTCTTTTTCCTTATATATATATATATATATATATATATATATATATATATATATATAATATATTATATCAGATATAAAAAATACAAAAACATTTTCCGTTTTGTTGTGTTAAATAAAAGATAAAAGCAATCTCAATATAATACTCATCAACTTTGAGTATTATCATAACAAGTTCCCAAACAAAAGATTAAAACTTGCCTTTGTATCACTTGCGAATTCGGCTCACCTTTGATTGATAAATAAACTATAAGAGGGGTATAAGGAGAGGCGATCCAACGAACTTCGCCTCGAAAAGAGATCCATTCTTATCTTCTGCTCCTTTGTGCGTTTATCTTTTGAAGAGCTACCGTACGCTTGTTGATTATTGGTTTAAGTTCACTTGTGTTTTTGCTTCGGTCTTGTTTTAATTGAATTGTTTTTAGTGCATGCGCACTCATTCTTCTCCGTCGACAAGTCCTTTACGTGAACTCGTACATACTCCGAGAAGATCGACGTAATCGTAGGCATTCCGCCTCAATAGCCGAACCCGAGATTCGTGCTATTCCCGTTCCTCTCATTGTCACAATGGCGGATGAACGCACCATGTCTGAGCTTCTCCAAGCACCCACCGAGGGTTACGGAGATGCTATTGTTGTTCCGGAAATCGTTGCCGATAGCTTTGAGCTTAAAACGGGGTTGCTATCCTTAATAACTTCAAGTCAATATTTCGGATTTGAGAGGGACGATCCTCATTCCCACATTCGATGGTTTAACAAGATCACCTCTACCATCAAATACCGAAATGTTCCTCAAGAAGCTATCAAACTTCTCCTTTTTCCTTTTTCTCTCGAGGGGGCAGCCCGAATTTGGCTCGAAAAACAACCCCCTCGTTCTATTGAAACATGGGAAGATTTAGTGTCAAAATTTGTGAACGAATTCTTTCCCCCGTCTAAAACCACAAGCCTTAAAAATGAAATCACCAAATTCACTCAAAAATTTGATGAATCCTTTAGTGAAGCATGGGATCGTTTTAAAGAATTACTTCGCAAATGTCCACACCACGGTTTCTCCGAGTTACATCAACTCGATACCTTCTATAATGGTTTGAACCAAACGGACCAAGATTCTCTTAATGCCGCCGCCGGTGGCAATCTCTTGAATCGAACTCCGAAGGACACTTTAGCCATCATTGAGAATAAGTCCAAGGTCCGCACTACACGAAGCAAACCGGTTGTTCCCCAAGTTAGTGCCTCCACTTCTTCTTCATCTCACGTGAGTACTTCTAGCACCGATGCTAAGATTGAAAAACTCACGGATGCTATTCAAGCCTTGGTTCTTTCCAAGCAAAAGAAACTCTCTTCCCCACAAACTTCTTCACCCACTCAAGTCAAAGCGGTGGAAGAAACTTGTGTCACTTGTGGTGGTCCTCATGCATACTACAATTGTACTGCCACCGATGGTAGTCGATTTGAAGTTAATGCGGTAGCCGGAGCTTTCAACCAAGGAGGTAACCAATACCGTCCTCAAGTTGACCCGAATTATCGTGCTAGTAATCAAAGTGGACCACCCGAATTTTCTCAACCCAACAATCCAAATAGATTCAACCAAAACCAACCGAGAGGGCAAGATGTTCGAAACCAATTTCAAGCCCCGGTAAATCAATACCCAACCCAAGGGGGTAATTTCAATCAAGGCTTTCAAGCTTCTAATTACCAAGCCCCCGTTGGTCCCTCAAATGAACTTGCTAACTACATCAAGTCAAATGAGGCCAACATGAGGTCAATGAAAAATCAAATCACCACTTTGAAAAATGATTTTCAAACCTCAATAACAAAACAAGGTCATGAGCTCAAAAACGAACTTAGAACAACAAATCATAAAATTGAGCAATCTCAAAGTAAAATTGAGAGCATGTTGGCTAGTCTCATGAACCAAATGAATCAAGCTTCAACTTCGGGAGGTCTTCCGGGAAATACCATTCCCAACCCGAAGGGTGAGTTGAAAGCTATTACCACTCGTAGTGGTAAAGCTTATGATGGACCCTCGATTCCCACTACTTCTCTGGTGAAGGAAGTGGAACGAGAGACCAAGGAGACAAAGGACAAAGTGCAAAATACAAGCTCACAAAGTACCGCACCCGTCCAACCTTCGGTCGTCCAATATCCAATTCCAGAACCCGATGTTCCGAAGACCAATCTTAAGCCTTCAATTCCATATCCTTCGAGTCTTAACGATCAAAAGCTCCGTGACAAAACTAATAGCCAAATGTTGAAGTTTCTTGAAATCTTTCAAAAATTACACTTCGATATTAGTTTTGCGGATGCTCTTCTCTACATGCCAAAGTTTGCTTCTACATTCAAGAGTCTCCTTAGCAATAAGGAAAAATTGTTGGAATTAACAAAGACTCCATTGAATGAGAATTGTTCGGCAGTTATCCTTAAAAAGTTACCCGAAAAACTAGGAGACCCCGACAAATTTCTCATCCCTTGTGATTTCCAAAAGCTAAATGAATGCTTAGCCTTGGCCGATCTCGGCGCAAGCATCAATCTAATGCCTCTTTCAGTTTGGAAAAATCTTTCTCTTCCGGAGCTTACTACTACACGTATGACTCTCGAGCTTGCAAACCGATCGGTTACTATTCCGGAAGGTATTGCTGAAGATGTCTTCGTGAAGGTAGGAAAGTTCCATTTTCCTGCTGACTTCGTAGTAGTCAATTTTGATGCCGATCCCCGTGTCCCCCTTATCTTGGGAAGACCATTCTTGAAAACGGCTCGTGCATTAATCGATGTCTACGAAGGTGAAATGACTCTAAGAGTAGGAGATGAAAAATTGGTCATTAATATTGAGAGCACTTCAAAAGATCTTCTCGAGCATTGGGAAGAAGGTCTACTTCAATCCAGACTTTATTGTCTTTCATGGATTGCATCTCCCCATTTATAGCAACTTGCCATTTTTCCCTTTCAGGACTATTTATGGCAGCTCTATAACTAGTAGGCTCATCAAGATCCCCTAGTATAGTGATGAGTGTGTAAATACTCATCATTTTTGTCCCATCTGAACTGCAAAACATTTAAAAACACTCAGAAATGCTTCAAAATACAGAAAATATCCTTGAATTGTGTTTTTATCTGTTTCATGTGCAAAAGAATTGAAAACAGATGAAAAATGAGCAAAGTTTCATAAATGGAAAAAATAGACCCTGGGCATTCAAAAATGGAAGTTCACAAATGGTCCCTGGAATTAGTTTTGATTTTTGGCAGTTATGGTCCTTGGATTTTCAGAACAAGACAAGAATGGTCCCTAAGGTTTAATCCTAAATCCAATTCTATCCTAAAAATACTAAACCCAGCTGCTAATTTAAAACCAACCCAACCCTAAATTAAATCCAACCCAACCCACCATACACTTACCCCAGCCCAACAAATAAACCAAAGCCCAATCCATCCAATAACCCGACCCACCCTTATTAGCTAATACCAGGGTCAAACCCAAGTCAAACCTTCCTTCCTCAGTACCATTTACCGCCAAACCATACCACCATCTCCACCGCCCTTATCCCTGCAATACCACCATACATCACCCTTTCTCATATCCCACTCCACCTAACAAGCCAAATGACATTAATGCTTCTTCCCCATTTTCAAGATTATCAGAGATGGTGGATTTTTCCACTATCTCATTTTTGGCGCCAAAATCCGTTTCAATGGCTGAGATCATGAGCATCCAATCCAAAGGTGCAGAAATGATCATAAGAAGATAAGAGATACATCCCACCTTAGTTGTAGTATAAATAAGTCCTCATTGTAGCCTTAAAAGGCAGTAGTTAATTTATCTTAATCGTATTTTATTTTCAGTCATTGTAATTTTGTAATTTCAAAGTTTCAGTTGTTAATTCAAGTTAATTTCAGTCATATTGTTCTAAGTTCAAGCAATCTTGTATTAAATTTTAGTTATTATAGAAATGCAAGTTTTTGTTAATTCGAATTAAGCTCAAGTTCTGTTAAGAATCACCACAAACACTCCCCACCCTTGTTATAAGCTTATACAAGCTTATCTTAGCTTTTTGTAAGCTTATATAGTGAATAGCAGTACTTAATTTCAAAGAATGAAGAAAGTCAATGAAAGTCAAAGAAGGACCAAATAAGCAGTTCTGGTGAGATAAGCCATCAAGAAAAGCTGAATTGGGTTTTCTAGCTTGTCATTGACAAGCTAGTTGTGTTATGTTCTTAAGTTCCACTGTTTAACATCCATTCAGTTGTAAGCCTTTTCTAAATATTTTGCATTGTTTTCTAAGTTCACTGTTCTATAGCTTATTTAATATCTTATTGTCATTTTCCTGGTTAATCTGTTGTACTTGAAGTAAATTAGCTTAGTTTGATAATTAATATAAGCTTACATCTCATTTTCCATTTAATAGCTAAAATCAGTCCAAATAGCCATAATTAGCATAGCTTATTGTAGTGCTTAATTATACATAAAAAGTTGCTTATCAGAGTTAGAATAAGTTAGACAATCAGTAATAACCAAGAATCTTAGTTAAAATTGGTTGTTTCATTTAAAAATCCACATCAGTCCCCTTATAAGGACTGTTTGGGTTAAAAAGGCAAAATGGGTCAATTTGGTTGATTCCTGTTCATTTGCATTTTTCTCAAGTTTGATTGAGCTTAACTCAGGTTGTTTGAGTAGTCAGTAAAAGCTTTTAAGCTATCTTGATAGGATTTGTGATTTTGAGCCATCTGTGGAAAAATTAGAACCTCAACTGACCAAATAAGACAAATTAAGCAATAAGCTCATTTGTCCTTTCCTTGTGGCTTTTCTGAGTCCCTATAGGTCCAATTAGTATATTTGCAAGAGTTGGTTTAATCTCTGTTGTGTTGTGCACATCTGCACAAGTCTGCACACTCTGCACAAAAGTTCCATAGTGCAGGTCTGCACTTGATTTTCCAAGCCCATTAAAAGTGCTTATTTGTTATATTCAGTGCCTGATTTTTGGTTTCTCAGTAGCTAGCTAGTTGATCTTTGCTTATTTCCATTTTCAGATCCTTAGCTTAGCTTATTCAAGCTTTAAATTAAGCTCAAAAATACCCTACCCAGACAAGCATACACTGATCTATCAGTGTATACTAGTCTTGATTGGCTATTTTCTCAGCTTATTTTTAAGCCACAAATAAGCTTCCCTTGGTCTATTTTTTGGTTTTAAGTGATCCTCAGTAGGTGAGTTTTAAGAATCTTCAGCTTTTGTGGATATTAGTACTCATTTAAGTGCTTAAATATAAGTTCAAAGTTGCCTAGTTGAGCCTACAAAGTGTCCTGTGCATCAGTCAACCTTGTGCTTATTTGGAGGTTGTTTAGTGCTTATTTCTAAGTCATTGTGCTTTTTCAGTGTTCACTTTAGCTTATTATTGGTTGCTTAGTGTATTTCAAGTTTGCGTTTAGCTTATTTGAAAGCTTATCAGCTTTTTATAAAAAAAACCTTGGGCTTAATCCTTTTTAGCCTACTGATCAGCAAAACTTAGCTGATTTCTGAGCTTATTATAAGTTTTCATAAAAAGTTCCAGTTGTCAAAAGTGCTTATCTCAGTGTGCTTATTGTGTTTCAATCATAAAAATCAAAAAAATAAAATAAAAGCAAAAAGGTCAGTAGAGGGATTCGAACCCTGGTCTCTCAGATAAACACTCACACACTCAACCATCTGCCCTAGGGTCTTTATCAGTAATAACTTTGCACCCTTTTTTATTTTAAACTTGTTTTCTAAATTAAGCTTATTTTTCCATTTTGCTTTTTATCAGCTTATTAGAATAAGCTGATACCTTGTTAATATTTTTCATAGGTTCTAATTATCATTAAGTAATATTAGAAAAAGTTTCAGAATTTTTAGAATAGTTTTAGTATTTTGAATTTATTTTTCTTTTACATTTAGTTTTTAATTCATAATAAAAAAATATAAAAATTAGAAAAATATAAATCTTTTTTCTAAAATTTTCTTTTGTCATTATTAACTTAGGAAAAATAATTTAGCACTTGTAGGGTTTAATTTTATAGATTTCACTTTTTAATCGCGTTTTTATAATTCCCGTAACGCGTTTTTAATATAATTTGTTAATCTTAATTTTATTTTGAGAATTTGTTTCTCATTATTTAATTAGAATATAAAAAATCAAAAATTCCATATCATCAGTCACTCTAATCCAAACCTTACACGGTTGTCCATTCCATCCTCGTTGGGAAACGACCCGGGTAATCACTTACCTGGTATCACACACACAAACGTGAGTTTTTGCAAGTTAGCCTTTTTCCTAAAGGGTTGATTTGTCTTTATTCACGTGTATCCGTCTGCATATTATTTATATATACACTTTAGCACGGATCAAATTTTGGCGCCGCTGCCGGGGAGGTTGTGTTGCGACAATATTGTTTAAAGTTTTAAACGATTAGTGACTCGAGATCCTTCTTTCAGAAGTTTCCACTTCCATAAACCATATAAAATACAAAAATATTTTCCTTTTCTTTTATATATATAATATCATATAAAAAATAGAAAACCCAAAAACATTTTCTGTTTTATTGTAAAATAAAAGATAAAAGCAAAATTAATATAATATTCCTCAACTTGGGTATTATCATAATAAGTTCCCAAACCAAAGATTAAAACTTGCCTTTGTGTCGCTTGCGAATTCGGCTCACCTTTGATTGATAAACAAACTCTAACGGAGGTTTAAGGAGGTTTGACATTAAATTGTCGAACCGAAAGAAGCGGGTTTTTAAGGAGCATTTATTGCCCACCTTTGCTTCTCCGCGACTCTGTGCGTTTTTCAGTCAGAGAGCTACCGTACACTTGTTGATTTAAGGTTTTAAGTTCCTTGTGTTTTGCTTCGATCTTGATTTAATTGAAATATTTTATTTAGTGCATGCGCACTCGTTCTTCCACGTCGACAATCCCTTTACGTGAACTCGTAGATATTCCGAGAAGATGTAATCGTAGACGTGCTGCCCGAATAGTCGAACCCGAGATTCGTGCTGTTCCCATTGATAATATGGCAGACGAACGAACAATGGCGGAGATGCTCCAAGCACCCACCGAGGGTTACGGAGATGCCATCGTTTTACCACCCATCGATTTTGATCATTTTGAATTGAAAACGCATTTGATTCAACTCGTGTCTACAAACCAATTCCACGGGTTTGAACGAGAAGATCCGTATGCACACATTCGTTGGTTCAACAAGTTGACCTCTACAATCAATTACAAGAATGTGCCGCAAACAGTTATCAAATTGATGCTATTTCCGTTTTCACTCGAAGGGGCAGCCCGGATTTGGCTGGATAAAGAGCCCCCTCGATCCATTGAAACTTGGGAAGATCTAGTACAAAAATTTGTCAATTATTTCTTTCCTCCATCAAAGACGACTAATCTGAAAAATGAAATTTCTGGATTTCGTCAAGGTTTCGATGAAAACTTCAGAGAGGCATGGGACCGATTTAAAGATCTCCTAAGAAAATGCCCGCATCATGATTTCACGGAGTTACAACAGATCAATACGTTTTATAATGGGTTGAACGGAAACGATCAAGATTCACTTAACGCAGCCGCCGGTGGCAATATCTTGAATCGTCGACCTAAAGAGGTGATTGAAATTTGCGAGAATAAATCAAAAGTTCCTATTTCTCGAAACAAAGTGAATGTTCCTATCACTCCTGCTTCTTCATCCGGTAACTCATCAGAGTTAGCCAATCTAACGGACGCAATTCGTTACATGATGAAGGAAATGAAAGAAATTAAGAGTGATATTCATAAACCGGAACCAATCAAAGCCATAAACAAAGTGTGTGAAACTTGTGGTGGCCCGCATGCGTATTACGATTGTCAAGCAACCGATGCTTCTGTTTACCAAGCTTCCGTAGCTGCAGTAAACTACAATCAAAACCGACCGCATGCTGAAACTCAGTACCGAGCACCAAATGCTATGGTACCACCTGGTTTTCCACCCGTGCCAAATCAAAATAATCAAAATCGCTTTGTTCAAAATCAAGGACAAAATTTCAACAATTCTCAGAATTTCAACCAAAACCGTAACAATTTCAACCAGCCTTATCAAGCTCCGAATCAACATGTTTATCAACGACCTCCACAAGCTCCTTTGACTAATGATTTCATGAAAATTACTGAGTCCAGCATGCGTTCAATGCAGACTCAAATCAATAATATGAAAGTCGAGTTGCGAAAGGAAATTGATACTACGATGTCTCGTCAAACAAATGAGTTAAAGAATATGATGGGCAGTTTCATGAATATGAACACGAACCAAGCTTCTTCATCTTCCGGACGACTTCCGAGCAATACCATTCCTAATCCCAATGCTGAGTTGAAAGCCGTCACCACTCGTAGTGGTAAGACGCATAATGGACCCTCGACTCCTATGCCCCCTCCACCGGGGGAAGTGACTCGAGATGCCGAGGTGACAAAGGACAAAGTGCAATTCTCAAGCCCACAAAGTACCGCACACGTCCAACCTCCGGTCGTCCAATCTCCAATTCCGGAACCCGATGTTCCGAAGACAAATTCTAAGCCTTCAATTCCATATCCGTCGAGGCTTAATGATCAGAAGCTCCGTGACAAAACTAATAGTCAAATGATGAAGTTTCTAGAAATCTTTCAAAAGTTACACTTCGATATTAGTTTTGCGGATGCTCTTCTCTACATGCCAAAGTTTGCCTCTACATTCAAGAGTCTCCTTAGCAATAAGGAAAAATTGTTGGAATTGGCAAAGACTCCAATGAATGAGAATTGTTCGGCGGTGATCCTTAAAAAGTTGCCCAAAAAACTAGGAGACCCAGGCAAATTTCTCATTCCTTGTGATTTTCAAAAGCTAGATGAATGCTTAGCCTTGGCCGATCTTGGCGCAAGCATCAATCTAATGCCTTTTTCAGTTTGGGAAAATCTTTCTCTTCCGGAGCTTACTAATACACGAATGACACTAGAGCTTGCAAATCGATCGGTTACTATTCCGAAAGGTATTGCCGAAGATGTCTTTGTGAAGGTTGGCAAGTTCCATTTTCCTGCTGACTTCGTAGTAGTCGATTTTGATGCCGATCCCTGTGTTCCCCTTATTTTGGGAAGACCATTCTTGAAAACGGCTCGTGCATTAATAGATGTCTACGAAGGTGAGATGACTTTTAGGGTCAGAGATGAAAAACTGGTCATTAATATTGAAAGCACTTCATAAGATCTTCTCAAGCATAAAAGCGAGTCAATTAATCAAATTGATATCCTTGATTCTACATGCAAGGAATACTTTCAAGAAGTGCTAAGTGGCAATCCCACTTCATCTGATCCTACCATTGCTCTCTCTTCCCCCTCTCTCACTCCGTTTGAGGGAGGTGACTTCATCTTGGAAGAGATTGAGGCTTGTTTATCAAATGATTCAATTTATTCTGGAATTGATGATGGTGTATTTGACATGGAGGGAGATATTCTTCTCATCGAGAAGTTGCTTAATGCTGAACCACCATCTTTCCCTCCGAAAGAACTTCATAATGAGGAAATCAAATCTGTTGATGATCCTCCTGAGGTCGAACTTAAGGACTTACCGCCTCATCTCGAATATGCATTTTTGGAGGGTACCGATAAATTACCCGTCATAATTGCTAAGGATTTAAATGATGAGGAGAAAACCGCTCTCATAAAGGTTTTAAAGTCACACAAGCGAGCCATCGCTTGGAAACTTTCCGACATTAAGGGTATTAACCCGGAATTTTGTACACACAAGATTTTAATGGAAGATGACTTTAAACCAGCGGTTCAACATCAAAGAAGGGTTAATCCCAAAATTCACGAGGTTATCAAAAAGGAGGTTCTTAAACTCCTTGATGCCGGATTGATTTACCCTATCTCTGATAGTCCTTGGTTGAGCCCCGTTCATTGCATACCTAAAAAGGGTGGCATTATTGTTATCGAAAATGATGAAAACGAGTTGATTCCTACTCGATTGGTAACGGGATGGCATGTATGCATTGACTACCGAAAGTTAAATGACGCCACCCGTAAAGACCTGATTGCGTGGTTTTGCGACCTTACAACAGGTTTTACCTCTCGAGGGATCTCAAGAGGCTTACAACCCCACCAGGCAGTGTACCTGACCGATGTAGTATAGTGTAATGGTAAGTACGGGGGATTGATCGTTCTCCACAGGGAATAGTGTTCGTTAGGTATGAAAAACTACTCTAATTAGGTCTAAGGGTGAGGGAAGATTCTTTTTGTATTTTTATATTTTTACGAAAGCAAGTAAAATCTCGGGTTTGAAGGAGTGGGCGGAATTAGTTGCTAGTCAACTAACCCAAATTACTACAAATGCAAATAAAATAAAATAACTGAAAATGAAAAGGTTGTGAAACTTATGTGGAGAGAAATGTGTTTACTTAGATTTCCTTACTCCCTAACTATCTTTTACCGGTTGATTAGTGTGTATTAATTGCGTGGATGACGGGTGTATTCCTTATTACCAATCGTGGGGTGGCGTACGTACTTCCCCAACTCTACAAGCTCCTACTTCACTCCTATGTCGAGCCGGCTAGGAAGCTCCTACATGGGATCACTAGAATTCGCTCATGCATTAAATACAACCATATAAACCTAGTACGCATTGGTTCATGTTTCTTAAGACGTTCAAGCAAGTTACCGAATAGGAGGTTAGCCAGTTTTCTTAAGCCTAACATCGATAAACAATCATCCAATACAATTAATAACACACTAATAACCAATAATCAATAGTTAGGTTTCATTAGATCTAAGCAAACACAAGATAAATCTAGCCTAGCATGTTAATCAAAAGACAAGAACAAGATATAATCAAACAACACATAGACATATTGATTGATTAAATGATAACTTATCTTCAATTAAACATGGGAGATCCAAGGGTATGAAAACCCTTAAAAATGGCAGAAATTCGTCTTAGGGTTTCTCCTCACAAAGTTGCACACTAATGACAAAAAATTGCAAAACTATATATAGAGTTTAAGGGCTGACGGCGTCACGTTATGGATCCTGACGCCGTCACCTCGCCGTATCTAGGGTTCCCGGATGGCCTTCTTGACGCCGTCCCTTTGTAGCCCTCCAAAATCCGCTCTGGCCTATCAAGGGTTGACGCCGTCAGAATATGTCTTGACGCCGTCCCTCTTTAACTTAAACCGTGACGACCTTGATCACTTTAAAGGGTGACGCCGTCAGAAATTCATTGTAAAATTCTCTGGCTTATCATGTGTATTTTTCATGTCCACCTCTTTTGCCAAGCCATGACGCCGTCAAGAGCAATACTTGACGCCGTCAAAGGTACTTTTCCAGCCGATTTTGAGACTTTGTCGTTTTCTTCACTTTTATGCTCCAAAAACGTCCAAAATGCTTCCTTTTCCAGATTTCTTCTCCAAAGTACCTAAAATGACAAAAGGAACGATTTAGGGCAATATTTGATCAAATAAATACGATTTAGGGCTTAAATGACCCCCTAAAAGCGGTACACTTTTCGCTTCATCAAATACCCTTACACTTGAGATTTGCTTGTCCTCAAGCAAATGCGCTTTTATTCTAGTCAAAATACAAGTTAGGGGTCATTTAATGCTAATATAAAAGTAATTACAACAAATAGTCGTTCCACTTTAATCATAATAAGCACGGAGATTACAAACTAGCACCTCACAAGTAGTGTTTAGATACTCACATCTCTCAGGTGTCATCAAAATAAATCTCATAAATGAAAACGGATAATATCTCTCACTACCTGTCATAGCAAATAGATTACCATAGGCTTGGGAAAGGATCGAAAACCTCCTCCACTAGGCGTAAGCACCTAAGATAAACTATCAAAGAGGGCTTTTACATGGGTTATAACGTGAGGTGTAGGGATATGATAAACACGGATTGGTTGGATAAGGGATATTTCACTGGTGGCGAGTTAAAGATCTTGATTAATTACATGTACAATATGGCGTTGCTAGGCCCATAGTAGACTCGACTTAAGCTAAAAACAAAATAACAAAAACATAAAACAAACATAAAATGAAACGGGATGGTAGTCCGTATGTTTTTTCTACTTTTCTTTTTCTCATTTTTTTTGTATTTTTCTTGATTTTTTTGATTTTTTTTTTTCATACACTCTTGCCCAACCATCCAAAATAATACATCGCAGGGGCGTTGCATTCCCCTTACACTTGAGCTTTTACATAACTTTACAATTAACTATTCTAATGACTCGAATTAAGATAATCGAAACACTTGGAGTACTTTTTTTAAAAATATTTAGCACATATGGGGGTAATAATGTTGTTCTTCCCCATTACTCCATTACATTAGTACTTTACCCATAAGTCCCAATCGTCCCAAAACAATATGTACAAGGATATGACTCAACTTAGCAACCATGTAATCAATTAGATAATTAACTAAGGGTTTAAACAAATGTTGTCACAATAATGCACTAAAGATGAGTGCATACAAGGTAGGCTAAGGCGATTTGGGTGTACATTTAAGTGGGGTGTAAACAAATTCTTCCTTTAAGTAAAATGCTTAAAGGTCGAAACGAAAAGATAGGCTCTGAGGGGTGTACTAGGGGTATCGTGTACTAAAAATGAGTACAACACAAAGGGTGTGGGAGAATTACTTGACCAATGTAGCCAATGTAATTATAACAAAAACACAGGTGTAAAACAATGGGTTAATCCTAATGCCTCTTATCATGTAGTAAATCTAACTACACGAATGTAGTCTCACTTGTGGCCTCGGAATGGTCCTAACGCAAGTTCTAGAATCTAAGTGCTACCAGTACACACATCATAACATAAATGCTTTTCCTACCAATTCTAGGGGCGAACCTCACATATTTGGGGGTGTAAAATTTTTTTAGTGGTACGGTTTTTGTGCTAGTCATATAACTCCTATCCGTGAGACGCTCATTAAGATCAAAGTTTCACTCCTATATGTTGTAAAAAATTTTAAATTTGGCACTAAAATTGCCCTAACAGGTATTTCTCTCAGTTTTATTACACATCTACCATCAAACAAACAAAAAATCAAGTGCAATTGTATTCTCTAAAGTATCGTATTTTACCCCCCCTTACACTTAAGATGAACATTGTCCCCAATGTTCAAATAACAAGATGTAAAAGTAAATAAGGTAAACGAATGAAATCAAATACTCCCCTGATTCGCTCGGTGGATAATGTGGTAACATGGTTAGATCTTCTTCCAAGAGAATGTAGAAGCTCCAAAACTAATGCATCGCCAAAAGCTTGATTCCACATACATTTCCTTGTCCAAAATAACCTGTTAAACCTGAGAAAACAAACACGAAAACCTGCATAACATCGGCGGGATAAATTCTATATATAAGGATATAATGCTTGTGGAATGATAATTTTGCAGATTCCTGGAGTTTATAAGTTAGAGATTTAATAAAAACTTTTTATGAAAACAAAACTTTCAAAAAATTTCAGAAAATTAAATCCTGACGCCGTCAGAAGTGATCTGACAGAATTCTCATATTAAATTTCCGAAAAATTTTTGGAAAAACCTATACCTTACTTCCTGGAATTCCTGCAAAACATCACTATGACTCGATACACGCATTTGACTCAAACAAATACTAATATGAATGTTAATTTATTATTATTATGATTCATGTTCGTTTGTTCTTGTAAACCGATTTGGATTTCCCTTACACTTAATTTTTGCAAAATACCTTTATATGTAGTTAAGACGAAGTTAAAAACAAGATAAAGCATTTTCACAATTTAGTTTTTGAACATGAATCAATAATAATAAAAATTAAACACACATACGGAAACAAATAAAATCAAACAAACAAATAAATAAACACACAAAGCAAATAAAGCTTGGGTTGCCTCCCAAGAAGCGCTTTTCTTTATTAACGAGTCTTGTAGCTAGACTCAAAGTCCTTCTACCCTATGTAAGTGAGTTCGTCATCGAGGACGTATTTAGGGTTAAGCTTGGATTGAAGTTTCCTATTGATCCGCTTAGTACAATATATCCTTTCAAACTTCTCTCCATCCGGGTCATACAATGTCATCTTAATATGCCATGACCCATCTCCATCTTTGGGTGGTTTGTCCCAATCCCACTTATGATCATCGTCCTCACAAGTCCACTTATTCATCCCTAGGTTAATTGGCAAAACTCCTAGGAAATCAATCATCTTCCTAAAAACTAGAGGGTCTTCAAATGGATCCAATTCAGTGTCCCTAGCCAAGAGTTGTTCTACCGCATGTGTTCGGTTCACAAAGTCCTCTTCTAGGTAAAATGGGCGTTGGGGTCCTATGAAGTCTCTATCGATCCAAGGTCCATATCTAGATGGTCTCCTATTTAATTCTAACCAATGGGGTGTTGGTTCATCACTAGTATCATAAGCATGTTTCTTCACATCATAGACTGACCAAGTATCGCCTTCTCCTACCGCTATCTTAGATTCCTTACAATCAATCATAGCACTAGCGGTCGCCAAAAATCCTCTACCTATCAACAAGGGGCATGTAGGGTCGCTAACCATATCAAGGACGTGGAAATCGGCTAAAATGGTTAGTTTTCCTATGTGTACTAACACGTCTTTGACTACTCCAATCGGGTAAGCAACACTCCCATCCGCTAAACCTATTATCACCTCAGTTTCTTCAAGTTTTCCTAGTTTTAGAGAGGTGTAGAGAGGTAACGAAAGTAGGTTAAGGCTTGATCCAAGATCGGCTAATGTGTCATAAGCCTCCGAATTACCGATCTTACAAGGTAGAACAAATAAGCCCGGGTCATCTAACTTCTTAGGTAGCTTGTTTTGAACGAAGGCGGTCCCTTTTTCGCCTAACTCGAGCTTCTTCTCATCCAACACATCAATAACCGGACTTTCAAGGTGGAGCTCCTTGAATTCATTGTCAAGGTTTTGAGTGGGAGGTGTTTCAACTATGTTGTTGACCAATTTGGATTTCATAACTTCTTGGTCATTTTGAACGACTTGGGTTTGTTTGAAACACGTGCTCATGGAATTGACCGAATAATATTGTGGACAAGAACTAGGAGACGAAACTGACGAGATGGCGTTGACGTTTAGTTTCGGGTTCTTGACTGTGTTACTAGGGAGTGCTCCCATTTCTCGGTCATTGAGGGCTTTCAACAAAGTGTCAATCTTATTGGTCATCTCGCTTTGTTTTTGTTTGAAATCGGCTTCAAACTTGGCCAAACGAGCTTCTTGAGATGCCATAAATTGGGACATCAATCCTTCAAAGTTATTGGTACTACCATTGCTGGAAGGATTGTTGTTGAAAGTACGGTTCGAAGATGAACCGCTTGATTGAAAACGATTAGGTGGGTTGGACGAATTGGTTTGTTGTGCGTTTTGGTTTTGTTTTCACCTAAGGTTTGGGTGATTTTTCCATGAGGGGTTGTATGAATCACCGTAGGGGTTTGGCTCGGGTTTGAAAGTGTACCACTTGTCTCCCGCTCCGTCGGTACGCGAGGATGCGTAGTCCGCAAAAGCTTGTTCGGGGAGTTCCATGCAATCACGAGTGTCGTGGGGACCACTACATAATTCACATGAAGAAGTGATTTTGTTCACTTGGCTTGAAGGTTTAGGAGCCTCATAGGATTTCATAAGAAACTTGACTTGGTCTTCAAGTTCTATGATCCTACGGTCGGAAGTGCTTGAATTGTTCGAAGGCAAAGATATTGCCTTGACCGTTTTATTCAAATCACGGGGATCACTCCAACTTTCGTTGTCATAAAGAGCAAGATCTTCTAGGAGAGCCCATGATTGTTCCGCACTTAGATCACGTAGCTTACTACCGGCCGATTGGTCAATGGTTTTCCTCGTGGAAAGATTGATATGGTCATAGAAGATTTGGACTTGGAGCCAAAGTTCTATGACATGGTGAGGGACTTTTTGGAGTAAGTCCTTGAATCGAGTCCATGCCTCGTAGAGGGTTTCGCCTTGACGTTGTTGGAACATCAAGATATCATTCCTTAGCTTGGTAGTTCTTCCTGGTGGGAAAAACTGAGCAAGGAAACGAGTGGTGAGATCATCCCAAGAGGTAATGGATCCTGCGGGTAGACGCTCTAGCCACTGACTAGCTTGGTCCCGCAGAGAGAATTGAAAGAGACGCAGTCGGGTCGTCTCTCGAGTGGCAACATCAAGGTCTATGGAATCAACGATTTTGAGAAAGTCCTTGAGATGTTGGTTAGGATCTTCGGAACGAAGTCCATGGAATGCGCATCCGCTTTGCACCAACCGGATGGTGTCGGATCGCAAGGGAGTGAAATTGGCTCCTTGAGTGAGCTTAATGGTGTTTCGATAGCCATGGTGACTAGGACGGGAGTAGTCTCCTAAGGTACGGGCTCTAGGAGGTTGTGGTGGTTGTTGTGGTGGTGGGTTGTTGGGATCAAGGATATTACCACCTTCCATGATGTCGGATGGTAATGGTTACGAACAAAGAAACGAAGAAAAAAGATAGACTAAAGAAAATCTAGAAAAATAAAATAAAAATCTCACTAGAAAGGAATCTAGTGAGTAGACCTAATAAAATAAAAATTCAACCTAAACAATAACTATTCCCCGGCAGCGGCGCCAAAAACTTGATTGCGTGGTTTTGCGACCTTACAACAGGTTTTACCTCTCGAGGGATCTCAAGAGGCTTACAACCCCACCAGGCAGTGTACCTGACCGATGTAGTATAGTGTAGTGGTAAGTACGGGGGATTGATCATTCTCCACAGGGAATAGTGTTCGTTAGGTATGAAAAACTACTCTAATTAGGTCTAAGGGTGAGGGAAGATTCTTTTTGTATTTTTATATTTTTATGAAAGCAAGTAAAATCTCGGGTTTGAAGGAGTGGGCGGAATTAGTTGCTAGTCAACTAACCCAAATTACTACAAATGCAAATAAAATAAAATAACTGAAAATGAAAAGGTTGTGAAACTTATGTGGAGAGAAATGTGTTTACTTAGATTTCCTTACTCCCTAACTATCTTTTACCGGTTGATTAGTGTGTATTAATTGCGTGGATGACGGGTGTATTCCTTATTACCAATCGTGGGGTGGCGTACGTACTTCCCCAACTCTACAAGCTCCTACTTCACTCCTATGTCGAGCCGGCTAGGAAGCTCCTAACATGGGATCACTAGAATTCGCTCATGCATTAAATACAACCATATAAACCTAGTACGCATTGGTTCATGTTTCTTAAGACGTTCAAGCAAGTTACCGAATAGGAGGTTAGCCAGTTTTCTTAAGCCTAACATCGATAAACAATCATCCAATACAATTAATAACACACTAATAACCAATAATCAATAGTTAGGTTTCATTAGATCTAAGCAAACACAAGATAAATCTAGCCTAGCATGTTAATCAAAAGACAAGACAAGATATAATCAAACAACACATAGACATATTGATTGATTAAATGATAACTTATCTTCAATTAAACATGGGAGATCCAAGGGTATGAAAACCCTTAAAAATGGCAGAAATTCGTCTTAGGGTTTCTCCTCACAAAGTTGCACACTAATGACAAAAAATTGCAAAACTATATATAGAGTTTAAGGGCTGACGGCGTCACGTTATGGATCCTGACGCCGTCACCTCGCCGTATCTAGGGTTCCCGGATGGCCTTCTTGACGCCGTCCCTTTGTAGCCCTCCAAAATCCGCTCTGGCCTATCAAGGGTTGACGCCGTCAGAATATGTCTTGACGCCGTCCCTCTTTAACTTAAACCGTGACGACCTTGATCACTTTAAAGGGTGACGCCGTCAGAAATTCATTGTAAAATTCTCTGGCTTATCATGTGTATTTTTCATGTCCACCTCTTTTGCCAAGCCATGACGCCGTCAAGAGCAATACTTGACGCCGTCAAAGGTACTTTTCCAGCCGATTTTGAGACTTTGTCATTTTCTTCACTTTTATGCTCCAAAAACGTCCAAAATGCTTCCTTTTCCAGATTTCTTCTCCAAAGTACCTAAAATGACAAAAGGAACGATTTAGGGCAATATTTGATCAAATAAATACGATTTAGGGCTTAAATGACCCCCTAAAAGCGGTACACTTTTCGCTTCATCAAGACCACTTTCCTTTACCCTTCATGGACCAAATGCTCGAAAGACTAGCGGGAAACGAATACTATTGTTTCCTTGACGGTTTCTCGGGTTACTTTCAAATTCCCATTGATCCGCAAGATCAAGAAAAGACCACTTTCACGTGCCCTTATGGAATGTTTGCCTACCGACGCATGCCTTTTGGCTTATGTAATGCTCCTGGCACGTTCAAAAGGTGTATGATGGCCATTTTTCATGACATGATCGAAAAGACTATGGAGGTCTTTATGGATGATTTCTCGGTCTTTGGGGATTCTTTCACCACATGTCTCTCCCATTTGGACAATATGCTTAAGCGATGTGAAGACACGAATCTTTGTCTAAATTGGGAGAAAAGTCATTTCATGGTCAAAGAGGGCATTGTCCTCGGCCATAAGATTTCAAAGAACGGGATTGAGGTGGATAGAGCTAAAGTTGATGTTATTGCTAAGCTACCTCATCCCACAACCGTTAAAGGCATTCAGAGTTTTCTTGGTCATGCCGGTTTCTATCGTAGATTCATTCAAGATTTTTCAAAAATCGCTCGGCCGATGACCCGTCTCCTTGAAAAGGAAACTCCGTTTATTTTCTCCAAAGAGTGCATTGAAGCTTTTCAAACTCTTAAGAAAAAGCTTACTGAAGCACCGATTTTAGTTACCCCCGATTGGGACCTACCTTTTGAACTTATGTGCGTTGCAAGTGATTTTGCCATAGGTGCGGTCTTGGGGCAACGGAAAACAAAACACTTTCAGCCTATACACTATGCTAGCAAAACTATGACCGAGGCTCAAGCTCATTACACCACAACGGAAAAAGAATTATTAGCCGTGGTGTATGCTTTCGAAAAGTTTCGGCCATACTTGATCTTGTCAAAAAGCATAGTGTATACGGATCACTCGGCTCTCAAATATCTCTTTGCAAAACAAGATGCAAAGCCGAGATTGCTCCGATGGGTTCTCCTCCTGCAAGAATTTGATATCATCATCCGTGATAAAAAAGGAGCGGAGAACCTCGCTGCTGATCATTTATCCCGATTAGAGAATCCTCATCAAAGTGTGCTCGAGAAAAAGGAAATAAATGAAACATTTCCTCTCGAGACACTTAACGTGGTATCTCCTCGTGGCGATTCTAGTACCCCATGGTTTGCTGATTTTGCAAACTACCATGCGGGGAACTTTGCTGTGAAAGGGATGTCGTCCCAACAAAAGAACAAATTCTTCAAAGATGTGAAGCATTACTTTTGGGACGACCCCTACTTGTTTAAAGTATGTGCGGATCAAGTCATCCGGCGGTGTGTTCACGGCCAAGAAGCCGTTGATATTCTTAAGGCTTGCCACAATGGACCCACAGGGGGACATCATGGTGCCAATTACACCGCCAAGAAGGTGTTTGATTCCGGTTTCTATTGGCCCACAATCTACCATGATGCCCATGACTTAGTCAAATCTTGTGACTGTTGTCAACGTCACGGGAAGATCTCTCAAAAAGATGAAATGCCACAAAACGTCGTTCAAGTTTGTGAAATCTTTGACGTTTGGGGCATTGACTTTATGGGCCCTTTCCCGTCTTCACGAGGGAACAAGTATATACTCGTGGCTGTCGATTATTTATCTAAATGGGTCGAAGCGAAAGCTCTCCCCACCAACGACGCCCGAGTAGTGTGTAAATTTTTGAAATCACTCTTTTCTCGATTTGGAACTCCCCGTGCTATCATTAGTGATCGCGGTACGCACTTTTGCAATGAACAATTTGCAAAAGTCATGCTTAAATACGGTATTACTCACTGTCTTTCTACCGCGTATCACCCACAAACAAGTGGACAAGTGGAGGTTTCAAACCGTGGTATTAAAAGAATCTTGGAAAGGACCGTAGGTGAAAACCGTGCGTCTTGGTCGGATAAACTAGATGATGCACTTTGGGCCTTCCGTACCACTTATAAGACACCCATCGGGTGTACTCCTTACAAGCTCGTGTACGGAAAGGCGTGCCATCTGCCGATCGAGCTCGAGCACAAAGCCTACTGGGCCTTGAAACATGCTAACTTTGACATCCAAACTGCGGGTGATCACCGTAAAGTTCAAATGAATGAATTAAATGAACTGCGTGATCAGGCCTACGAGAACTCTTTGATCTACAAAGAAAAGACAAAGAAGATTCATGACTCAAAAATAAAGAACCGCGTTTTTAACGTTGGTGATCGAGTCCTTCTTTTCAATTCAAGATTAAAGATCTTCTCAGGCAAACTCAAATCCCGTTGGTCTGGTCCATTCACTATTACAAAGGTTTATCCATATGGTACCATTGAGTTATCTCAAAATGACGGTCCAAATTTCAAAGTGAATGGTCATCGTTTGAAACACTACTTTGGAGAGGATATACCACCCATGGTTGTCCCGGATCTTCAAACTTTCCCCATGAACCAATGAATGCGGGGTCGAGTCAAGCTAAGTGACTCGGTGAACAAAAATATTAGCACACCATATGGGTTTTCACCCATATTTCTGTCTTCTTTCTCTTTTCTAACACCTAAGTGTGGGGGAGTTGCCCCTGCTGTTGTATATCAATTTCAGTCAAATATATATATATATATATATAATAATAATTGTTGTGTTTCCACTCTTGGCTAGTGGTTATTACTTTTTACGTTCTAAGTGTCGGCATAATAACCGGTGCTTTGAATATTGAGGGCAATATTCAATTCTAAGTGTGGGGGGGGGGGGGGAAATTCTGGCGAGTTTGATCACATGAGTACCTTCTAGTGCCCTAATACCCCCGTTTTTGCCAAAATTTTAAAATTTTTTCATTTGGTGGAAGTGCTTTGCACTAACACAACAAATGGTTATCAGTCCACCATGTCTAATCCACATAAGGACTGGCTAATCCGAGAGCAAACGGCTCTAGGTAAAGATATCTCAAATCCGTTTATGGCTGACAATTTGCCAAAAATTGCATGGTATTCAACTCACCATATCTTTGATAGTGAAGAGTTGGCTAGCCCACAAGGTTATGGCTTGTGGTTAAGGCAGTAGAAAACCATAATTGGTAATCAGCTCACCAAGATGATAACTGTATTCTATCAAAGAGTTGGCTAGTCCAAAAGCAAACGGCTTTTGGTAAAGACAAATCAAATCCGTTGACAGCTGATGATTTGCTTAAAATCATTTGGTTATCAATGTACCATAGTATCATACTAAAACATTGGCTACTCCAGAATTAATGGCTATCTGGTAAAGAGACATAAAATCCATTAAATTTTCAAAAAAAGGATTGCTAGGGACTAGCAATAGTTTAGTGTGGGGGATTGATGAGTGTGTAAATACTCATCATTTTTGTCCCATCTGAACTGCAAAAACATTTAAAAACACTCAGAAATGCTTCAAAATACAGAAAATATCCTTGAATTGTGTTTTTATCTGTTTCATGTGCAAAAGAATTGAAAACAGATGAAAAATGAGCAAAGTTTCATAAATGGCAAAAATAGTCCCTGGGCATTCAAAAATGGAAATTCACAAATGGTCCCTGGAATTAGTTTTGATTTTTGGCAGTTATGGTCCTTGGATTTTCAGAACAAGACAACAATGGTCCCTAAGGTTTAATCCTAAATCCAATTCTATCCTAAAAATACTAAACCCAGCTGCTAATTTAAATCCAACCCAACCCAAAATTAAATCCAACCCAGCCCACCATACACTTACCCCAGCCCAACAAATAAACCAAAGCCCAATCTATCAAATAACCCGACCCACCCTTATTAGCTAATACCAGGGTCAAACCCAAGTCAAACCTTCCTTCCTCAATACCATTTACCGCCAAACCATACCACCATCTCCACCGCCCTTATCCCTGCAATACCACCACACCTCACCCTTTCTCCTATCCCACTCCACCTAACAAGCCAAATGAAATTAATGCTTCTTCCCCATTTTCAAGATTATCAGAGATGGTGGATTTTTCCACTATCTCATTTTTGGTGCGAAAATCCGTTTCAATGGCTGAGATCATGAGAATCCAATCCAAAGGTGCAGAAATGATCATAAGAAGATAAGAGATACATCCCACCTTAGTTGTAGTATAAATAAGTCCTCATTGTAGCCTTAAAAGGCAGTAGTTAATTTATCTTAATCGTATTTTATTTTCAGTCATTGTAATTTTGTAATTTCAAAGTTTCAGTTGTTAATTCAAGTTAATTTCAGTCATATTGTTCTAAGTTCAAGCAATCTTGTATTAAATTTCAGTTATTATAGAAATGCAAGTTTTTGTTAATTCGAATTAAGCTCAAGTTCTGTTAAGAATCACCACAAACACTCCCCACCCTTGTTATAAGCTTATACAAGCTTATCTTAGCTTTTTGTAAGCTTATATTGTTAATAGCAGTACTTAATTTCAAAAAATGAAGAAAGTCAATGAAAGTCAAAGAAGGACCAAATAAGTAGTTCTGGTGAGATAAGCCATCAAGAAAAGCTGAATTGGGTTTTCTAGCTTGTCATTGACAAGCTAGTTGTGTTCTGTTCTTAAGTTCCACTGTTTAACATCCATTCAGTTGTAAGCCTTTTCTAAATATTTTGCATTGTTTTCTAAGTTCACTGTTCTATAGCTTATTTAATAGCTTATTGTCATTTTCCTGGTTAATCTGTTGTACTTGAAGTAAATTAGCTTAGTTTGATAATTAATATAAGCTTACATCTCATTTTCCATTTAATAGCTAAAATTAGTCCAAATAGCCATAATTAGCATAGCTTATTGTAGTGCTTAATTATACATAAAAAGTTGCATATCAGAGTTAGAATAAGTTAGACAATCAGTAATAACCAAGAATCTTAGTTAAAATTGGCTGTTTCATTTAAAAATCCACATCAGTCCCCTTATAAGGACTGTTTGGGTTAAAAAGGCAAAATGGGTCAATTTGGTTGATTCCTGTTCATTTGCATTTTTCTCAAGTTTGATTGAGCTTAACTCAGGTTGTTTGAGTAGTCAGTAAAAGCTTTTAAGCTATCTTGATAGGATTTGTGATTTTGAGCCATCTGTGGAAAAATTAGAACCTCAACTGACCAAATAAGACAAATTGAGCAATAAGCTCGTTTTTCCTTTCCTTGTGGCTTTTCTGAGTCCCTTTAGGTCCAATTAGTATATTTGCAAGAGTTGGTTTAATCTCTGTTGTGTTGTGCACATCTGCACAAGTCTGCACACTCTGCACAAAAGTTCCATAGTGCAGGTCTGCACTTGATTTTCCAAGCCCATTAAAAGTGCTTATTTGTTATATTCAGTGCCTGATTTTTGGTTTCTCAGTAGCTAGCTAGTTGATCTTTGCTTATTTCCATTTTCAGATCCTTAGCTTAGCTTATTCAAGCTTTAAATTAAGCTCAAAAATACCCTACCCAGACAAGCATACACTGATCTATCAGTGTATACTAGTCTTGATTGGCTATTTTCTCAGCTTATTTTTAAGCCACAAATAAGCTTCCCTTGGTCTATTTTTTGGTTTTAAGTGATCCTCAGTAGGTGAGTTTTAAGAATCTTCAGCTTTTGTGGATATTAGTACTCATTTAAGTGTTTAAATATAAGTTCAAAGTTGCCTAGTTGAGCCTGCAAAGTGTCCTGTGCATCAGTCAACCTTTTGCTTATTTGGAGGTTGTTTAGTGCTTATTTCTAAGTCATTGTGCTTTTTCATTGTTCACTTTAGCTTATTATTGGTTGCTTAGTGTATTTCAAGTTTGCGTTTAGCTTATTTGAAAGCTTATCAGCTTTTTATAAAAAAACCTTGGGCTTAATCCTTTTTAGCCTACTGATCAGCAAAACTTAGCTGATTTCTGAGCTTATTATAAGTTTTCACAAAAAGTTCCAGTTGTCAAAAGTGCTTATCTCAGTGTGCTTATTGTGTTTCAATCATAAAAATCAAAAAAAATAAAATAAAAGCAAAAAAGGTCAGTAGAGGGATTCGAACCCTGGTCTCTCAGATAAACACTCACACACTCAACCATCTGCCCTAGGGTCTTTATCAGTAATAACTTTGCACCCTTTTTTATTTTAAACTTGTTTTCTAAATTAAGCTTATTTTTCCATTTTGCTTTTTATCAGCTTATTAGAATAAGCTGATACCTTGTTAATATTTTTCATAGGTTCTAATTATCATTAAGTAATATTAGAAAAAGTTTCAGAATTTTTAGAATAGTTTTAGTATTTTTAATTTATTTTTCTTTTACATTTAGTTTTTAATTCATAATAAAAAAATATAAAAATCAGAAAAATATAAATCTTTTTTCTAAAATTTTCTTTTGTCATTATTAACTTAGGAAAAATAATTTAGCACTTGTAGGGTTTAATTTTATAGATTTCACTTTTTAATCGCGTTTTTATAATTCCCGTAACGCGTTTTTAATATAATTTGTTAATCTTAATTTTATTTTGAGAATTTGTTTCTCATTATTTAATTAGAATATAAAAAATCAAAAATTCCATATCATCAATCACTCTAATCCAAACCTTACACGGTTGTCCATTCCATCCTCGTTGGGAAACGACCCGGGTAATCACTTACCTGGTATCACACACACAAACGTGAGTTTTTGCAAGTTAGCCTTTTTTCTAAAGGGTTGATTTGTCTTTATTCACGTGTATCCGTCTGCATATTATTTATATATACACTTTAGCACGGATCATATAGTTTCCTCACACTCTACGTTTAAACATAGACGTTCAGGAGCTTTTAAAGATCTTGTAAATCTTCGAATGGGTACCACTTCAACTTCAGGTGGAGGACCTAAACTTTCAGGTTCCACAGGAAGTGTGCTAGTGCTTTCTGAAGGTGACGTATCTTCTTGATCATTTTCTAGATCATATACTCTCCCACTGAATTCTTGAGATATCTGTTGTAGTCGATAATCACTCTTTATCACACTTTATGGGGCGTTAAAGCACAAGAGATGATGGGACTGTGATGAATATGTTGGATCGTATAAAGTAGAAAGAATATGGAAGTTAAGCTTTTTCTTATTAAACACAACACATACTCACTGTGAACCACTACCTCACAAATGAGGATAATGTACTTTATATAGTACATGCACTTTGCCCTAAAGGCTTTTGGTGTGGGCTAGAGTGAGCTTTTGGGCTTGAGTCCATTGGATTGGACTTTTACATATAACACTAAGACTAAGACTAGCCCACTTAATACAAAGTTCAAACATAAATGAATGACCATCACTTTAACTATAAAATTAAAACTAACAATCTCCCCCTAAGGGATGGTCATTCAAAAGATGCACTACGTGATTAGATCTTTAGACTTCTGGGTCTTGAACTTTGTGATTCTTTGTTCCTTCATGCATTGTGATCTTCATCGTATCGTCTTTTGGATTGTTCTTTGCCTTGATCAACATCTTCATGTATTCAAAGCGTCTATTCTTCCAATGTAGATGTTGAGACATACGATGATCGATGGACTTTCTTCAGTACCTGCATAAAACAGTTAGCAATAAATAGTCCAGCTCTTTCAGGTTCAGATCTCGTTAAGACACTTACAACTTATGTCCTTTTTGGTGAACACAAGTGTATTTTATTGGAAGTGTTCCTAAGAGATCTTTGATGAATCTCATGGCTCTAGACTCAATTATGTGCGCTTTGGTTTTAGTCGTCGGAGGCATGGAGCAGAGTGCCACCTTTTCAATATCAACACATCTCGGAGTGAGAGGTCGATAGATTATGCATTGATCTCCGTGAGAAATGAAACAAATATCTTTTAAGAGATATCTGAGTGGCTAGGAGGGGTTTGTGCAACGCGTCACTGGGTCCATGACGTCTTGTCTTCAATATCAGTATCACCTTAGTGAGTACCGATAGCATATGTATTGACCCGGTATCTTTCCTAAGTTTTCTTGGAGGGCTATTTCTTTTCACCCTTTCATTAAACTTTTCTTTTTCATTCTTCAACCCTTCTTTCTCCTTTCTCATTTGTCCTTTTTTAAATCATACCTAAGGACTTCTAATTCTAAGCTTTGAAATTGTCCTTGGTAATCCCTCCGTTCTGGCGATCATTAGACATTACTAACCATAATCACCTTATTACACCATGATATCCTAGATTGTTGATCGCATGCCATAAAACCATTTGTGAAAATTCTCAAGCGTTTGTGATAAAACACATTTTGGTTAACACTTCAAGAGTTTGCATTTTCTGAAATACTCCCCTTCACATATGCTCATGCATTTTGAAATAAATATTTAACATGTTGGGTAGAGTTCACACATTTGAAATGATCAATTTTCATGAACATGACTTCGCGAGATACGCTTACATCACTATTAGACTAGCTTGAATTATTACCCATCCCGGTTCATATTCAATTGATCATCTCTCGAATCGGTACAATTCTATCCTACCAGACAAGTCCTTTGCGAGACACGCTTACATCACTGGTAAACCAGCTTGAAATTATTACCCGTCCTGGACTAGTCTTTTCGATTACTGACATTTAAGCTTCGTCAATTCAATGGTATTTTCTGAGTCTTTTTGTAGAGCTCGACTCACGATCACATTTTAATCACATTTCACCCCCTCAAAAATAGCATTTCAATGGTATTTTTGATACCGTTTGATTAAAATCATTGTTTTTAGAAAGCTAATAGGGAGAAACGATCATGCATGAACTTTTTGGAACAAATTTCTTTTTGGAATACTCCCCCTCAAAACTTGCATTGTTTTTGACATTTTTGAAAACTTTGGAGCAAGTGGGGAGTAACGATTTGAAAATCTTAAGCAAAATTTTTGAAAAGTTTTGAAAAACCTTTTGAGAAATTTTGAATAAAATTTTACTTAAGGTTAAGAAGTTTGAATAAACATTTCATGAAAACTTCTTTTCTTTGTAGGATTGTTGCCATAAAGTGTACAACAGAGTCCTTTCTTTGAAAAACGGGTTATGCACTGTTATGTGTACATAAGCCAAAACGTTGAAGCTCGGGTTGTAAGCTGAAATACTTACAAGCCATTGAAATTTTTAGGATAAGTGCTCGAAAGATTTGATTTAGCACTTTCCTTTCTTTAAAGCACGAGTCCTGAACTGATGTGTTCAGAAGCCATTGGGTTAAGCACGGGTTTCGTACTGAAGTGCACGAAAGCCATTTTGACCAGATTAGACAACAACTTTTGGAACCCATTTGAGCACTGCACCAACGGGTTTAGCATGTTTTGCAATCCATTTGTAAGTTGTGTCAATCTGATTCAAAGAGGTTGAATTCCAACAAGGACTAAAAACTGGTGTTTCATTTGGAAATAACACTCGTGGAATCAACGGTGATTTAAAACTCTTTTTCTTTTGAAAATGGTTTGAGAAACTCGTTGTCTCTTTTGGAGTTTTAAAACTTGAAGCAGAGTCATTCTTGTTTTGTAGCGGAAGCATTTCAGAGTTTGAATGACCTTGCTTTGGTTTCCACACTTGCCTTACCCGTGTAAAGCGAGATTGTGGAGTTTGAAAAACTGTATTCTCTTCATGAGAATGATTTGACCTTGAAAGCTTTTGAGGAGTAAGTGTTTCATAAACTCTTGGTTTCTTCGAAAACTTCCTTCCTTTTTGCAAAGAATAGGCTGTAAACTGGGAAACCTTTTTCGAAAATGGTTTTGAAGATTCACCCGTGTAAACCTTCTTTGAAACACTCACTTTTGGTGTTGAAAGATTTGAAACAGGAGATTTTCCTTTTGAACGGTTAAGATCATCAAACTTTGTTTTTAAGGCATTGTATGATGTTCGCAAATCACTGTATTCTTTTTGAAGAGAAAGATGATCTTGAGATGCCAATTTAGATTCCAAAGAGGCAATTTGTTTCAAAAATTGATCTTTTTCAGCTTTTGAATCATCTATTTTACGTGCCAATTTCCGTTCGAAAACAATATTTTCTTTTTCAAGCCTTTCAAAATATGTTTCGAATTTGTTTGTTTTGTTGAAAAGATCAGTTTTGACATCCTCAAGATCGTTTGTTCTTTGAGCTAAAAGAGTTTCAAGCTCAAGTACTTTTGTTTGAAGCACATGATTTGCGTTTTCCATTTCAAAGTCTGAAGAATTAGAATCAAACAGAGGATTTGGATAGGAAACTTTTGTAACTTGAGGCTTCAATACTTCATACTCCTTTTGTTTCGTGTTTGATTTTTGATTCAGAACACGTGAACGCTTGATTGAATCAAACAGGTTTTTGTAAGTCTGTTTCAAATGCTCATTTTCTTTTTGTAATGATGCCACAGCATGTTCCAATTCAATATTTTTTGTATCAAGTTCATCTAAATCAAACTTGATATTGGCATCATCACAATTTTCTTCAAAAATCTTTTCCTTTTCAGAAGAAGCAATTCTTTTTGACAGTTCTTCTTTGACTTCAGCTACTTCTTTTGAAAGTTCAGTGATTTTCCTTTGGAAACAAAGATTTTCAGATTTCAAAAAATATGTATGGTCAGAATCCACATTCTCATGCTCATGATTGACATACACCGACTTAAGTGACTCAATTTGATTTGTGAAAAATTCTTTTTGAATATCAAGATTTAAGCATTTTGCATCAAATTCATCTTCGAGAGAATGGACGTACTTTAAATCTTCTCTCATTTCAGTGACAAGAAATTTTTCAAAGTGTTCAAAACTAAAATTGATATTTTTCACAAGAGGTTCAATCTCATCTTTTAAAAGCTTGCAGACTTCCCTTTTTAGCCAAGAGTCTAATAACATGAGACGAGTGTAGTCACTTTTGGTGTATTGTTGTTTTGACCAAATGACCTTTAACGTGTGCTCAATGTGATACTTAAGATTACAAAACTGTTTCCTTGCTTTATTTTGCCATAAATTAGCATCATAAGTGGCAAGTTGAGCTTCTTTGAAAAATCTTTTCACATTTGTTTCTTTTCTTTTTAAAGGTGGTTTTGGTATTTCTAACAATTGTATACAACCATACACAAAGCCTTGGTACGAGAGTGGGCTTTTTCTTTGTTTGACTTTTAAGCGTTTTTCCTTTTCCAAATTTTCATCTTCTTCTGACAGGAACAGAGCATCAGTCGGCAAAAATTTATGTTCCACCTGATCGGTACTTTCAAAACCAATTCCTGATTTTCCCTTATGAACTTTCTCAGCTTTAGGAATCATCATTTGAAGAGTTTGAGCACTTTGGTCTGTTTTCGAAGTTTTTCTTCAAGATTGTTTGCATGTTTTAAAACCTCTTGATTTTCATTCTCAAGTTTTGTATTAACAATCTTAAAATTGTTTGTGTTTTCCTGAAGCATTGAGTATCTCATTTTTAATTCAACGTTCTCTTTTAAAAGTGCTTCAATCTTTCTGTTGGCGGGGCCCATATTTGCATTCAGATTTTTAATGGAAAGTTTTTCACTTGAAAGGGCCGCGCGACACTCAACTTCAAGTTCTTTATTTCGTTTGAGAACATCTTCATTTAATTTCTGAGCTTGAGATTTAAGTTCTGATATTTGAACGTCTTTGTAATGTGTTATTTTCTCAAAATCTTTTTTCATTTCTTTAAATCCCTCAAGCTCTTTGGACAATGAGGCACTCGTTTGCTTAGCTTTACGATTGTCCTCTTTGCATTTTTCAAGTTCACGTTTGAAATTACCGATTAAAGAAGCAAATATGGAATGATCTTGATCATGAGACGATCCCTCCTGGGCAGGCTCACCTCCATTAGGATCCATATCTGGAGTCGTAGGAGTGATATTACTATCAAACCGATTCACCACATATGTGTCACTGATGGACTCAGGATGCGCAGGATGTGTCTTGTCATGAACAAACATATTCTTGAACAAATCAACATTATCATGATTGTGTGAATGTTGTACCGTTGCCACTATTGCAATGTCGGATGAAAGTCTAATGTGGTCAGCTTCAGTATCCCAAACAGCTTCATTCCTGTGTGTACCATCAGCATCCGAATCGTATCTTGGAGTGCTGCTTTCAACATGCTGTTCTAAAGATGTGTCAGTTTCCGTGAAGACCAAGTTAGCATCAGATGTTGTTCCCACATTGACCGTGTGTTCCTCTTTGTTTGCCTCTTTTTCCTTTCCCTCTGCTTCCTTTAATAGACGTTCTCTTTCAATTTGCTCTCTTTCCCGATTCTGCTTCTCCATTTCAATTCTTTCCCGTTCTTTCACTTTCTTCTCATTCAGCATCTCTTTCAGATGAAGTGATCTTGAAGTAAGCACCAATTCCAGTGTTTTCATTCGACTAAACAACTGATTTCTAAACGTTTCCACGTCCACGTATCTGCTGACGCATTTACTCCATATTTCTCTTGTTGATTCATAATCTGGAGAATTTTTTATTCCTCTGATATGAAAGTCGAGAAACCATTTAAGCTGCGTCTGGAGCGCTTGAAAGGCTTCAATGCAGTCACTTCCTTGTTCTATTTGGTTCTCTATTTGAGATATGTTGTGCAGGAGTTTCTCTCCGAACTTTTCAAAATTCATTTCAGATCCGAAGAGTCTTCCAGATATTCGATGGAATAAATATGGACTCAACATTGGTGACGTTGCTTTAGAGATTGTCACACATTGACTCTTAACTCCTTGAAAGTGTATGAGACAACGTTCCTTTGTATGAATAACGTTTTGCAGAACTGGAGACATCTGTCCCGCTTGAGAACTTGATTCCATTTGCTTGCGGTGTGATAAAATTGATTCAGGATCTTTGCAACGAAATAGGAGATGTTGTTGTTGAAGGTTAAGATTAGTTGTTGTTGTGAAGACTTGTTGTTGATGATGATCGTTTGAAGTTGTAGGTGATATGTTGATTAGTTGTAATTTGGTTAGGTTGATGCAAGTTGTTACGGTGGAATTTTGGTCTGGAAACTTAAAACCTCAATAACTTCACTCTGGAGCGTTTTCACGCCTCGAAACTTGGGTTGAATGAAAACGGAGTTACGGTTCAAAAGTTATAACCGTTTGAAGTTTTGACGTAAAAAGACAACTTTGAAATCGTTTCACAGAAGTACGAGGGCTAAAACTGCCAAATCTGAAACTTCTCTAATGCTGCTGAAAAGTACAGGGACTGAAAATGTCAATTCTGAAAACTGCTGAAAATCCTTCTTTGTCCGATATCGCAATTGGGCAAAATATCTCGGACAGAACTGCGATGGCTGATCTCGGACAGAACTGCGATAGTTTCTGTCAATTGCGATAAAACTGTCAGATGGCCAAATTCGATAATTCTGTTAGAGGCCAAATGCGATAATTCTGTCAGAAGCCAAATGCGATAAGACTTCCAGTTTGAATTGCGATAAGACCAGACAGCTACCAATTGCGATAGATCTGGTCAGCCTCCAATTGCGATAAAATTGGTCAAATGCGATAAAACGCTGATGAAGCTCAACTTCGATAATTTGCCTTTTTCAACCACCTTTTTGACTTTTTGTGTCACTTGCCCACTTGACCTTATCTTGGAAGATTTTCACTGACACCTTTCACCAACTTGTAGGATTTTCTTCCACCTTTACTCAATCAACTCAATAATTCACAATCTTATCCACTATCTTATCCAAAAACACAAGGAAATCACACTTTTTGGATAATGTCGATCTAGGACAAAGAACAAACCACAAATATTATCTTCCAAGCCAAGAGTTGACTGATGAACAAGTGAACTTCACTGAAACCAAATCGTTAGAACATAAAAACAACCACAAACTTAACTCTTGATTTTTATATGGATCGAAAAAATATAAAACACAAATTGTAACTTTTCTATAGAAAGAAAAATAACAATGGGTGTTATATATTCTAGGATCAAACAAAAATCCTTCCTTTGTTCTTCAAAGTTGCGTACAGTAGCCACACAAAACACAAATGGTCTTGTTTCACAGAAAATGCAACGCACCAAAGTGTATTTTTCAACAAGAATCGAACACAAGAACTCCTACCTCGAAGCTAGGCTACTGATACCACTTGTTGTAGTCGATAATCACTCTTTATCACACTTTATGGGGCGTTAAAGCACAAGAGATGATGGGACTGTGACGAATATGTTGGATCGTATAAAGTAGAAAGAATATGGAAGTTAAGCTTTTTCTTATTAAACACAACACACACTCACTGTGAACCACTACCTCACAAATGAGGATAATGTACTTTATATAGTACATGCACTTTGCCCTAAAGGCTTTTGGTGTGGGCTAGAGTGAGCTTTTGGGCTTGAGTCCATTGGATTTGACTTTTACATATAACACTAAGACTAAGACTAGCCCACTTAATACAAAGTTCAAACATAAATGAATGACCGTCACTTTAACTATAAAATTAAAGCTAACAATATCAAACTATCCTCAAGAAATTCGCCATACCTAGCCATGATGACTTTATTATCTGGTGGGAAGTAAAAGTAGTAACCCTTAGTTTCCTTAGGGTATCCTACGAAGATACACTTAACAGATCTTTGTTGGAGTTTATCCGGTGAGTCACGTTTAACAAACGCCTCACAACCCCAGACCTTTAAGTAAGACAAATTGGGAGCCTTTCCAGTCCATAGTTCATATGGAGTCTTATCGACCTTCTTAGTTTGAATCCTATTCAACACGTGAACAACTGTTTCCAGGGCATAATCCCAAAAGGATAAGGGTAGAGTTGTCAGATTAAACATAGATCGTACCATATCTAACAATGTACGATTTCTCCTTTCAGATACACCATTTTGCTGTGGCGTATAAGGAGACGTGAGTTGCTGGACAATGCCACACTCAGCTAGATAATCTTTGAACTCTTGGCTCAAATATTCACCACCACGATCAGATCGAAGAGCCTTAATCTTCTTACCGAGTTGTAATTCTACTTCATTTTTAAAAACCTTGAATGTCTCAAAGACTTCATGTTTATGTTTAAGTAAATAAACATAACCATAACGACTATAGTCATCCGTGAAGGTTAGGAAGTAGGTGGCACCGCGCTTTAACACGTGTCTAAGTGGACCACACACGTCAGTGTGTATCAATCCAAGTAGATCCTCAGCCCTTTCCACTTGATGTGAAAAAGATTTCCTTGTCATCTTACCCGATATACAAGATTCGCATTTGTCAACAGAATCATCATTGACATTTTTCAAAAGCCCATCATGTTGCAGCTTTTGCATGCGACTCTTGCCAATATGTGCAAGACGACAGTGCCAAAGATAAGATGTGTAATACCTGAAATTTGAAAACATGCAAAGTAACCAAAATACCCCTCTAATTTTAAAGTTTTAAAGAACATATAAAATCATACAAAAGACATATTATTTGTACATAACCTAAAGTAATTAAATCCTAAGTATCTAATAAGATTTAGCTAATAAAAACTTTACCTTATAAATTAAAATCACAACACAAAATAATTCTCTACACATATATTTAAAATTTGGACATGGTAACTAGAGACCAAAATTTCGGCTAGAAGAAAAAATAAAAAAATAAATAAAAGAGATACACATGCATTAAAATTAAAAGATATCATGATCCCTTAAAATTTGGTCTTTCCTAGTTTATCCTAATACAAAAGTCGGTTCTCTATTTTTATATAAACCGATTCCTCTTTTTCTCTCTTCACCAAAAACCCTAAAAACTCTCCAAAAGGTCGACTGTTTCTGCTGCTGCTGTTTTCTTTGCTGCTGTTCGTTCTTGATCAAGCACAAAGGGAGGTCCCCTTCGTGTGATTCTAAGTGTGTTGTGTGTGTTCATGGTGTCCCTGTCCGTGGGTTTGAATAGGCAGTTCGAAGAGTGGTTTATCTAGAGGTGTTCGGCTGTTTTTTTTTTGTGGGTATTCGATCTCTTTGTTCTTCATTCTCCTTTGTCACACTTCAAGGGTAACTCTCATAATCTTTGTTCAATTCTACTCTTCTTGTTTGATTAACGCTTCTATTTGATGTCCTTATCGAATTATACTATCACATAAAATCATAAGAACCAAGCTATATAAAAGTATAAAACATCCACATAAAATAACGCCACATAAATTCGTGATATATGGAACTTAGGAATGTCGCCTTTGGTTTCTTTTTGTTATTGAAATCTGCTGTGAGTCATGTGTCCCTAGTATGGTTGGATCGATGCTTATATAAATCCTAATGTACATAAGAACAATCTGATAATATATGTTTGAAAAAGGGGCGCAAGTGTTTAATTTTGCTAGGGATCGGAGTGTGTAAATTAATGTGAACCAAGTTCGTGTGTCTTAGTCATGTGTAGGATCAGTTAGAGTGGGTCAACATGTGTGTGCATGCATGGATCACATAGGACAGTTTATTCATGTGGTTGTTGGAGTCTGTTTGTACACATGAGACTTAGTAAATTATATGCTACTCATAATAAAAGATAGCATGCGTATTTCAGTAATTGTGTAGTATAAAGGGGTCGAAATCTAAAGAATAACTAGGATGTGGGGTTATGATTTTATGTGAAGGTGTAATTGTGTGACCTGTGTAAAGATTAAAGAGGTTGGCATGCATGGGAGTCCTTGGTGGTATTCCATTTCTCGAATTATAGAATAGTGAAGGATTCCTCAAATTGTCTTGTACAGCATGGTTTAATATAATAATAAGAGAAGCATGTCAGTAGGAAAATAGTAAAGTCGCCTATACCAACACCTACTTGTCATATTTTCTTCTTTCTTTGTTCGAATTATCAAATCATAGGAATGTAAAGTGTGAGTGAGTCTTGACTGTTGGAGGAGTAGGTTGTACTATAAAATATAGTAGCTTATATTTTCATTTAATTTCACATCTCACCATATACCTTACAATTTAGACCCATTTCACCCAAAAATTTTTAAAGGTGCCATAATAAACCTAAACTAAAATATGTATCATATTAAGTCTAAAATTATCTAATTGGCATTTTTAACCCTAAACGTTGTTATATCAGAAAACGTGATAAATATAGAAAATTACAAAAAAATGGAAAACATACTAAAATTCAATTGAACTTAAAGTAATACTTGATATTAAATTCGTATAGGTTCCATGAAGCGGGAGTGATCATCTTGTGACTTTTCTTTCGTTGTTTGCTTTTGTTTCGAATAAGGTACAGATATTCTGCCCTTCTTGTAAGGAGCCTTCGTTCTCTTGATCTCTTGTTTTGATTCGTTTAGGATTTCCCCAAGCCATTGCTATGTTCCCTTGTATTGTGAACCCTTGTTTTGAATCTTTTGCTTTGAACCCTTGCCTTGACCTTTTGTCTTGAACCTTGCCTTGAACCCTGCTATGAACCTGGATATGAACCTTGCCATACACCTTGCCTTGAACCTTGATATACTTGGGATTTTAGCGGGATGAGAAAACCTTTTTAATTATTTATGAAAATGTTTTAAGAAAATCATTTTTTTTACAACTATCTTATTGAAGACTATTTTAAAGACTATTTTATGAAAACCATTTTAAAAGACTATTTTTATGAAAAGCCATTTTAAAAGATTATTTTATGGAAACTATTTTAAAAGGATTGTTTTCAAATGAACTTTTAGATTGAACCTTTACTATGAACATTTGCTACGATCTCTTGTCTTGACCATTTGACTTGAACCTTGATACATTGATATAAACCCTTTGATATATGACTTGACTTGAACCCATTGATAAAACTTGAACTTGAACTTGAAACATGAAACTTGAAACCTGATACTTGAACTTGACTTGTACACTTGACCTTGACCTTGACCCACAGTTTGAGACTACGAGCCATACTAGGCATGAGGGTTTCATGTCCTTGTCATTGTTGCACCAATGGCTTGACTTTTGGGTAGGAAAGTGATTACCTATCCCGTCCCTGCCATGACTTGATACTTGACTTGCGCGTAGATGAAGACATTGTGGCAGCCTACAGGGGCGCATGGATGCATCCTAGATTTGTACTTGACTTGACTTGACTTGACTTGATTACTTGAATTGTTTAGTGACATGATGGGTGTGTGCGATACACGTCATTCACTCTTGGGAGCTCATGACTCCAACCCTTGGAGGTATCCCCTCATATTATACTTGGCATACCGAGGTCACCCCTCCGTATACATGTATACTTGTTTACTTGACTTGATTTGATATGTTCTGGGTTCGTAGTGGATTTCTGTTTCTGTTACCCTATGACTTGATAATTGACTTGACTTGAATTGAACTTGGGCTGGTGGGGGTTATGGTTGATTTTACACCTACCTATTGTAACTATTTCTTGATAACCTTTCCATTATCTTTTCTACTCTTGTTACACCATGAAATGTTCGTTTACTTCACTACCCTTTATTACTGCCTTGTTATCGTTATATCTGTTCACTGAGCTCTCGTAGCTCAGCCGCATTTCTTTTCCTGCAGCAGGTTTTAGTTTGGAAGCTGGGTATGAGTGGAGAGTATCATTGGATTTAGAAGAACCTTACTAGCTATTGAAGATGACTAGAAGAATTTATAATTAGATTTAGAAGTTTATGTATTGTAACCTTGTAGTTTCATATTCCCTTTGTAACCATTGAATCCTATTGTATTAATAATGTCAAATGCTTGTGTTTGTTCTGATATGGAACCATTGTTGTGACATCTTTACCCTTTTCGGGTCGGGGTGTTACAATTTATGTTATCAGAGACACAGGCTGACGACTTGTAATACATTTACCCTGTCCTGTGCATTTAGGACCATTAGGCTTTCACTGTAAGAACATAGGAGAACACCTTGAGAACTTGCTTTAGGATTCCTTATATGAACTTAATTTTTGACCAGTGAGGAATGGGTAGACTATAAGGCATTTAGGTATCATCGTTTCCGCATCACTCTGATTCGTGCCTTGTTATGACGTTTGAGCTTGTTGACCTCCGAGGCTATAGAAATACTAGGTGGATTAAGATAGATTTTTTTGCTTACAACTCGAGATAAAGTATGATCATCATGAAGGCATATTTATGTGGTGCTGGTATTATGACGCCTGATCAACGTGATAATACTTACACCATATAACGTGCCCTCATTGTGGCCATAGGATGTCTTGGGAAGTACCTAAGAAGTTTAGAAATTCATCTCGTTGGATTATCCGTGATTAGTGAGACTTTAGGTTCATCCTACCTGTTCGTATACTCTGCCCTTGTTCATTAGATGTCTTGACAAGTTTAGACTCTCGTTTTGCTCCTATTGATTTCAGTTATAAATCTTGAACTCTTGTAGAGCTCTTTACTGTTGATACAGTTAAATTGATTTGAAATCTTGTTCGCATTCCATATGAGTTTCCGTTCTATTGCCTTTCCGTTTCCTTGCAAATTTCGAGGACGAAATTTTTTTTTAGAGGGGAAGAAGTTGTAATACCTGAAATTTGAAAACATGCAAAGTGACCAAAATACCCCTCTAATTTTAAAGTTTTAAAGAACATATAAAATCATACAAAAGACATATTATTTGTACATAACCTAAAGTAATTAAATCCTAAGTATCTAATAAGATTTAGCTAATAAAAACTTTACCTTATAAATTAAAATCACAACACAAAATAATTCTCTACACATATATTTAAAATTTGGACATGGTAACTAGAGACCAAAATTTCGGCTAGAAGAAAAAATAAAAAAATAAATAAAAGAGATACACATGCATTAAAATTAAAAGATATCATGATCCCTTAAAATTTGGTCTTTCCTAGTTTATCCTAATACAAAAGTCGGTTCTCTATTTTTATATAAACCGATTCCTCTTTTTCTCTCTTCACCAAAAACCCTAAAAACTCTCCAAAAGGTCGACTGTTTCTGCTGCTGCTGTTTTCTTTGCTGCTGTTCGTTCTTGATCAAGCACAAAGGGAGGTCCCCTTCGTGTGATTCTAAGTGTGTTGTTTGTGTTCATGGTGTCCCTGTCCGTGGGTTTGAATAGGCAGTTCGAAGAGTGGTTTATCTAGAGGTGTTCGGCTGTTTTTTTTTGTGGGTATTCGATCTCTTTGTTCTTCATTCTCCTTTGTCACACTTCAAGGGTAACTCTCATAATCTTTGTTCAATTCTACTCTTCTTGTTTGATTAACGCTTCTATTTGATGTCCTTATCGAATTATACTATCACATAAAATCATAAGAACCAAGCTATATAAAAGTATAAAACATCCACATAAAATAACGCCACATAAATTCGTGATATATGGAACTTAGGAATGTCGCCTTTGGTTTCTTTTTGTTATTGAAATCTGCTGTGAGTCATGTGTCCCTAGTATGGTTGGATCGATGCTCATATAAATCCTAATGTACATAAGAACAATCTGATAATATATGTTTGAAAAAGGGGCGCAAGTGTTTAATTTTGCTAGGGATCAGAGTGTGTAAATTAATGTGAACCAAGTTTGTGTGTCTTAGTCATGTGTAGGATCAGTTAGAGTGGGTCAACATGTGTGTGCATGCATGGATCACATAGGACAGTTTATTCATGTGGTTGTTGGAGTCTGTTTGTACACATGAGACTTAGTAAATTATATGCTACTCATAATAAAAGATAGCATGCGTATTTCAGTAATTGTGTAGTATAAAGGGGTCGAAATCTAAAGAATAACTAGGATGTGGAGTTATGATTTTATGTGAAGGTGTAATTGTGTGACCTGTGTAAAGATTAAAGAGGTTGGCATGCATGGGAGTCCTTGGTGGTATTCCATTTCTCGAATTATAGAATAGTGAAGGATTCCTCAAATTGTCTTGTACAGCATGGTTTAATATAATAATAAGAGAAGCATGTCAGTAGGAAAATAGTAAAGTCGCCTATACCAACACCTACTTGTCATATTTTCTTCTTTCTTTGTTCGAATTATCAAATCATAGGAATGTAAAGTGTGAGTGAGTCTTGACTGTTGGAGGAGTAGGTTGTACTATAAAATATAGTAGCTTATATTTTCATTTAATTTCACATCTCACCATATACCTTACAATTTAGACCCATTTCACCCAAAAATTTCTAAAGGTGCCATAATAAACCTAAACTAAAATATGTATCATATTAAGTCTAAAATTATCTAATTGGCATTTTTAACCCTAAACGTTGTTATATCAGAAAACGTGATAAATATAGAAAATTACAAAAAAATGGAAAACATACTAAAATTCAATTGAACTTAAAGTGATACTTGATATTAAATTCGTATAGGTTCCATGAAGCGGGAGTGATCATCTTGTGACTTTTCTTTCGTTGTTTGCTTTTGTTTCGAATAAGGTACAGATATTCTGCCCTTCTTGTAAGGAGCCTTCGTTCTCTTGATCTCTTGTTTTGATTCGTTTAGGATTTCCCCAAGCCATTGCTATGTTCCCTTGTATTGTGAACCCTTGTTTTGAATCTTTTGCTTTGAACCCTTGCCTTGACCTTTTGTCTTGAACCTTGCCTTGAACCCTGCTATGAACCTGGATATGAACCTTGCCATACACCTTGCCTTGAACCTTGATATACTTGGGATTTTAGCGGGATGAGAAAACCTTTTTAATTATTTATGAAAATGTTTTAAGAAAATCATTTTTTTTACAACTATCTTATTGAAGACTATTTTAAAGACTATTTTATGAAAACCATTTTAAAAGACTATTTTTATGAAAAGCCATTTTAAAAGATTATTTTATGGAAACTATTTTAAAAGGATTGTTTTCAAATGAACTTTTAGATTGAACCTTTACTATGAACATTTGCTACGATCTCTTGTCTTGACCATTTGACTTGAACCTTGATACATTGATATAAACCCTTTGATATATGACTTGACTTGAACCCATTGATAAAACTTGAACTTGAACTTGAAACATGAAACATGAAACCTGATACTTGAACCACTTGATACTTGAACTTGACTTGTACACTTGACCTTGACCTTGACCCACAGTTTGAGACTACGAGCCATACTAGGCATGAGGGTTCATGTCCTTGTCATTGTTGCACCAATGGCTTGACTTTTGGGTAGGAAAGTGATTACCTATCCCGTCCCTGCCATGACTTGATACTTGACTTGCGCGTAGATGAAGACATTGTGGCAGCCTACAGGGGCGCATGGATGCATCCTAGATTTGTACTTGACTTGACTTGACTTGACTTGATTACTTGAATTGTTTAGTGACATGATGGGTGTGTGCGATACACGTCATTCACTCTTGGGAGCTCATGACTCCACCCTTGGAGGTATCCCCTCATATTATACTTGGCATACCGAGGTCACCCTCCGTATACATGTATACTTGTTACTTGACTTGATTTGATATGTTCTGGGTTCGTAGTGGATTTCTAATTCTGTTACCCTATGACTTGATAATTGACTTGACTTGAATTGAACTTGGGCTGGTGGGGGTTATGGTTGATTTTACACCTACCTATTGTAACTATTTCTTGATAACCTTTCCATTATCTTTTCTACTCTTGTTACACCATGAAATGTTCGTTTACTTCACTACGCTTTATTACTACCTTGTTATCGTTATATCTGTTCACTGAGCTCTCGTAGCTCAGCCGCATTTCTTTTCCTGCAGCAGGTTTTAGTTTGGAAGCTGGGTATGAGTGGAAAGTATCATTGGATTTAGAAGAACCTTACTAGCTATTGAAGATGACTAGAAGAATTTATAATTAGATTTAGAAGTTTATGTATTGTAACCTTATAGTTTCATATTCCCTTTGTAACCATTGAATCCTATTGTATTAATAATGTCAAATGCTTGTGTTTGTTCTGATATGGAACCGTTGTTGTGACATCTTTACCCTTGTCGGGTCGGGGTGTTACAAGACGAATCCAAGTTAGACTTGATTCTATTATTGCTAATGCCATACATAGAATTATTTCCATTAGATACATGATTTTCCATATCTATTTCAAACACACCATTTAATGGAATTGCATTAAAGTAAAAAACAGAATTTAAAGAAACCGAAATTCCATTATTATTAAATGTGTGTTCAAATCCATTATCCAACAATAAAGAAACTGAAACAACACCTCTTACAATAGACGGTGCATAATGACAATTGTTCAATACTAAAATTAAACCCGAAGGTAAAACTAAGTCAAATGTCCCAATGGCTTCCACTGCTGCACGTATGCCATTGCCCACGTACAAGTAGCATTCTCCATAGTTTAGTTTCTTCGCTCCTCTAAGCCCCTGAGATGTATTAGAAATGTGAGTACCACATCCTGTATCATATATCCAGGCATTTTGCTTACGAGGAAAGGAAAATAATTCAACCATAAAAATACCTGAAGTGCTCGCGCCTTTTGCAGCCTTGGCATTTTTATTCTTGCGACACTCCTCAAGCAACAATGGACAGTCCCTCTTCCAATGTCCAGGTGTGTTACAGTGGTGACAAGCAGCCGTATCCTTCTTGGGATAATCCTTCTTCACTGGAGGATTCTGCTTCTTAGGCTTCTGCTGATGGACCACAACCTATTTCCCTTTATCAGCTTTGCCTTTGCCTTTCTTGTTCGCATGACGCGGTTTGTTGGGCTTAGTGATCCTACCACCTTGTATTGCCATCACAGCAGGTGTAGGTGCCTTCTTTGAGAGTCCCTTCTCAAAGTCAATAAGCATTGCATGTAAATCACTTATCGTCTTCCCCGTGCAATGCATATTAAAGTTGCGCACAAACTCACCATACAATTCCTCATTGAGGGATCGATTGATGAGGCCAACTTGCACATCTTGCACATACCCGCATCCAAGTGTGTCCAATTGGTCAAGATATCCTTTCATCTCCAATACATGGGTACTTACGGGTTTACCAGCTTCCTGCTTGCACTTTTGTAACGAATCTAAGACATCATATAACTCAGCCATAGGTGGCTTCTCAAACATGCGTTTGAGTTTGTTTATCATGTCCATAGGGCCATGATGCTCGAATTGCTTTTGCAATTGAGTATCCATGCCCAACAACATTAGGCAAGCCACATCATTGTGCTTTTCCCAGCTGTCGTTATAGTGTTGCAGCACCTCATTAGATGAGTTGGCAGGAGAAGCTGTAGGAAGAGGCTCACTAAGAATATCAAGTCTTTTGGCCACTCTAAGAACAATCCTCAGAGAGCGGTACCAATCATTGAAATTTTTAGTTCCAGTCAATTTCTCTTTTTCAATCATCCGTTTGAAAGCAGATGTCATGTTTGACATGTTATTGTCGGGGTGGGCCATTTCTACAGAAAAAGTTCAAAAGTTAGTACTTTCGATAATAAACTTTTCAAGAAAATTAAACACCCATTGGTAAAACAACCATTTAATTTTCACTGAAAACTAGGATCCAAATTGACGTCGTTTCATTACATCAGCTGAGGCTGCTAGTAATGAAAGTACTCAATAAGGTACGTGTAACACCCCAACCCAGCAAGGGTAGAAGTATCACACTAATGGCTCCATATCAGATCAAACAAAGCATACAATCAATAGTAATACAATGGTTATCAAAGGTTACAAATGAAATCTTGCAATACAAAGGGTTACAAAGGAAAATAAAAGCTGCCTATCAAATCCATAAGTACATCTCTTCTAATGGCTTCTACTCAAAGTCTTCTAGGTCCAAAGTCTCTTCACTCTTACCCAGCTTCCAACTAAAACCTGCCGCGGGAAAAGAAACGCGGCTGAGCTACTAGAGCTCAGTGAACAGATATAACGTAACAAGCAGTAGTATAATGTATAATTTACATGAGTAAAAGAGTGTGGAAGCATGAATACATGGTATCAAGATGAAAGGTAAGAGTACATGGTATCATAAGGAAAGGTAAAAGGGTACATGGTAAAGGAAGTCAGAAATCCACTACGAGCCCATAACATAACATGAATCATAATCATAATCATAATCGTAAACATGCAGAGGGGAGACCTCTTAGTATCCTGGAATATGAGGGGTGTCCTCAATCATGGGTATCCTGTAAGTATGAGGGGTGTCCTCAATCATGGGTTGGAGTAGCTAGCTCCCGGAGTGTGAAAGACGTGTATCGCACACACCATCAGTCACCATGAATAACATAACATAACATGAACATGAACAAATCTAGGATGCATCCATACGCCCCCGGTGGCCATAATCTGCCTCTACATAAACATGAATCATAAACATAAACGTGCAGGGACGGGACAGGTCATCACTCTCCTGCCCTAGAGTCATGCCATCGGTGCATCGACTGACATGGACATGAAACCCTCATGCCTAGTGAGTGGCTCGTAGTATCAAACTGAGGGTAAAGGTCAAGTATCATGAATCATGTTTTTAGTTTACTTGCATAGGTCAATATCTTGTTTCATAAGTTCATAATCATAGGTTCATAATCATGGTTCATAAGCAAGGTTCATAAGCAAAGGTTCATAAGCAAAGGTTCATAATCACAAAAGGTTCAATATCATGATGGTTCAATAATCGGAGTTCATGAATGAAGGGAACATAGCAATGGTATAGGGAACCCTAATATGAATCATAATGAGAGAAATGAAGGCCTCTTATCAAAGAAGCAGAATATCTGTACCTTAGCAAATCAACAATGAAATAAGAAGCACGCCGAAAAATAAGGAATCACTCCTCCTTCGCCGCACCTATACAATTTAATGATACCGCATTACTTAGTAGCTTATTTTAGAGTTTTACCGCTCATAGTTATTAAGGTTCCTCATTCAAGGTTTCTCACTATTTTTAGAAACTTTCCTCTTTTAGTAACTTGCTATATTTAGTAACGTTCTATTTTTAGAAAGCTTCCCAAAATAATAATTTAATACTTTAAGGTTATAATTGGCAATTAATAATATTTAAGGGTTAAAATGACATTTTTAATAGTTTAGGGTTAATTATGTCAATTTAGTAAGGTTCATGGTCTAAAATGTAAATTGTTGACAATCTCCTAAGTTTATCAATTTCATGCACTCATTAATATACCCATGCAAATTAAACCTATTTCGTTCACTAGAGGACCCAACTCGACATTAAATTAATCCGAGACCCCTTTTTAACTCTTTCTCGTTAACCTTTTATAGCGAGACAAAACTAAACCAGTTCAATCAATTTCGATCCAACACATACTCCCCCATCGACCCATGTTACTTATATTCCAAGCATTAAACTCGACCAACTGATAATATATAATCACATGCATGTCCCAACTTAATTGACTCATTATTAGGTGTGGCTTAAACCAAGACCCATGCAATGCTTAATAACCTTTAATGACATACAGCACCCTATGTAGCAGTAACCAACGTGGATATTTCAATTCACAAACCAAATTGTTTCCCATAAAAAAAAAAAACCCTTTTGTGCCACGACCTGCTTTCCCAGCCCAAACACAACTTAGATCATGCAGATTTCAAATGCGCCTCCTATTGAAACACACCTCAAAACTCGACAGATTCAACACCTTTTTAAATTCTGATTCGAAACTATTTTAGCGAGACAACTTAACATCGATACGCAATACCCCGCGACAAGAATTAACGAGGCATGATCTATCAACCAAACTCCCTTAGTATAATTTTTTTTTTACAAGGCCAAAACCACAACATTATAGACCACCAGTGTTTTGACGAGAATAAAACAGTTCCCACCCTTATTCCTTTACACCAGATTGCCAGCGTACATGAGGTAGGTTTTTGATATAGCTCGACCCAACAAACGCTGAAGTTCTACGTGACACAAATACACACGACCTGATCTAATTCCAACTACTACTCTAACAGCCCCTAGTTACTCTATCCTTTGAGACCAAACTCACACACTAGACAACATTCTTGCGAGACCAGACCATTATAAATCGAGGCCGAAACAACATCCAGACAGCCCACAAAATGCGACATGATTCGTCAATTCATGAGGCGTATAAGTTATGATTTTATGTGGCGTTAAGTGTGTCATATATATGTTACAGATTCATCGAGGCAAAGAGTATACTAAAACGTGTTTAATATGGTTCATTTACATGTTGTTATTTCAGATTATAGGCCATACATATGCCACGAGAATGGAACCAAAAAAAAAAAAAAAATGGGATGATGAGATACCTTGAAGGAAAATTTAACGAGGCCAGAGGACGAGGACAACACTCACGAGTCAGTAACACAAACACACCCAAGAATATCATGATCACCACGGCTTCAAAACCTCCTTTGCTTAACGATGGGACTGGACAGATTTAATTTAGATTTTGGTTTAGTATGGGTCGTTTAATGTGAATGAGAGGAATGAGGCAATTGTGAGTTTTGAGTGGAGCAACCGTAGGGTTAGGGCTATAAATCAGGAAGACCAAATCTTGCATTTTTAGCAAAAATATTTGTCAATCTCGTTTATTCTTATCACTTATGTTTTAGACGTGTGATATAGAGGGAAAGCACAAGATTTTCGGTTTCAAGATAGGTACAAGAAAACGTGGTTGTGGCAATGAAACAATATATTAGATTCGTAGCACCAGCAAGGGTATACTATTTTTTTTTTGTAACCTTGATATATTGTGAACAATATTTAATTCATATGTTCTGTGTATTGAGCAATAGTTGAAAATGAGTGAATGGAGTGATTAGCATTCTATACCCATTATATGTAATATCTTATGAAATTATAGTCACATAATAGTATTTATGTAGTGAGATTTACAGATGAGTTGTTATGTATTTAATCTTTTTCTGAATGTCTTAAAGTAGTGGTGAATGGTGCCTTATTATACGTGTCCACATATATTATGTTGTACATTATGAGTGATGAGAGTTTCTATACAATTACGTTCGTAATAATATGAAATTGTAGAGATTGTGGTGAGGGATAAATAACTCTCGTGATAGTATTAGTAGATAATGCTATGTTAAAATGTGTAATTTAATTATAGGGTAATGACAAATGGGTAAATTTTACACGTAGGTTAAAATGTATAATATTCTCGTTTTATTATTTGTATGCTCTTATAAGTTCGAAATTTTAGAGGGGCAAAATGGGAATTTTACGTGAATGAAAATTTAGGGTTTTACAGTACGGGTCAATCCCAATTGCCAATATCCAACTGCAATTCCTAGAAACCGGGGACTTACATATTTTGCCAACTTCAGTTGCAAATGCAAGCATGTTTCATCCTCATCTTTATGCCTTGACGCCGTTTCATCACATCAGCTGAGGCTGCTAGTGATGAAAGTGCTCAATTAAGTTAACCAATTTAGAAACATGTATATTGACGTCGTTTCATCACATCAGCTGAGGCTGCTAGCAATGAAAGTACTCAATTTACCCTTTGATTACCATTCTTTGAATCATTACATCAGCTGAGGCTGCTAGCAATGATAGAATGTAATCTCAGGTGTTTTCATATTAATTGGATGGCATATAACTTAAATTTAAGGGTATTAAATTTTTGATGTGTGTAATCAAAATATGTACAAAGATGTCATGCATTCATCTTTGTATCATATATTTTCCAAAACCAGTTTACTCATTCGTTACATTAATAAGCTCCAATCATCAAAGTTTTAATTAATGGCGTTGAGAAACTTACAACATTGCCTTAAGATGTTTCGTACTTTATCATGGTATACTTGGTAAGTCTAAAATTGACGCACAGGTGAGCGGAGAGGCAAACGTCTGCCCTATGGCTAATTAAAAACGCGCCTCTTTCGGATGACAATTTAATGTCATGCCTCCTTATACCCACTTTATAGTTTGTCAATTTTAGGTCCGCCTTTCGACCACTTTTGTACAGTCGCATCAATTAATTAAACACTTATGATTTTCTTGCTTAAAACAATGTTACACCATTATTAATTCATGTTTATTTTTGTATTAGAAAAATTACCCTTTGTAATAAACATGTCTACAACATTTTATACAAATGCGCAATTAGAAAAATAAACATAAACATTTAATAATGAACATGCTAATAGATCAATTAATATACATATGTTGGTCTTAAGACTCCCATTGGTTTTCGAGCTCATTGTACCCAATGGACCACAGACGCCAATTACTTGACCGCGTAAGTCTTATGATTAACATATACATAACACACATAATTGATAAATACGTGATTATATGGGGTCTTCCCCAATTTTAGGTCTTCCCTAAAAACCTAATTAATTAACTTTTAGTAACTTTAATTCGTGTTCAACAATTTAATTACTAAAACCCCTAGTTAATTAATAAATCGCATCAATTAGCACGTAGATCATGTAACACTTAGCATCAAATTTCCATGACAAAACATGCATATTTTTGTCATGGATTCCCCATATTGCACTTATAATCATGAATACATATTATCAAGCCAATATTGTACGCATTCTAAATTAATGACATCACAAGGTATTCATTAATTTTCACATAAAATTGCATGCAATCCTAGGGTTTCTACAAGATTTTATCAAAACCAAAAAACCCTAAATCTAATAATTGGGTGTCGACCCAAAATTAGGGTTTACAAAAAATTCAAAACCCTAGATTACTAATTACATGTATCTATTCACATAGGTTCAATTTTATGTTTTAATAATTAATTATCATGTATAAAAGGGCTCTTGATGCCACTGTTGGAATATGTGAATCATAAATCTATAAACACATAAACATAAAGCAACATAACATCAAAGCATACGCAGCGAAATATACAAGATCTATATACACGTAATTAATTAACTAAATTTAAATAGATGCGTACCTTTTTTATTCCTAGCAAGAACAAGGAATCGTGCACTCCAAGAACAAGGTATAAACCCTAAATTAGGTTTAATGTAAATCGACTAACAACCTAGTCGAATGGGGAAAATCTCACAAGCTAAAGGAAGCTTATTCTTCGTTCTTGTACACACGCATTACTAGCGTTTCAATGGGAAAAGCTAAGTTCTAATATCACAAACAAATCCCTAACTTTTGTTGAAGCAAAAATCGGTTAAACCCTAGGTGATAGGGGATGAACCGATCGGCCACAATGGAGGAAAAGGAGAAGAAGAATTAGGGTTTGCTTGGAATTAGGATTAGGGAATAACCAATACAAGGGGTTTGTATTTATAGGCTCCCTTTTCTTGTTCCCCACTCCAAGTTAACCGAACCCTAAACCCTTAGGCAAGGGTCGGTCGAATCTAGCTCCCCTTGGGGGTTCTAGATCCTTCTTTCCTCCTTTTGCATATTTAGTCCTTTAACGAGCGTTATCTCTAACCCCGTTAAATACTAACGACTGTTAAGTGGTTGTTTGTGAAATGAATAAATAAATCATAAAACTATATTTAATTATTCAAACCATTAAGACTCATACGTAATGTGTGCAATCCCGAAGTCTCGTGTTCGAAACTGGACATACGAATATTAATTATTATCCATAAACTCTAACATCTTCTTGGGTTCGATAATGAAGGATGTTAATGGTACATTGTCCTTCTTCTTGGGTTCGATAATGAATAATGTTAATGGTACATTGTCCTTCTTCTTGGGTTCAATAATGAAGGATGTTAATGGTACATTGTCCTTCTTCTTGGGTTCAATAATGAAAGATGTAAATGGTTTAGTGTCCATCTTCTTGGGTTCAATATCAGTGAAGGGTATCAAGGAAGGACGTGACATATTCGACGAAGAAGGTTTAAGAATGAACGGTTTGAATTTCGATGGGATATTCGTAAACCTAGGTTTACGATTAATTAGCCATGTCGATGGGATATTAAAATAGTTTTCGTACGTGGTCAGGGGGTGATTATATACATTTATACTTTGTCGCATGCATGGATTAATTAGTCCAAATCTAATGCATGTTAAAAGAAGAGATTTCAATCGCGCGTTATTATCACTCTCATCTTAATCTTAACTACTTATAATGTAAAAATGGTCAAGTGAAAAGTGGAAAACTGAAATTTTAGTCAAGGCCCATTTTGCCCTTGTAAAACTGAATTGGTCAATGCCCTTAATGGAAATCGAAAGTCAAACTGAATTTGTGTTTAGATATGGAAACTATATGCCAATGAATGTCTCTAACTTAAGCAAGGAAACAATATTGCAAGTGAGGAAACAATATTGCACGGTTGAAAACTTGAAATTAGTAAATATAGGAATGATTTGATAAGTTGAAACTTATCAAAGTAAATATAAGAATGATTGGCTGAAGTTGAAACTGTCATTGCCTATTGAATGCTATTGCATATATATAAGAAACCATAATACCCATTCTCGTTTGAAAAATCAACTAACAAAACATACACTACACATTCTCATCTCACCGCCACACACACAAAAACTCTCATCTTCCATACATCCCCACCACCAAAATTTCCACCACCACTGGACTTAACCACCATGGAACTCACCAAAAGGGTTTTTTTTTTTTTTTTTTTTTTTTTTTTTTTTTTTTTTTTTTTTTTTTTTTTTTAAGTTTTTAGGTATTAATTAAGTTTTGAGGGTTTTCTTGTATAGATCTATTGTTTATATTTGTGGATCGATTGTTTTCTATTATAGGTCTATTGTTTTTATAATTTTTTTGTGTTTTTTTGTTACAACCGGAAAAGTAAAGTTGCTGGTGACAGAAAAGCTATCGTCGCCAGAAAAAAGCTTCTGCCCCCGCCACTGTCTCATCAGAAGCGTTGCTGCTGCCACCGCCGCCGTTGTCTCGCCGGATATGTTGTTGCCGCCTCCGTTGAATCGCTTGTGTCACCGGAATATGTATGGTTTACTTTTAAAGTTGTTGTTGATATTTGTTATAAAATTTAATATGTAAATTTTATTATAGGTTGTTAATATTTGTTATAAAATTTATTATGTAAATTTGTATAGGTTGTTGATATTTGGGTTACAATTATTTGATGTATAGATGCAATTTTCATTCGATATAAACTATGTTTTTCTTGCAACAGTGTACAAAAAGAATATATGCAAGACGTCTTTTTAGTGGTTTTGATTTTTGAATTCTCATTCAATAGTGGTTTTAAATTTGAATAATCTTTACAAAGTACAACAGCGATAGCTACCTAAAACTATTTGGTTTACAATACTTTGGCTATTCTAGGTTGCTAAGGTCGAGGCAGCTATGACAGCCTAAAAGTCCAATACTAGAAGAAGTTGAAACTTCAAAACCGTAAAAGTATGGAAAAGTCACCAAAGGGTATATACACACGTAAACTACATTAAGCGAATGCTTTAAATTTCAAAAGGATTATTTCAAAGTTTTGAGTTTTCAAATTTAAGAACTTGTGAGTTGTAAAGGGTTTATCCCAATTCTTGAATGTTGAAAATCTTCAAATGTCAAGTATAAAGGGCACATTGAAACTTATGTGTATGTCTGAATTGTTGGAAACTTTTTACAAGTATCATTCCCATATGTACACGCATGAATCCGTATATCCGATTGTATGTATGTAACTCGATTTGTTTGGTACTAGACGAGTATCATACATAGCAACGAGATTTTATAGCAGCATATAGTTGTAATGATATTTTAATTAAGTGTTTTGTGTAACCATAATATCACCATAACTACTACCGTTATAAAATCTCGTTGCTATGCACGGTGTATCCCATTTCTTGAAAATTCAAAAATCTTCAAAATATAAAACTAATTAAGGAAACTTAATTAATTAATTATGTAGTAAATGATGAATAATTGTACTCCATATGTGTGTATGATATAGTTGACTAAGTATGTTTGTACAGTTGTACATGTGTTTATGAGTGTACGTTTGTAAAATTCATTGAAACGAAATTAATACATATAGTTTTACATAAATTGCATATATATCTTTGGTACAAGTTTTTGATGCACATGGGACAATGATTTTTATGCATGCAAATGATATATATGCAATTTTGCATCTTTGGAGGGGTATATATGCAAATGCCCCATAAACTTTGTAAAAAAAACTAGACGAGTACCCGTGCATAGCAACGAGATTTTATAGCGGCATATAGTTGTAATGATATTTTGGTTAAGCGTTTTGTGTAACCAAAATATCACAACTATCTTCCGCTATAAACTCCCGTTGTTATGCACGGGTACTCGTCTAGTTTAAATATAAAATTATATTTATACGATATTAGCTAGATCCAATAAGCAATGGACGAGTACTTCCATGAATTGATATACAATGAATATAAAACATTAAAAAAATTATATTATAGTAAGTTCTATTTTTAACTTGGACAATTTAGATACATCCAGTATTACACATTAATTGAAAAAAAAAATTAATCCAACATTCTAAAGAAATGAGAGCAAGTTTTAGTAAATAAATTATATACCAAGATCAGGTTTAAACTACTTTGATACAAACACAGTCTACAATATGTAACATATATTATCGTAGTAACATATAAAAAGATAAAATCTCATACCAAAATAAATTTTCGGTAAAATAAAATATTATACTACCTCCGTCCTAAAATAAGTGTCCAGTTTGACTTTTCAGAATCAAATTGGTTCAACTTTAACCTTATTTATTTTTGCGGGTGTTATATAATACTTGATGCAAAATATATGAATAGATTGAGTTTTAAGTGTATTTTTCATTAGTATAATTCTTCATCAAGTATTATATAACACAATAGAAATATTTAAGGTCAAAGTTGAACCAGTTTGACTTTGAAAAGTCAAACTGGACACTTATTTTATGTCGGAGGGAGTATCAACTAACAATAATTATGTACGATAATTGCATACAACACATAAAATACAAGTACAAAGTGACTTAAAAATAACATTTGTCTTGATTTTAAAACAAAAACACTATATGATATCTAGGTATGATCATAATATTGATTTAGTTATTATAACAATAGGTTTAGAATTGTCATATTAATTAATTCATACGTTATACAATTAATCAAATTATAAATATTCATATTAAATAAATTGCAAACTTAAAGTTAAATCTTTTAAAACTTATTACATCATCTACATGGTTTTACATAAATAATGAACGTAGTAAGTATGTAAAAATTATATATTTATATTTGTATTAATCGCGACGAATATACGAACATACTGAATATAATTTTGCATACTAAAATAATATATTTGTTTATATTGAAATTTAATAGTTAAAAGGTATGAAATAAAAAATTTGTGAGATACTTTAGAAAATATTACACAATTGGCATGCCGCCATGTCATTTTTCTTGTTATTTCATATTACATGTCATCAATCATGTCACAGTTAAAAAAAGTTGTGATTACAAAAAGTTGGAGTATTTATATAATTAACATATGAGGCTTTTAATGAGTAAGTATTTTTTAAAAACTATTTAATAAAATATGTATTTCTAAAACTATTTAAATCTATATGCAGTTATTTTTGTTTCTTTTTTAATTTCTACAAAATCATAAGATCTCACGACACATGAGTTTTATTAGCAGCAAACCAACCCTCATTTGATCCTTTTCATGATCTCTAATTGTTGTCGATAAATACATAAAAAAGAACACTCCACTAGATTGATGAGGCGAAAAGTGTACCGCTTTTAAGGGGTCATTTAAGCCTTAAATCGTATTTATTTGATCAAATATTGCCCTAAATCGTTCCTTTTGTCATTTTAGGTACTTTTGAGGAGAAATCTGGAAAAGGAGGCATTTTGGACGTTTTTGGAGCATTAAAGTGAAGAAAACGGCAAAGTCTCAAAAATCGGCTAAAAGTTACTCTTGACGGCGTCACATTTAACCCCAGACGGCGTCATGCCTTGGCAAGAAAAGTTGGACGTGAAATTTACTCATGACGGGCCAGTGAAAATAGCATGTGAATTCTGACGGCGTCACGCTTTAACTTGATCGAGGGCGTCACGGCTTAAATCATAAGGGGACGGCGTCACGTTCATGGTTAGACGGCGTCAAGCCTTGATAAGCCATAATTGATTTTTGAAGAGCTAAAGAGGGACGGCGTCAAGAAGGTCATCCGGGAACCCTAAAAGCGGCGAGGTGACGGCGTCACACTCCATAAGGTGACGCCGTCAGATCCAAAAATCTATATATAGTTTTCTAATTTTTTGTCATTAGAGAGAGCTTAGTGTGTGGAGTTTTGGGAGAAAACCCTAAGACGATTTTAGCTACTTTTTCAGGGCTTTTTGCCTTGAGATCTTCCATGTTTCATTGAAAGATAAGTTATCAATTAATCATTCAATATGTCTATGTGTTGTTTGATTCTATCTTATTCTTGTCTTTTGTTTAACATGTTAGGCTAAATTTATCTTGTGTTTGCTTAGATCTAATGAAACCTAGCTATTGATTATTGGTTGTTAGTGTGTTGTTAGTTGTATTGGATGATTGTTTATCTATGTTAGGCTTAAGAAAACTGGCTAACTTCCTATTCGGTAACTTGCTTGAACGTCTTAAGAAACATGAACCAAATGCGTACTCAAGGTTTTTATGGTTGTATCTACACATAAGTTTCTCACCACATTTTCATTTTTGTTATTTTATTTTATTTGCATTCGTAGTAATTTTGGGTTAGTTGACTAGCAACTAATTCCGCCCACTCTTTCAAAACCGAGATTTTACTTGCTTTCATAAAAAATATAAAAACATAAAAAGAATCTTCCTCAACCCTTAGACCTAATTAGAGTAGCCTTTCATACCTAACGAACACTATTCCCTGTGGAGAACGATCAATCCCCCGTACTTACCACTACACTATACTACATCGGTCAGGTACACTGCCTGGTGGGGTTGTAAGCCTCTTGAGATCCCTCGAGAGGTAAAACCTGTTGTAAGGTTACAAAACCACGCAATCAAGTTTTTGGCGCCGCTGCCGGGGAATAGTTATTGTTTAGGTTGAATTTTTATTTCTATTAGGTCTACTCACTAGATTCCTTTCTAGTGAGATTTTTATTTTATTTTTCTAGGTTTTCTTTAGTCTATCTATTTTCTTCGTGTCTTTGTTCGTAACCATTACCGTCCGACATCATGGAAGATGGTAATATCCTTAACCCACACAACCCACCACCACAACAACCACAACCACCTCCTAGAGCCCGTACTTTAGGAGAGTATTCCCGTCCTAGCCACCATGGCTATCGAAACACCATTGAGCTCACTCAAGGAGCCAATATCACACCCTTGCGATCCGACACCATCCGGTTGGTGCAAAGCGGATGCGCATTCCATGGACTTCGATCTGAAGATCCTAATCAACACCTCAAGGACTTTCTTAAAATCGTTGATTCTATAGACCTTGATGTTGCCACTCGAGAGACGACCCGATTGCGTCTCTTCCAATTCTCTCTGCGGGACCAAGCTAGTCAGTGGCTAGAACGTCAACCCGCAGGATCCATCACCTCTAGGGATGATCTCACCACTCGTTTCCTTGCTCAGTTTTTCCCACCGGGAAGAACTACCAAGCTAAGGAATGATATCTTGATGTTCCAACAACGTCAAGGCGAAACTCTCTACGAGGCATGGACTCGATTCAAGGACTTACTCCAAAAAGTCCCTCACCATGGCATAGAACTTTGGCTCCAAGTCCAAATCTTCTATGACCATATCAATCTCTCCACGAGGCAAACCATTGACCAATCGGCCGGTGGTAAGCTACGTGATCTAAGTGCGGAACAATCATGGGCTCTCCTAGAGGATCTTGCTCTTTATGACAACGAAAGTTGGAGTGATCCCCGTGATTTGAATAAAACGGTCAAGGCAATATCTTTGCCTTCGAATAATTCAAGCACTTCCGACCGTAGGATCATAGAACTTGAAGACCAAGTCAAGTTTCTCATGAAATCCTACGAGGCTCCTAAACCTTCAAGCCAAGTGAACAAAATCACTTCTTCATGTGAATTATGTAGTGGTCCCCACGACACTCGTGATTGCATGGAACTCCCCGAACAAGCTTTTGTGGACTACGCATCCTCGCGTACCGACGAAGCGGGAGACAAGTGGTACACTTTCAAACCCGAGCCAAACCATTATGGTGATTCATACAACCCCTCATGGAAAAATCACCCGAACCTTAGGTGGAAACAAAACCAAAACTCTCAACAAACCAATTCTTCCAACCCACCTAATCGTTTCCAATCAAGCGGTTCCAACTCGAACCGTACTTTCAACAACAATCCTTCCGGCAATGGTAGTACCAATAACTTTGAAGGATTGATGTCCCAATTCATGGCATCTCAAGAAGCTCGTTTAGCCAAGTTTGAAGCCGATTTCAAACAAAAACAAAGCGAGATGACCGATAAGATTGACACCTTGTTGAAAGCCCTCAATGACCGAGAAATGGGAGCACTCCCTAGCAACACGGTCAAGAACCCGAAACTGAACGTCAACGCTATTTCATCGGTTTCGTCCCCTAGTTCTTGTCCACAATATTATTCGGTCAATTCCATGAGCACGTGTTTCAAACAAACCCAAGTCGTTCCAAATGACCAAGAAGTTATGACATCCAAATTGGTCAACAACATAGTTGAAACACCTCCCACTCAAAACCTTGACGAAGAATTCAAGGAGCTCCACCTTGAAAGTCCGGTTGTTGATGTGTTGGATGAGAAGAAGCTCAAATTAGGCGAAAAAGGGACCGCCTTCGTTCAAAACAAACTACCTAAGAAGTTAGATGATCCGGGCTTATTTGTTCTACCTTGCAAGGCCGGTAATTCGGAGGCTTATGACACATTAGCCGATCTTGGTTCAAGCCTTAACCTACTTCCGTTACCTCTCTACACCTCTCTAAAACTAGGAAAACTTGAAGAAACCGAGGTGATAATAGGCTTAGCGGATGGAAGTGTTGCTTACCCGGTTGGAGTAGTTAAGGACGTGTTAGTGCACATTGGAAAACTAACCATTTTAGCCGATTTCCACGTCCTTGATATGGTTAGCGACCCTACATGCCCCTTGTTGATAGGTAGAGGATTTTTGGCGACCGCTAGTGCTATGATTGATTGTAAGGAATCTAAGATAGCGGTAGGAGAAGGAGATACTTGGTCAATCTATGATGTTAAGAAACACGCCTATGATACTAGTGAGGAACCGACACCCCATTGGCTTGAATCAAATAGGAGACCATCTAGATATGGACCTTGGATTGATAGAGACTTCATAGGACCCCAACGCCCATTTTACCTAGAAGAGGACTTTGTTAACCGAACGCATTCGGTGGAGCAACTCTTGGCTAGGGACACCGAATTGGATCCATTTGAAGACCCTCTAGTTTTTAGAAGGATGATTGATTTCCTAGGAGTTTTGCCAATTAACCTAGGAATGAATAAGTGGATTTGTGAGGAAGATGATCATAAGTGGAATTGGGATAAACCACCCAAAGATGGAGATGGGTCATGGCATATCAAGATGACATTGTATGACCCGGATGGAGAGAAGTTTGAAAAGACATATCGTACTAAGCGGACCAATAGGAAACTTCAATCCAAGCTTAACCCTAAAGACGTCCTAGATGACGAGCTTACTTACATAGGGTAGCGTGACTTTGAGTCTAGCTACAAGACTCGTTAATAAAGAAAAGCGCTTCTTGGGAGGCAACCCAAGCTTTATTTGTTTTATTTGCTTTGTGTGTTTGTTTATTTGTTTGTTTGATTTTATTTTCCGTATGTGTGTTTAATTTTTATTATTATTGATTCATGTTCAAAACTAAATTGTGAAAATGCTTTATTTTGTTTTTAACTTCGTCTTAACTACATATAAAGGTATTTTGCAAAAGTTAAGTGTAAGGGAAATCTAAATTGGTTTATTAGAACACATATGAACATGAATCGTAATAATAATAAATTAACATACATATCCGTATTTGTTTGAGTCAAATGCTTGTATCGAGTCATAATGATATTTTGCAGGATTTCCAGGAAGTAAGGTAAAAGTTTTTTCCAGAAATTTTCCGGAAACTTAAAATGAAAATTTTTTGTCAGGTCATTTCTGACGGCGTCAGGGGTTATAACCTGACGGCGTCAGATTTAATTTTCAGAAATTTTTGAAAGTTTTGTTTTTAAAAAGTTTTTATTAAAATCTCCAACTTATAATCTCCAGGAATCTGCAAAGTTATCATTCCACAAGCATTATATCCTTATATATAGATTTTTCCCGCCGATGTTATGCAGGTTTTCGTGTTTGTTTTCTCAGGTTTAACAGGTTATTTTGGACAAGGAGATGTTTTTGGAATCAAGCTTATGGCGATGCATTAGTCATGGAGTTTCAACATTCTCTTTGGAGGAAGATTTAACCGTGTAATTTCATTATCCACCGAGCGAATCAGGGGAGTATTTGATTTCATTCTTTTACTTTTTACTTTTACATCTTGTTACTTGAACATTGGGGACAATGTTCATCTTAAGTGTAAGGGAGGGTAAAAGTACGATTTTAGAGAATGCTATTATGCTTGATTTTTGTTTGTTTGATGGTAGATGTGTAATAAAACTGAGAGAAATACTTGTTAAGGTAATTTTAGTGCCAAATTTAAAATTTTTTATAACATATAGGAGTGAAACTTTGATCTTAATGAGCGTCTCACGGATAGGAGTTATATGACTAGCACAAAAAACCGTACCACTAAAAAATTTTCCACCCCCAAATATGTGAGGTTCGCCCTAGAATTGGTAGGAAAAGCATTTATGCTATGATGTGTGTACCGGTAGCACTTAGATTCTAGAACTTGCGTTAGGACCATTCCGAGGCCACAAGTGAGACTACATTCGTGTAGTTAGATTTACTACATGATAAGAGGCATTAGGATTAACCCATTGTTTTACACCTGTGTTTTTGTTATAATTACATTGGCTACATTAGTCAAGTAATTCTCCCACACCCTTTGCGTTGTACTCATTTTTAGTACACGATACCCCTAGTACACCCCTCAGAGCCTATCTTTTCGTTTCGACCTTTAAGCATTTTACTTAAAGGAAGAATTTGTTACACCCCACTAAAATGTACACCCAAATCGCCTTAGCCTACCTTGTATGCACTCATTTTTAGTGCATTATTGTGACAACATTTGTTTAAACCCAAGTTAATTATCTAGTTGATTACATGGTTGCTAAGTCGAGTCATATCCTTGTACATATTGTTTTGGGACGATTGGGACTCATGGGTAAAGTACTAGTGTAATGGAGTAATGGGGAAGAACATCATTTATTACCCCCATATGTGCTAAATGTTTTAAAAGTACTCCAAGTTTTTCAATTATCTTAATTCGAGTCATTAGATTAGTATTTGTAAAGTTATGTAAAAATTCAAGTGTAAGGGGGATGCAATGCCCCTATGATGTATTATTTTGGATGGTAGGGCAAAAGTGTATGCAAAAAAAAAAAAAAAAAAAAAAAAAAAAAAAAAATCAAGAAAAACACAAAAAAATGAGAAAATGAAAAATAGAAAAAAACATACGGACTACCATCCCGTTTTATTTTATGTTTGTTTTATATTTTTGTTATTTTGTTATTTCGTTTCTAGCTTAAGATCGAGTCTAGTCTTGGCTTAGCAACATTGTATAGTACATGTAATTGATCAAGATTTTTAACTCGCCACCAGTAAAATATCCCGTATCCAACAAAACCGTGTTTTTCCTTTTCCCTACACCTTACGTTATAACCCATTTAAAAGCCCTCTTTGATAGTTTATCTTAGGTGCTTACGCCTAGTGGAGGAGGTTTTCGATCCTTTCCCAAGCCTATGGTAATCTATTTGCTATGACAGGTAGTGAGAGATATTATCCGTTTTCATTTATGAGATTTATTTTTATGACACTTGAGAGATGTGAGTATCTAAACACTACTTGTGAGGTGCTAGTATGTAATCTCCGTGCTTATTATGATTGAAGTGGAACGATTATTTGTTGTAATTACTTTTATGTTAGCATTAAATGACCCCTAAATTGTATTTTGATTAGAATAAAAGCACATTTGCTTGAGGACAAGCAAATCTCAAGTGTAAGGGTATTTGATGAGGCGAAAAGTGTACCGCTTTTAAGGGGTCATTTAAGCCTTAAATCGTATTTATTTGATCAAATATTGCTCTAAATCGTTCCTTTTGTCATTTTAGGTACTTTTGAGGAGAAATCTGGAAAAGGAGGCATTTTGGACGTTTTTGGAGCATTAAAGTGAAGAAAACGGCAAAGTCTCAAAAATCGGCTAAAAGTTACTCTTGACGGCGTCACATTTAACCCCAGACGGCGTCATGCCTTGGCAAGAAAAGTTGGACGTGAAATTTACTCATGACGGCCAGTGAAAATAGCATGTGAATTCTGACGGCGTCACGCTTTAACTTGATCGAGGGCGTCACGGCTTAAATCATAAGGGGACGGCGTCACGTTCATGGTTAGACGGCGTCAAGCCTTGATAAGCCAGAATTGATTTTTGAAGAGCTAAAGAGGGACGGCGTCAAGAAGGTCATCCGGGAACCCTAAAAGCGGCGAGGGTGACGGCGTCACACTCCATAAGGTGACGCCGTCAGATCCAAAAATCTATATATAGTTTTCTAATTTTTTGTCATTAGAGAGAGCTTAGTGTGTGGAGTTTTGGGAGAAAACCCTAAGACGATTTTAGCTACTTTTTCAGGGCTTTTTGCCTTGAGATCTTCCATGTTTCATTGAAAGATAAGTTATCAATTAATCATTCAATATGTCTATGTGTTGTTTGATTCTATCTTATTCTTGTCTTTTGTTTAACATGTTAGGCTAAATTTATCTTGTGTTTGCTTAGATCTAATGAAACCTAGCTATTGATTATTGGTTGTTAGTGTGTTATTAGTTGTATTGGATGATTGTTTATCTATGTTAGGCTTAAGAAAACTGGCTAACTTCCTATTCGGTAACTTGCTTGAACGTCTTAAGAAACATGAACCAAATGCGTACTAAAGGTTTTTATGGTTGTATTTAATGCACAAGCGAATTCTAGTGATCCCATGTTAGGAGCTTCCTAGCCGGCTCGACATAGGAGTGAAGTAGGAGCTTGTAGAGTTGGGGAAGTAAGTACGCCACCCCACGAATGGTATTAAGGAATACACCCGTCATCCACGCAACTAATACACACTAATTAACCGGTAAAAGATAGTTAGGGAGTAAGGAAATCTAAGTAAACACATTTCTCTACACATAAGTTTCTCACCACATTTTCATTTTTGTTATTTTATTTTATTTGCATCCGTAGTAATTTTGGGTTAGTTGACTAGCAACTAATTCCGCCCACTCCTTCAAAACCGAGATTTTACTTGCTTTCATAAAAAATATAAAAACATAAAAAGAATCTTCCTCAACCCTTAGACCTAATTAGAGTAGCCTTTCATACCTAACGAACACTATTCCCTGTGGAGAACGATCAATCCCCCGTACTTACCACTACACTATACTACATCGGTCAGGTACACTGCCTGGTGGGGTTGTAAGCCTCTTGAGATCCCTCGAGAGGTAAAACCTGTTGTAAGGTTACAAAACCCCGCAATCAATACATAAAAAAGAACACTCCACTAGATTAATAAAACTTAGCCATCGTCTTCATCTGGATGTCGTCAGTTCCTACGTCTGTATCATTGTCGACTCCGTCATTGGTGACAGTCATGGTGTGCGGCGACATAATTCTGACATCATCACTAGCTAGGAGAAACCGAGCAAAAAGAATGTAATATTTTGATAAACGATATCATTCTATGTTAGTTCGACTAGCTTACTTTAGGGCATTTCTGATGCATTCACGAACGTAGGATACTTCCGTAAGAACTTTGCGATAACAATGGTTTTTATATTGTTCCTTAAGTAGTTATGTTATTAGGTTTCATTTAATCATATTGGTTTTGATAATGACAATCCTCTAAGGGCTCTTGGCCAGGGGTGGAGCCACCTTGTAGGTAGTGGGGGAAAGGCCCCCATAAAGCTTCATCGGATTAGCTAAGTTAGCAGGGAAAATGGTTAAAATAGTTGCAAAAATCGGTGGTGCCCTCAACCCATAAACTAAAGGCCCTCTACAAGAAGAAAATATCATCAATTTGATCTTAAAAGTGTTTTTTCTGAAAATCGTCGAGTGGCAGAAAACGACTCTTGAGAAAGGTTGGAGAATGAAAAAGCTAAAGCTGGATGGCAAGGTCACCACTCCTTCACCATACACATCAGCGCCACGTCAGCTTTTTCTCTCCTCTCACTCCCCTTCACCTCACTTCACCATTTAGTGGTCAAGGCAAACAATCTTTCACCATAACTCCAATTTTTTTTATTTTTTTTTTTTATTTTTTTTTTTAATACTTACACAATTAAAAACGTAAACGTAAAAATATAAAAACGTAAACGTTAAAATTTAAAATCACAACGTACGAAATGAAAACGTTACATAAACTGAAAATAAACATTACATAAATTTCTTGGAATTAAAACATTACATAAAGATAAAATTAAAACATTACATAAACATAAACTTAAGTTATAGATAATCCGGGTGATCCCAAGTCTCAGAGTTGTCTGAGCGGTAACCATCGTCGTACGCAGAGTAGTTCGCAAACTTCTCTGCTTCCAACCTGCTAAGCTCCCGCTCCTTACTCTCGTTCCAGCCCGCATCTTCTTGATCCAGATGAGGTTGATATTGTTGTTGCTCAACAAATCTTGGTGCATCAGATGAAGTTGATGCACCTTGCACAAATTGTTGGTTCTGTTGTGATACAGAACCAGCTGCCACATTTTCCTCAAAACTCCAGCGGATGTTGTTGGAGATTTGGGCCTGTATCTGATTCACACAACCCCACAACATCTCACTGACAGCACCGTCTTTGTGAGCTTCATCATACAAAAACTGGTCGATCACAGCTTTTCTTTCTTCAGAGATGTCATTGCACTCCACGTATCGTTGTCTCAAACGTTCTTTCAGTGCCTTTGCGTGCTCAAACTGTTTGATAACTTCGACAATAGCATGTTGTCGAGCAGTATCGTCTTTCCCGGTTTGTGTTTTAATATACTTTTGCATTTGTTCGACAGTATGGGGGAGACGACAAGCCATATTAGAAGTTTAGATGATTTCTTAATTGTGTTTTGGTGAAGTAGTGGTTTAAAAATGGTGTGTTTTGTGTGTATTTATAGAAGAAAAATTAGAGGTGTTGAAGTTTTTTTTTTTTTTTTTGGGACCAACGAATATACGTAAATATCACAGCATATTCAAAATTAACTTGGTGAAGTCTTCACCATATTTGTTCTTGGAATCCGAGTCTTGCGTGTGAACTAAGGTGGAAGGTAAGATGGGTAGCGCGTTAAATTTCTATATGGTGAAAGTTTCACCACCCTTGCCGAGTGGCCTAAGGAAGATGACGACCAAAAAGGACATTGGGCAGTGGGTACCATTATTTGTTTAGTTTAAATATAGGGTTATGGATAGGTTATAAAGACTCCATCTAAAATACAATTTGTACCCCCTTGTTTTTTCATTTTCTTTATATTTGTTTTATTTTTATAATTTTATAAAATTACAAAACTGAAAGTACGGAACAAAAAATATAAAGTTTAACACGTCAAAAGAATTAAACTGATAAAAAATATGGAATAGAAACTAATAAAAGATTGTGTTACACTGTAAACAGAATGACAAAAAAAAATATTTTGAATATATATATATATATATATATATATTTACCTTTTTAGTGGGTCAGGAGGGGTACCAATAGTAGTACCAATCGTATTTGCATGTTGTATTACGCAATAACATTATAAAAATAAAATTTCATAGAACATCAATAACATTAGAAAACTAACTGAAATTATTATTTTGTTCCGCGACTTGTTCTTGTTAGAGTAATGACATATAAAAATAATAATTGGATTAGGATCCTCTCATATTCTAACTGAACACGAGAGGTGGGTTTATTATGAAAACTTATTTTATAATAAAATAAAGATCTCACATAAGATTACTGTCAACATTACCTCTCACGTTCAAATTGAACATGAGAGGATCACAATCCTTAATTGTATATCAATTTACACTTGAAGGTCAAAAAAATCTTATGGTAACGATAAGTCAATACTATGAAGTTTATTGCAAAAAGTTAGAGATAGTACTCCCTCTGTACCAAAATTATTGTCCCCCTTTGACTTTTTCGGTCTTTCTTTCTCAACTTTAACTATAAATATTTTTGTTTGTGTTATACAATTTTTGATAAAAATTATACCAATAAAATTACATTTAAAACTCAATCCGTTCATATATTTTGTATCAAGCATTATGTAATATAAACAAAAATACTTAAAGTCAAAGTTGAAAAGTAAAGACCGAAAAAGTTAAAAAGAGACAATAATTTTGAGACGGAAGGAGTAATATTTTTACCTACAATGATTTACATTTTTTACCTGTTTAACAAAATTACAAAAAGTTTCGTGGGCTGTTCCTAGAACAGCTTTATAAATTACCTAGTATATATATGATACAATAGAATTCTAAAATAAATACAATTGGGTTAAGCCCATAATTTGATAATTATCTAATAAGTGGTTCTTTTCTTTTATAGAAGGTTATGAGAAGACACGTGTGTGCGAAAGATGCAACGCGTTCATAAAAAGTGGTTGGATAACTTTCGGTTGTATACAATGAATATCTAACGCGTTCATAAAACGTGACGAGCAATGCCTATACACTTCGTATTAAAAATTACTTTGACTAATTGTTCATTTTGTAGCTGCTAGTGTCTAAAAGCGATTAATCCAAGTTATAGATTGCTTTTATACAAAAGTTCGAGTTCAAGTTGTTTTCATAACAGGTTAGCTTGCTTCTTATTTCCTCTTTAAATTCATAATTCAAAGTATATCTAAATGAAGTTTTCTAAAATTAGTAACTGCAATATTAAAGAACCACCAAAAGTTCAGTCTTTAATCAATAGTTCTATTCCAAGTATTCATTGCCACTTTACGTACGTATATATGTACCCAAGGGAAATGAAACCATAGCCGTGCTATAGCCATCTTAACTCCGCAGTTAAGCGTAGTCTGGTGAGAGTAGTATTGGGTGCTTCGGCGGGATTGGGTTTGTTGTTGAGTAGTATAGATAAAAGATGAGGTTTATTTATTATAAAAGTAATCCTTTCACAGATTTTGGATAAATAGCATGGATCGTAGTTGGATGAGCGAGCCTAGATCAAGCACACTATTTTTGAAGGGGCTAGGCGAGTTTCTAGATCTTGAATGTAAAAATAATGCAAATGGTGCAGGAGAGATTAGATGTATATGTGTCAAGTGTGCCAATGGTGTATGGATAACACGAGATAATGCAATAGAACATATTATCTGCAATGGAATTTCGGAAGGATACCACTCCGAGCATCTTCAGGTTCATCTCATATGTCATTGAAAATCTAATGCACTGTTAATTACACTCCATTTACGCTCCAAAAGAAATAAGGGTGGGTGAAGAGGGGAAAATTTTAGATTACAGTTATAATTTTAGTTTTCTTTTTGTTATCTTGATATACCAAGTTCTCGTAATATATTACGTAGTAGTTTGGAACAAATTAAAAGCTGAAATAAACTCGAAAAGAAGTAAATTGAGCATCATAGTGTTTTTACTTGTAGTACACTGAGATATATATTATTGTTTTTGTTGCAAGGTTTGTAAAGAAGTGGCACAAGTTGGCATATGGGGAACAAAAGAAAAAGGATCTCCTCATAATCACTGGCATTTTCGACTTGAAAATAATCAGAAGCTTAGAAAAATAAGCATAGATCATGGTGATCTAATATTTTCCCTCAAGTTTACTACTGAAGACGGTAAAGGATGTTTGCATGAATCCAAAAAAGCAGGTGGATGGAATGGTGGACATCAAGAATGCGAGGTGAATTATCCAACTCCAATGACTCCACATATGTATTACTGTATTAGATATTGCATTTCCGTCCCATTGACCTCTAGATTGGTCGATTCCGGTCATGGTAATTTGACAAATGGTCAAGCCAAAAACTAGCTAAAAGGGCTAACTCGTGTTGTCTAAAAAATGGATTGTTATTCTTATAACAAGGTTTTGGGTTTACCCAACTCATACTGTTTCAACCCTAACTGACGACAACCCCTTTTGACCTGTTACTGAACATAAGTGACCAGGCCACTTTTCCACATCTAGCAATATGTGCATGAGCTTATTGAGGTGTAAATGATCTTGACTACATGCCTTGCAAAGACACGATTTCTCACAAAATATAGTGTATAGAAAATGAACTATTTTTCTCATATTATATACTCATTCTTGAAGAAGCCTTTTTTCTTCTTGTGATTGGTTAGGTTACCTTCGGTTCTGAAGAGGAGATAATTGGAATTACTGGAACAGTTGGGGTATCAAAAGGGGAATATCCGGGTACACAATAATTTCATCATTGTCTTTCATAACGAATGAAAGGACCCATGGGCCTTTTGGTCAGGCAACAGGAACTCCTTTTGATGTACCATGGAATAGAGGTTCATTTGCTGGATTTTATGGCCTTGCGGGTTATTATATTGATGGTATTGGTGTCTATTTGAAGACTTCTCAAGAAAACTGCCGTGTCGTGGTGTGTGGTGGTGTGGTGGTGGTGGTGGTGGTGGTGGTGGTGGTGGGGTGGTGGTGGTGGTGTGGTGGTGGTGGTGGTGGTGTGGTGGTGGTTGGTGGTGGTGGTGGTGTGTTGGTGGTGGTGGTGGTGTGGTGGGGTGGTGGTGGTGGTGGTGGTGGTGGTGGTGGTGGTGGTGGTGGTGGTGGTGTGTGGTGGTGGTGTGGTGGTGGTGGTGGTGGTGGTGGTGGTGAAAATCTAATGCATCTTCAGGTTCATCTTATATGTCATTGAAAATCTAATGCACTGTTAATTACACTCCATTTACGCTCCAAAAGAAATACGGGTGGGTGAAGAGGGGAAAGTTTTAGATTACAGTTATAATTTTAGTTTTCTTTTTGTTATCTTGATATATCAAGTTCTCGTAATATATTACGTAGTAGTTTGGAACAAATTAAAAGCTGAAATAAACTCGAAAAGAAGTAAATTGAGCATCATATTGTTTTTACTTGTAGTACACTGAGATATATATTTTTGTTTTTGTTGCAAGGTTTGTAAAGAAGTGGCACAAGTTGGCATATGGGGAACAAAAGAAAAAGGATCTCCTCATAATCACTGGCATTTTCGACTTGAAAATAATCAGAAGCTTAGAAAAATAAGCATAGATCATGGTGATCTAATATTTTCCCTCAAGTTTACTACTGAAGACGGTAAAGGATGTTTGCATGAATCCAAAAAAGCAGGTGGATGGAATGGTGGACATCAAGAATGCGAGGTGAATTATCCAACTCCAATGACTCCACATATGTATTACTGTATTAGATATTGCATTTCCGTCCCATTGACCTCTAGATTGGTCAATTCCGGTCATGGTAATTTGACAAATGGTCAAGCCAAAAACTAGCTAAAAGGGCTAACTCGTGTTGTCTAAAAAATGGATTGTTATTCTTATAACAAGGTTTTGGGTTTACCCAACTCATACTGTTTCAACCCTAACTGACGACAACCCCTTTTGACCTGTTACTGAACATAAGTGACCAGGCCACTTTTCCACATCTAGCAATATGTGCATGAGCTTATTGAGGTGTAAATGATCTTGACTACATGCCTTGCAAAGACACGATTTCTCACAAAATATAGTGTATAGAAAATGAACTATTTTTCTCAGATTATATACTCATTCTTGAAGAAGCCTTTTTTCTTCTTGTGATTGGTTAGGTTACCTTCGGTTCTGAAGAGGAGATAATTGGAATTACTGGAACAGTTGGGGTATCAAAAGGGGAATATCCTGGGTACACAATAATTTCATCATTGTCTTTCATAACGAATGAAAGGACCCATGGGCCTTTTGGTCAGGCAACAGGAACTCCTTTTGATGTACCATGGAATAGAGGTTCATTTGCTGGATTTTATGGCCTTGCGGGTTATTATATTGATGGTATTGGTGTCTATTTGAAGACTTCTCAAGAAACTGCACGTGGTGGTGGTGGTGGTGGTGTGGTGGTGGTGGTGTGGTGGTGGTGGTGGTGGTGGTGGTGGTGGTGAAAATCTAATGCATCTTCAGGTTCATCTTATATGTCATTGAAAATCTAATGCACTGTTAATTACACTCCATTTACGCTCCAAAAGAAATACGGGTGGGTGAAGAGGGGAAAGTTTTAGATTACAGTTATAATTTTAGGGTTGCTTGGTTGTGATAGAGGTGGAAGAGGAAAGAGAAAGGGATAAGGGAAAGGAAAGGGTAAGGTGAATGCAAAGGAATGGGGTGGTGGGTAATCATTACCTTACCCCCAATTTACTCTATAATGGTTGATTACCCTGGGTAATCAATACCATTACCTTATCTTACCAAGCATGATTATTGAGTTTATGTGGGCCTCTTCATTCCTTTACCCTTTACCCACCCCTCTTACCCCCATAACAAGCACCCCCTTAGTTTTCTTTTTGTTATCTTGATATATCAAGTTCTCGTAATATATTACGTAGTAGTTTGGAACAAATTAAAAGCTGAAATAAACTCGAAAAGAAGTAAATTGAGCATCATATTGTTTTTACTTGTAGTACACTGAGATATATATTTTTGTTTTTGTTGCAAGGTTTGTAAAGAAGTGGCACAAGTTGGCATATGGGGAACAAAAGAAAAAGGATCTCCTCATAATCACTGGCATTTTCGACTTGAAAATAATCAGAAGCTTAGAAAAATAAGCATAGATCATGGTGATCTAATATTTTCCCTCAAGTTTACTACTGAAGACGGTAAAGGATGTTTGCATGAATCCAAAAAAGCAGGTGGATGGAATGGTGGACATCAAGAATGCGAGGTGAATTATCCAACTCCAATGACTCCACATATGTATTACTGTATTAGATATTGCATTTCCGTCCCATTGACCTCTAGATTGGTCAATTCCGGTCATGGTAATTTGACAAATGGTCAAGCCAAAAACTAGCTAAAAGGGCTAACTCGTGTTGTCTAAAAAATGGATTGTTATTCTTATAACAAGGTTTTGGGTTTACCCTACTCATACTGTTTCAACCCTAACTGACGACAACCCCTTTTGACCTGTTACTGAACATAAGTGACCAGGCCACTTTTCCACATCTAGCAATATGTGCATGAGCTTATTGAGGTGTAAATGATCTTGACTACATGCCTTGCAAAGACACGATTTCTCACAAAATATAGTGTATAGAAAATGAACTATTTTTCACAGATTATATACTCATTCTTGAAGAAGCCTTTTTTCTTCTTGTGATTGGTTAGGTTACCTTCGGTTCTGAAGAGGAGATAATTGGAATTACTGGAACAGTTGGGGTATCAAAAGGGGAATATCCTGGGTACACAATAATTTCATCATTGTCTTTCATAACGAATGAAAGGACCCATGGGCCTTTTGGTCAGGCAACAGGAACTCCTTTTGATGTACCATGGAATAGAGGTTCATTTGCTGGATTTTATGGCCTTGCGGGTTATTATATTGATGGTATTGGTGTCTATTTGAAGACTTCTCAAGAAACTGCACGTGGTGGTGGTGGTGGTGGTGTTGGTGGTGGTGGTGGTGTTGGTGGTGGTGGTGGTGGTGGTGGTGAAAATCTAATGCATCTTCAGGTTCATCTTATATGTCATTGAAAATCTAATGCACTGTTAATTACACTCCATTTACGCTCCAAAAGGAAATACGGTGTTGGGTGAAAGAGGGGAAAGTTTTAGATTACAGTTATAAATTTTAGTTTTCTCTTTTTGTTATCTTGATATATCAAGTTCTCGTATATATTACGTAGTATGTTTGGAACAAATTAAAAGCTGAAATAAACTCGAAAAGAAGTAAATTGAGCATCATATTGTTTTTACTTGTAGTACACTGAGATATATATTTTTGTTTTTGTTGCAAGGTTTGTAAAGAAGTGGCACAAGTTGGCATATGGGGAACAAAAGAAAAAGGATCTCCTCATAATCACTGGCATTTTCGACTTGAAAATAATCAGAAGCTTAGAAAAATAAGCATAGATCATGGTGATCTAATATTTTCCCTCAAGTTTACTACTGAAGACGGTAAAGGATGTTTGCATGAATCCAAAAAAGCAGGTGGATGGAATGGTGGACATCAAGAATGCGAGGTGAATTATCCAACTCCAATGACTCCACATATGTATTACTGTATTAGATATTGCATTTCCGTCCCATTGACCTCTAGATTGGTCGATTCCGGTCATGGTAATTTGACAAATGGTCAAGCCAAAAACTAGCTAAAAGGGCTAACTCGTGTTGTCTAAAAAATGGATTGTTATTCTTATAACAAGGTTTTGGGTTTACCCAACTCATACTGTTTCAACCCTAACTGAAGACAACCCCTTTTGACCTGTTACTGAACATAAGTGACCAGGCCACTTTTCCACATCTAGCAATATGTGCATGAGCTTATTGAGGTGTAAATGATCTTGACTACATGCCTTGCAAAGACACGATTTCTCACAAAATATAGTGTATAGAAAATGAACTATTTTTCTCAGATTATATACTCATTCTTGAAGAAGCCTTTTTTCTTCTTGTGATTGGTTAGGTTACCTTCGGTTCTGAAGAGGAGATAATTGGAATTACTGGAACAGTTGGGGTATCAAAAGGGGAATATCCTGGGTACACAATAATTTCATCATTGTCTTTCATAACGAATGAAAGGACCCATGGGCCTTTTGGTCAGGCAACAGGAACTCCTTTTGATGTACCATGGAATAGAGGTTCATTTGCTGGATTTTTTGGCCTTGCGGGTTATTATATTGATGGTATTGGTGTCTATTTGAAGACTTCTCAAGAAACTGCACGTGGTGGTGGTGGTGGTGGTGGTTGTGGTGATGGTAATAATAATTAAATAAAAGTAAAGTATAAAAGTAATTTGCAAAATACATCTCTCTTAGAAGTAGGTAAAGTAATCTGCAAATAGGTAAAAAGACATTAATACCCCTCCTTTTTTTCACTTAACGTCAGTTAGGACTAAATACTAACGAAGTTATGGACTAAGGATGTAATGTGGCAAACGTTTGCCTAATGGGGGATGTATCTTGCCAATAGTTTCTGACAGGGGTGCAAAGTGGCAAAAGATGTAAACCACAGGGATGTATTTTGCAGTTTACTCTTAGTAATTAGTTATTTATAATTGTATATTGGTTCTAAGTTCTAGCGAAAAGGCTTTAATTTGATGGTTAAGAGTTTTTAATTGATGATTATGAGTAATATTTGTTCGGATGTTTGAATGTTGTGTAATTTTTTTGGAAGACAATTTGCTATATACAAACATATTATATGTTGGGTCCATCAGTACCCAAGAGTCATTAAAACAGGATTTGGACACAAATTAACTAAGTGTTATTAAACCGAGAACAATTCAAATCACTGAGTAAACAGTCACTCAGTGAGTCATCTTCAGGATACTTAAGGCGAATTCAATAAGAAGGATTCACTACTCAGGAAGGCGGTACTCCCTGAGTAGGACTTAAGCCAAAGAAGAAAATGATGGTTCAGTGAGTGTTGGACAAGAACTCACTGAACCCCAGTCTCCTCAATAACAATAGTGATTAATAAATGAAGGCGTGTACTGAAGAACCTAAAGCCTGAGAAGAAGGTGAAGGTGAAAATATCTGGGAAGAGTTTAAGATAAGATCATATCTTATCTTGTCAGGAAGAAACCTTCCCTAAGATAGCTTGAAGTCGTGGAGTGTCAAACCAACCACTCCTAAAGACTTTTTTAGCCCATTCCTATTGGTTCTTGAAAATGACAATTACTGTTGTAATTGTCAGACACGCTTGCGTCAACAACTTGTATTATTTTAATCAATTTTACTCTTTATACTTGTGTATAAATAGGTTCAGAAGGAGAGAAGTTGAGTGTGTTTTTGTATATTGAAAGCTTGGACTTTTACAAAACAACTTCTCTCCTACAAAGAGTAATCAATCCCTGAGATAGCTCAGTGGGTATATTGTTACCACTTAAGCAAAGCTTAAGTTTAGATAGGAGACACCACCATACCTTGTCTATTCAATCCCAAGTGTTTGTTCCGCAAAACACTTGGATAATAGATTCTTTGATTCATTTCTAATAAGAATTTAAACGTTGAAAATACTTATGTGTTTTACTTTTACGTTTCATTAATCTGTTAGAATAAATCATTACATTGTATTAGTCATAAACACGAATATATTAACTTTCTAGTTAACTCTAAGCGTGTTAAGGGAACAAGTGGTATCAGAGCCTCTGGTTTATAAAATCTTTTAAAAACTAACCAAGAGTGCTCAAGGTTTTTAAAACCAAGATCCTACTATGGCTGATAATAATGTACCCCAGCTGGTTGATAAAAAAGGTGGCAGCTATTCTGCTGTTGCACCCAGACTAGAAGCTGGAAAATTTAGCAAATGGAAAAAACGTATGATTTGCTATTTAACTGGTATGGAACCTTACTACATCACATTTATCAGGGATGGCCCATTTGTCCCTAAAACTGCTGAAGGGCTAAACAAGCCTGAGGCCCAATGGACCATTGATGAGTGGAGGGTGGTCAATTAAGACCAACGCCTTAAAAGCATCCTTATATCATGTCTTCCTGACGATATAATGGAATCAGTCATCAACTGTTTAACAACCAAACAAACTTGGGATGACTTGGTTAATAGCTTTGAGGGTCCCTCAGATACCAAGAAAACCAGGGTCATGGACCTGAAACTTGAGTATAATACTTTCAGGGCAAAAGACTCTGAAAGTCTCTCTCAGACTTATACCAAATATAAGACTTTGATAAACGAACTATCAAATGATGGTGTAGTATTATCTAAGCATGAGACAAATGTTGGCTTTGTCAACAGTCTCCCTGAAAAGTGGCTAAACTTCTCACAAAGCCTGAGGAATGCTAATCACATTCAGACTCTTGAGCTCCCTGAAATCTATGGGAAATTTGTCTATGAGGACAACTTAATCTCAAGGAGATACCTTGACTCAAAAGCTCTTGAGTCCAAAAAGGCCTTGACCTCCACACCCATTTCAACTGCTTTCTATACTAATGGTGTTGTGCTGGATTTCCAAGAGGATTCTGAGGATGAAATTGATGAAAGGACTAGTGATGAGTACCTAAAAGATTTAAACTTGGAATTCCAAGAGAGGGCACTCCTTGCTAGTTCAAAACGTTTCATCAAAAGAAACCAGTCCAACTTCTCAAAAGGAAAAGCAAATGAAACCACTGAATGTTTTAATTGTGGTAAAAAGGGTCATTTTGCTAGGGACTGTTATTCTAAAACTATCTCAGAACCCTCTTACAAATTTTTAGGAAATAGTTCTTCAGGAACTAACAAGTTTCAACCTAGAATGTTTCAGTCGACCCAACAATTTCAAAACAAGGGTCAAAAAGACTTTGAAGCAAAATATAGGAAAGCTAAGGCTAAACTTGCAATTCTTGAAACTAATCCCTCTATGTCTCAGGCTACTCAAACATCCAAACCTATTAAGGCAAAGAACAAGGTTTTAGTAGCTGAGGCTTATGACTGGGATGAAGAAGAGGTCTCCTTAGATGAGGAAATTAGAGTGAGTGCACTGATGGCACTCTCTGAAGGTGATCAGGTGGCTGTTGGGAAAGGCCATGCAAGGAATGGAGAGTGGGTAAACATCACCATGAAAAAGGTAAACACTTTACTATCTATGGATGATAATTCTGATTGGCAGTCTTACATGGATTATATTTGTGTAGACCTTAAATTTGTTGAGAAACAAAGGCTCAACATGTTTTCAAAATATAACAATATAGTGTCAGAATTGAATAAATGTAGAGATGAGTTGCTTGTACTGAAGCAAGCCAAATTAGAATCAATTACTCTACAAATTCAGAACACTGAAATTTTGAAACAAAACCAAGCCCTACAAACTGATCTTAACAAAGAAAAGGCTGTCATCCAAAGCTGGACCAAAAAGAACCCCAAGGTCTTTGACACTGTGGGATTAAGCTCTAAGAAAACCATAGGAATTGACCCTCATATGGTTGACCCCAATGTGAGTCTTAGTGAATTGACCTTTGTTCCAGCTGGCATATCATTTGAGCAAGAAATACTACCCAAGTCTAATGACTGGATTGTCAGGGACAACCCAGTCAGTAAGTTACCAAACTTTGAGACTGTAAAGATCTTGCTTCCTGAAAGTCAGGCCTTGAAAAATATGCTTGGACTCACTGAACAACTCAGTAAGCTTGAACTTATTGAACAACTCAGTAATACTGAGTCAGTGAATGAGTCTGAATCAGAATCATATCCACCACTTCCTCCACTGAATACACTTCAGGGTGCTGCACTAAACTCAGGCCTCCCACCAATGGTCTTCTCACCACACTCTCCAAAAGAGAGATCAGGAATGGGAACTACCATCCTAAAAAGACCAACCCTTGAAGTCTCAGTAAATACTGATGACTCATCAACTTCAGTCCCTTCTGAAGTAACAACCCAAAGCCCTGAATCAAAATTTGATCAGTTGGCTGAAATGGTCAGGAAGCTTGGTGAGAAGATTGCATCCTCAGAGAAACCTTCTCGATCCAAAAAGGAACAAAAACCAGCTTCCTCAAGAACCAAACCCAAACCCTCAAAACCCCTAAAAAGATGTGAACTGTGTAACTATACCAATCATGTCACTGATGATTGCTATAGAATCATTTATTGCATGATTTGCAAAAAGGATGATCACAGGACCTCTGATCATAAAACACATGCAGTCACATCAAACATGGCAAGTCTTAAAGCTCAGTCTTTAAACTACCCTTCTGATTCTAAACAGAAACAGAAACAAAAGGCAAAGCCTTTTGCACCTTGCCCTTACTGTGGGTTCAATGACCACCATCCTAAGGATTGTCAAATTGACAATTGTTGTGAAAATAGTGGAAGTTCCACTCATAACACCTCAGGACGTGGTAAGGCCATTCAGGCCAGTAGAGGTATGACAATGTCAGCCTCTCAGTCCACTGAGTCTACATCAGCAATCAAATGCATAATTTGTGGTAGCTCAGTCCACACCACCACTGACCATAAATCAATTGTAAATGTAAATAAGACCCCCAAAGCTAAACCCTCCAAGAAGTGGAGTCCTAGAAAGAACTGACCCAGTTTACCATTTGTGCAGAAACATGCCAGGGATCCTGTTTGGCATCTAGATAGTGGATGTTCAAGGAGCATGACTGGTGTGAAGGAGTATCTGCACAAATATGTGGATGAATCAGGACCCAAAGTGATATTTGCTGATAACTCTTCATGTCTCACTGAAGGTTATGGTTCAGTAAACTGCAATGGTATAGTCTTTACTAGGATAGCTTATGTAAATGGTCTTAAGTACAATCTGATAAGTGTCAGTCAACTATGTGATGCCAAATACATAGTTCAGTTTGATGATAAGCAAGGAATCATCTTCAATGCTAATAAGGAAGTTGTCCTTATTGCACCAAGAAGGCATGATGTTTATGTGTTGGACATGTCCAGTCTGACTCAGAATGGAACCTGTCTCTTTACCAAGGCCACTGAAACTCTCAACTGGCTTTGGCATAAGAGACTCTCCCACCTGAACTTCAAAAACATAAACAACCTTGTAAAACAAAACAAGGTCCTTGGCTTACCATCTCTTGTGTTTTCAAAGGATAAACCATGCTCAGCTTGTGAAAAAGGTAAACATCACAGAGCATCCTTTAAAACTAAAACCAACTTTTCCATCAGGAACTGCCTACATCTTCTCCATATGGATCTATTTGGACCAATTAGTCCTAGATCCATTAACCATGAGAAGTATACTCTGGTCATTGTGGATGAGTACTCAAGATACACTTGGGTATACTTCCTGATTAAAAAGAGTCAGGCAGCTGAAACTATTATGTCCTTTGTCAGGAACATTGAAAATCAAAATGACATCAAATTCAAACAGATTAGGACTGACAATGGAACAGAGTTCAAAAATATTGAACTTGAATGTTTCTGTGATGAGAAAGGAATTTTCCAAAATTTTTCCTCACCCTACACGCTTGAACAAAATGGGGTGGCTGAAAGGAAAAATAGAACACTCATCAAAGCAGCCAGGACAATGTTAAATGGATCAGTCCTTTCAAAACACTTCTGGACTGAAGCAGTTAAGACTACCTGTTACACACAAAACAGATCCATCATTGTCAAGAGACATGGCAAAACTCCTTATGAGTTATTCAAGGGAAAAATCCCTGACATTAGCTACTTTCATGTCTTTGGGTGTCCTGTGTTTATTCATAATAACAAGGATCACTTAGGAAAATTTGATGCCAAAGCTGATGATGGATACTTCCTGGGATACTCCCTTGTCTCAAAAGCCTTCAGGGTGTTCAACACTAGGAGACAGCATACTGAGGAAACATTTCATGTTACCTTTGATGAAAGCACTGATGCAATCAGTGTCTCTAACAACTCAGTGGAAGAGATAGGAATTGATAATTCATCAAGATACCCTCCTGATGAACATCATCCTGATAATGATCCTTCCACTCAGTTTCATGCAAATGCTGACATCTCCTATTACATCATTCCCCACAACCTTCCTTACCCAACCATTACTGAGTTTATTGAAGCACAAAGTACTGATGAAATCATTCAGTCTGAACAAACTGCTCAGGAACCAAACAATCTCAGTGATGAGTCAACTCACTCAGACACTCAAAATGTTGAAAATCATCATGTGTCTGATCCTGATCCTACCCATCAGGCATCTACAAGTTCTAATCAGTTTCCAAGACCTCAGGACACTTGGACTAGGTCTCAGGATATAGAACTTATCAATATAATTGGTGAGCCTACAGAAGGCATGCTCACAAGAAGCATGGCTGCTGAACTGAGAGCAGCCTCAGCCAATGAATGCCTATTTGTGGACTTCATTTCCACAATTGAACCCAAAAGTGTTAAGGAAGCACTTAATCACCCAAGTTGGGTTCAGGCCATGAATGATGAACTGGAACAATTTGACAGAAACATGGTAATGACCTTGGTCAAGTGTCCTGATGATGTTTCAGTCATTGGCATGAAATGGGTATTCAAAAACAAATCTGATGAAAATGGCATAGTTATTAAAAACAAAGCCAGACTTGTAGCAAAAAGCTATAATCAACAAGAAGGCATTGACTATGAAGAAACATTTGCACCAGTAGCAAGGATGGAAGCCATCAGGATCTTCCTCGCTTTTGCTACATACATGAACTTCAAGGTGTACCAAATGGATGTTAAAAGTGCATTCTTAAATGGCTCACTGAAAGAAGAAGTTTATGTCCAGCAATCTCCTGGATTTGAAAGCCATGAGTTTTCTGACTATGTCTGTAAGCTTAACAAAGCCCTTTATGGACTGAAGCAAGCTCCCAGGGCATGGTATGAAACTCTTTCAACCTTCCTGATCCAAAACAAATTTGTCAGAGGCAAGATAGACAACACACTGTTTATCTATAAGACAAATTCTGATGTCATTCTTGTACAAGTGTATGTTGATGACATCATCTTTGGCTCAACAAGTTACAAACTTTGCAAACAATTTGAAAAACCAATGGCAAAGAAATTTGAAATGAGCATGATGGGAGAACTGACATACTTCCTTGGGTTACAAATCAAGCAGACTGATAAAGGAACCTCTATCAGTCAAGAGAAGTATGTCAAAAGCCTACTGAAGAAGTATGAGCTCAGTGACTGTGCCTCAGTCAAGACTCCCATGGTACCCCCAAAAAACCTCTGTCCTGATCTTACTGGAAAACCAGTAAATCAAACTCTATTTAGAGGAATGATAGGATCACTGATGTATTTACTTGCATCAAGGCCTAATATCCAATTCTCAGTATGCTTATGTGCCAAATATCAATCTGACCCAAGAGAAACTCATACCACTGCTGTGAAAAGGATATTCAGGTACCTGAAAGGTACTCCAAACCTTGGATTATATTATCCAAAATGTTCAGGTCTTGATCTTAAAGGATACTCAGACTCTGACTATGCTGGATGCAACATGGACAGGAAAAGCACCTCAGGCTCCTGCCAAATTCTTGGTGGAAAACTAGTCTGTTGGAGTGCTAAGAAGCAACAATCAGTTGCCATGTCCTCAGCTGAAGCTGAATATTTTGCAGCAGCAAGTTGTTGTGCAAATGTACTCTGGATGAAAAGTCAACTCAGTGACTATGGAATTCAGTACAAGATGGTTCCCATCTTTTGTGATAACACAAGTGCAATTGCCATCTCAAACAACCCTGTTCTTCATCAGAGAACAAAACACATTGATATTAGATATCATTTCATCAGGGACCATGTCATGAATGGTGACATTGAATTACATTTCATTCCTACTGAATATCAGCTAGCTGATATATTCACCAAGCCATTGGATGAACCAACTTTCACCAGACTGAAAGCTGAACTAGGAATGTTGGATATTGAAAATCAGTCCACTGATTGATTCCATCCAAATAAGTGTAAATTCTGATAACCCAAGTCCCTGACTCAATGTGTCCTTCAGTGAAAAAGATCACTGAACCCCAGGAACTAAACCCAAGTTCCTAAATTCTTGGTCCTCAGGAACTAGACCTAAGTTCCTGAACCCTTGAAACTCTGGAATTAAAACCAAGTTCCTGAAATTTTGGATCTCAGGAACTGGACCCAAGCTCCTGATCCATTAAACCTCAGGAACTAAACTCATGTTCCTGAACCTTTGAACCATCAGGAATAAACCCAATTCCTGAATAAACTGGTTCACTGAATGAAGAGTCATTCAGGGCCCTCAGAAGACATTCAATGCTAACTTAAATGCTCTAAGTATCTAGTTAGTAAATGTCCGAGGTTGGTAACTGAATTCTTATTAAATATAAGAATTTTTGTTCCTTAGCCTTTCTGGCATCCACCTCATGGGCCACCACATTCCCACTTGGCATTAAATGCCTCTCCAATCACATAACAGATATGTGATGACTCAGCTCTGCAAATTACACTTTTGCAGACGGCGCTACTGTTTACCTAGACAGTTGCGCCAAACAGGGATAATGGGATGGTTGGGCATTAAATGCGGATCTCAAACGTTTTACTCAAAACGTTTTTCAAAATCATATCTCATGAGATAATAACCGCTAAAATGCCTAAAGTACCCTCCACTCCACTGCCCTATAAATAACCCCCAAACCAAAAACACACACACGTTTTTTTAGAAATCTTAAGCAAAACTCTGCCCTATTTTCTTTAAAAGCAAAATCTGTGTGTGTGTTCTTAGCCTTAGAAACCCATAACCATTTGATTAACCCAGACCTACCAAAACAAATGGCTTCTTCTAATGCTATAACCTCGCCCCAAATGTGGATTTCCCCATGGAGGCCGTGGATCTAACCAAAAACAATGTGGTTGGAAACTTTTCCTACCCACAACAACATCATGCGTACAAGAATGTGGTTAAATACTTGAAAAACTGCTTTCTTGCTACGGCATTTACCAAGACTCCCTCAGTCATCTACCATGACTATCTCAGGGAGTTTTGGTGTACTGCAGTGGCTACTTTCCCTAAAGACACCAAAGAATCCATCATCACCTTCACAGTGATGAATGGGAGAAGGACCCTCTCCCTGGATTACAAAACCTTCATCAAGGCCACTGGTCATGATTTTGCTGAGGCTTTTGAGCCCAACCCCTCAGACCAGGAAGTAAAAGCAGAATTGCTTGTCTTAGGACCCCATGACCCTAAACGCCCTAAATTGTCCGCTGGAGCCTTATTGGAGAAGGCTCCAATAGTCAAAACCTGGTTCCACCCTGTTTGGAGGATCTTGATGACCTTTGTCATTCAGGTCCTTGGGGGGAATAAATCCTCCACGGAACAATTGAACTCACCACCGCAATTGATGTTGTTCAGTCTCCTGGAGGGTAAAAAGATAGATATCGGTGGTATAATCTACCATGACCTTGTTGCCAAGCTCTCAGGGAAATCTAGGCAAAAACACATGTCTTATCCTAGGTTTATTTCCTGTGTGCTTCAGGACCTACTTGGTCCTGACTATGTGAGGCCTGACGTCGAAGGTTCAAAACCTGACGTCTTACATAAGTCCAACTTCACTAGTGGCATTACTGAGGTACAACCGATCGCCCTGACCAACTACATGTTGGTAGTCATTATGGGTGATCAGGCAGTCTCACTCATTCCTTCTCTTGATAAACAGGTGAAGAAGAAAAAAAAGGGAGGGGCCAAGAAGGTGACTAAACCCAAGTCACTCGTCCTTGAGTCCTCTTCCTCAGAACCCAAAGAAAGGGAAATACTGGCCGAGACCTCTGAGACACCCCTCACTGAGACCCTCTTGGCCCAAAAACAAAGGCCAATGGAGGTCACTGAGAAATCATCCTCAGTGTCCTCGGGCAAACCCCCTCTTCCTCATGATTCCACTGACATAAACAAGTCATTGGAGTCAGGAACCTCAACCCATTCACATCCCGATGAAGGCACTGATAAATCACAATCAGGGCCTGAGGGAGAAAAGGGTCCTGAATCCTCGGTTGGGCAGTACTACTCAACTGAGAAGGGGACCCACACGCACTCACATCCCGATGAAGGTACTAACAAATCACAATCAGGACCCAAGGGAGTCAAGGACCCTAAATCCCCATAAGGGCAGTACAACCCTGATGGGAAGGGGGACCACCAACCATCACAAAGAGTGCCTCGTGATAGTTTTGAAAAACACCCGTCAGGACTTGAAGGTGCACAGGGGGACAAAGACTCAGAAGGATATAAACCACCCGCTGATACGGAACCCACAACCACCTCAGGCGGATCCATTCTCTTAGGAACTGCCCCCAAAAGTCAGGCTGAGAAATCAGTTATTATGACTAGCCAGGCTGATAAAACCAAATCAGTTATTATGGTGGGGTCAGGACCTGGCCAAAACCAAGGCAAGTCCTTTTATGAGGAGGAGCCGGTTAACCTTATGGAGTTCGAGTCTATGGGGGATATTCGGGCTCTTCTTGAGTCTAATGATGAGCTCAAGGAAGAAAGCGGCAAGGATTTGGACACAAATTAACTAAGTGTTATTAAACCGAGAACAATTCAAGTCACTGAGTGAACAGTCACTCAGTGAGTCATCTTCAGGATGCTTAAGGCGAATTCAATAAGAAGGATTCACTACTCAAGAAGGCAGTACTCCCTGAGTAGGACTTAACCCAAAGAAGAAGATGATGGTTCAGTGAGTGTTGGACAAGAACTCACTGAACCCTAGTCTCCTCAACAACAATAGTGATTAATAAATGAAGGCGTGTACTGAAGAACCTAAAGCCTGAGAAGAAGCGAAAATATCTGGGAAGAGTTTAAGATAAGATCATATCTTATCTTGTCAGGAAGAAACCTTCCCTAAGATAGCTTAAAGTCGTGGAGTGTCAGACCAACCACTCCTAAAGACTTTTTTAGCCCATTTCTATTGGTTCTTGGAAATGACAATTACTGTTGTAATTGTCAGACACGCTTGCGTCAACAACTTGTATTATTTTAATCACTTTTACTCTTTATACTTATGTATAAATAGGTTCAGAAGGAGAGAAGTTGAGTGTGTTTTTGTATATTGAAAGCTTAGACTTTTACAAAGCAACTTCTCTCCTACAAAGAGTAATCAATCCCTGAGATAGCTCAGTGGGTATATTGTTACCACTTAAGCAAAGCTTAAGTTTAGATAGGAGACACCACCATACCTTGTCTATTCAATCCCAAGTGTTTGTTCCGCAAAACACTTGGGTAATAGATTCTTTGAATTCATTTCTAATAAGAATTTAAACGTTGAAAATACTTATGTGTTTTACTTTTACGTTTCATTAATCTGTTAGAATAAATCATTACATTGCATTAGTCATAAACACAAATAGATTAACTTTCTAGTTAACTCTAAGCGTGTTAAGGGAACAACATTATAAAAAACATAGACGTTTCTCCGCTGAACACGTTTCTTGAATTTTAGGATGTTTCCGTTTTTCGATACCCGTACCCGTCCCTGTCCTAGTTCCCGTTTCAGTCCCCGTGCAACTTGGGCGTGTATTGTGGAGGCTTAGATGTGTGCGGCGGTGCTATCGTATTTCAAGTTTCGTGTTTGTGGAGGTTTAGAACTAAATTACTCAAAATGCTCATGGTGGTTGTAATCGATGAAATTCTTATGCCAGAAATTGCAGTTTCGGTGGTGTCGAAAATTTTAGTTTTAGGTTGAAGATGATAAAGGCATAATAGCACTTTCACCCTAATATACAAAGTCAAATGAATCTCTCACAAACATTAAAAAAAATGACACGTTTAGAGGATAGCCATACTCCAAATAATTCTCTTGAGAGGTTCCTTCAGCGGTTCAACTTTAGGTCTTGATTCAGGTGCTTTTTGTTAGACCCGTTTCCCAAGTGTTGAGACCCCAACCAAGATGAAAATGGATAAAGACCTAATGTGATTGGCGGGTCAACAAAGTTACGTGGAAGTCAAACCCGATGGTCAAATTAATAGTCAAAGTATGACTAAGGTAGTAATATGAAATATGATGCATAAATTAGAGGGACCTAAGTTGCCAAGGGCTAAATATGTTATAAGTTAGTTGTGGCTAAAATAGGAGGAAAGGAACTTGAGGGGCCACTCTTGCCAAAGGACCAAACTTGCTACCTAACTAGTTATATCTAGGATTATCTAGAGTTTTCCTCCATTATTGATGTGTGAGGCCGGTTCTTAGTGAGGGAAAAAGAGAGGGAAAAGTTGTGGTGTCTTATGAAGAAGAAGAAGATGAAGAGCAAGTGACCATAGTCTTCCCTAGCAATAATCCACTCCAAGTAAGTGTTCTAATCTATGAGTTAATGATGATTATTGAAGTGAAGGGTTATGGGTTAAGTGGGTTTTGATCACATGATCATGGGATGATCATGTGATGATATAGAAAGATGATGGGTAAGTTAAATGGGTTTTATAATCCCTTGATTTTGATATATTGTGATAATAAGTTTTGGTGATGGTTATGGTTAGGAAGTAATGATGATGATGATGATGATGACTAGTAAGAATGATGATGATGGTGGTGAAATCATGATATGGTAGTTAGCTTGGATTGAAGGTAAGTAACTCTCCCTAAAACATGTATTATATGTGTATTATCATGTATGTATTGTGGTTGTATAAGAGTATAGGAGTTGGACTTAGAATGATTGTAAGCTAAGGGTGGATGGCTAGTGATCTTGACTAAGGGTATGTTATCTTGTTGGACTTGGACTAGTTAAGGTATGTTTTGATAATGGTTGTGATGAATGAATGAATTTGTGTTATGGAGTTGTGTGATATGAGTGGTATGAAGTAGTTTAGAGGCTTTTATGTGATTATGATGCTTGTGTGGAAATATGTGTATGAGATATGTTTTATGTTGGGTTACTTACTAAGCGAAAACTTACGTGTTAGTTTTTCAACGTTTTGTAGGTTCGTATGTTGATTTTATGGCTTGGAAGGGAGTAAGAATTGGATTATAGCTTAAGGATTTGGAAGCGGTTGGAAGGTAGTGAACGATAGGAGCTAGGTAGAATACCGAGCTCGAGTCAAAGTTGTACCCCCGAGAGTCTCTTTTATGAGTCGTATATTGTGTGTCGTAGTCGTGTAATGATTTGGTGGTCTAACGATGTGTCGAGTATGTTTTATGTGTTTATGGGTTAAGTTAAGGGGGTGTTTGGCTAATGTGTAAAAGTACCCATTTTGGGTGGGTTCATGGGTCGAGTATGTAAGAAATATGTTTGTTATGTTAATATATTGCTTTCGGTAAAGTTTGGTGAGAAATCGAGGAGGTATAAGTGGTTTTGTTGTGTAATGGGTCAAAATGGGTTTTATGCATAACCCGTCCATTTTTAAAGTACTATTCCGGGTGGTTAAACGAGAGATGTTTTTATATGAAAATGATCTTATGGACATACTAATGAAATCTGGAAAGTTTGGTTAAGTTTCGAGTCCGGGAGGTTGAAAATGCAAAATTGGGACAGAACCTCCCATCCGATCGGATGGCTGGCGATCCGATCGGATGGCTGGCGATCCGATCGGATGGAGGAGTCTGACAGATTTTTGGTAAACTTTGAAAAATCGTATCTTTTTAACCGTAAGTCGTCACGGGTCGTGCCACCTATCGTTTTGAAGGTAATTGAGTCTAGTTTCATTTAAAATTAGTCTCAAGGTCTGAAAGTTTATAGATTTTTGTCAATGGTCAAAAGAGTAACAGTATATCCGTAAAAGTCTAGTGTTTTTGAGTAAAATGTTTTAAATTTTGGTCTAAATGGGTACGGGGTGTAACAACTTGGTATCAGAGCTTCGGTTTAAGTGAATTAGGTTTTCTTTAAGATTGCCTAGACTTAAACCACTCGTAGAAGCGTTAGACGTAAGTGTTAGTCACGCGGAGAGAAATTGCTAAGTGTTAGACGGATTATGAATTTACTAGTTGAGCTTATTGATGATAGGTGATATACGTGCGTAAGTGTGTTGATGTGTATGAGATGCAAGTCCATGGGGACTTGAGATGCTTAAGTAGTTGGTTGGCTGAGCACCTCGGTTGGTGCCGATAATTGTATTGCTATTACGTGAATATATGATAGAGCTATAGTGATAGAATGCTAAGCGGTATTAGAGACGGGTAGTAAGTGAATTAAAGCTTATGATGTCTTAGTTATAAGGTGGATTAGTGCTTGCGGTTGATTAGAATGTTGATGCTTAGACATAGATTGCTTGTGCAATGCGATGTATGAATCATAGACTATGTTTGTTGATTTTGATTATGAGTGTTTAACACTTGTCGGATAAGTGTTAAGTATTATGATATGATTGCTTACGTAATGTTAAGTCTATGGTAGTTCTTTATATGTCTAAGTTTTATGTGGTGTGCTTGAGAGCACGATTGCATAGAAGTGAATGAGGTGAGATAGATGCATTGAAATGCATATTATGTAATGACCTAGTGACATAAGGAAATTGAGAGAACTCACTTATACAAAGAAAGAATTAAGAAGCGTGATAATCATTTGAAAAGTATAGGCGCTTTGAAAGCATGAATATAAAGTAAGAAATGAATAGCGAAGTATGTTAGTGGTTTGGTGATTAGAAATACATGAATGAGTATATGCTTGGGGCATGAGTTTTTATATGCTAAATAAAATGAGAAAGTAAAGGTGTATGGATAGGATGTGGTGAGGTCATGTATCATATAAAACATGATAACTAAAATGTGTTAATAATAAATGAGTAAAACTGATGAATGAGATATAGATTGCGCTAGAAGTCATAAGTGACTTGAAGTGTGCTAGAAAGAATTGTAAAACATGAATATAATCATGTTAATATATCTATATTGAAATGTGTATGATGAGACTTATGTGAGTGCGATATAATGAACCTATGTAAGGTTTATATGCGTAAAAGTTGAATAGACTAAAATGAAGTAATAGTGTAAGTTGAGAATATGGTCAACACGGGGTTGACGGGTAATAGTAAAAGTGCGTTGTAAGAACACATAGAAATGTGTAAATTGTCATGGACAAGTATTATATAGAACTTGTCTAAAATAAAGATGACACGTAGTGAGTTGTTGACGAACGTAAGAATGAATTTATAGTTAGGTCGTAGATGTGTAAGTAGGTGGATCAACGTAATGGTAAACAACACGAGATTGTGTGTGATAGAAGAATAGCAATAGCAAGATGTGGAGAGAGATGCTAAATGGTATTAGGGATGGGATTAGTAAGTAACTTAAGGTGTTAACGCATAAATAATGGATCGTGATGACGAGAAGTGTACTAAATTATAATGTGTAATGATAAGATGGAATTAACACGCTAGTTGTTAGGGGTTGTTGATCACATAAGGAAAACGAATAAGATTAAGTAATGACGCTTTAAGTATGGATCGTGATGATATTGAGTGTACTAACGTATAGTGTGAAAAGACAAGATGAAACTAACGAGTTAATATTAAGGTGTTTGATAACTTGAGGGTTAAAGAATGAGGATAGGAAGGGATGGCATGAATTGTGACCAACATATGGTCTCATTAAATTTAGTGATTAAGGACTAAGTTAAATTGGTATAGAGACGGGTAACGGTAAGGTAAAGTACTTGAGGGTTAAGTGTGAAAGCGAAGTTGCGATAAAGCGGGGATATATAAAGGATGGAAATTAAATGAAAAAGTTTGAGTGCCAGAAATTAAATAGGATAAGTTAAGAATGTAAATGGTATGCTCAACATGACGTAAAATTTATAGGATTAAAGTAAGGTGTGTTGGTAAGATAATGACAAGATAAAAGAGTACGTTTTAAATGCTAATGATCGAATGAGACGAGTCAAGTATGCAAGCAAGAATATAATGAGACATTGTGCGGTAAACGTAATGAACTTACGTAAATAGGATGTGTGAAAAGAAAAGGTAACGCTAATGAAGGTGTTAACGTTATTGACCTATGAAAGGTATATATGTAAATGGCAAGATAGAATAATATCGCTTAAATACATAAATAATTTAAGAAATGAAATAAGGTGTGAGAATAAGAATGCGATAAGCTAAAAATGTAAGAAAGAATGAGAGGAGCGTGTAAGAGATAAAGGCGTTGTCCAGAAATTATCATATTATGGCTAAGGCGATTAGCGGTAATTAATATAATGAATGCATGAGTTACGATTGGCAATATGTGCAAAGTCTAGATGTAAATGGGTTAAGTAGACTAAAATGTGATGTAAGAATGTGAAAATGATTAATGTGGGCTAAGAATGCAAGAGGTAATAAAGAGTGAAAACACGTAGAAATGTGTGATTATAATAAGCAAGTTCATATGCTCTATGAGCTTGCATTTACTAAATAAAATGGATGAGACAATGTGTGTATGTTAAAACGTTAATAACTTGGATCCAATGATATAATGTGGAAATGATAAAGTGTGAATGATAAAGATCCTTCGGGATAAATGATAATGATCCTTCGGGGTGAACGTTAAAAGTGGTATCCTTCGGGATGACCAAGTAAATGAATGTTAAAGAATCATTCGGGATATGTTTAAGATCCTTCGGGACAAAACGTATTGCCTTCATCGGCAAATGGGTTTGCCTACGTCCTTGGCAATAAAAATATCCCCATAATGAATGTGTTGATGACATGGATCCAAGTTTAAAAAGGGAAATATGAAGTATAAACAGGTTGAAATAATAAAAGTTAAATTGGGAAATAGGAGTAGTAGTGTTATGCCGGGAGTACATGACCATAAGTTTATATTTCTTGATTTACATCGATTGGGACGCCTCTCCATGTAAATGAGGAAATATAAATGAGTGGTCTTATGTGTTGCCGACACGGCACGAGTAAGGTTAGAGAAGTAGGAAGCGGAAGCCTAGAGTTAACTAGGAATTATAAGAACTAAGACAGGAGAATTAAGATTTGAGTAAGTCTTTTAGTGAGAATTTATGAGAAACCTATGTTTGAGTGTTAAGTTTAAGTTGACGAAACTAAGGAATTGTAATGATGTATTAAAATGTTATAATACGTAATTGTGCCGTGATGCAAGGTATGAGTAATGGAAATAGTTGGTTACAAATATCATGTGTAATGTGACGATAAATGATAAAGTATGGTGCTATGAAGCTAATTCATGTAGTATTTCTATAAGCCTTAGAAGATAATCGAGAATGGCTTGAATAAATGAGTGGAGGAAATGAGGAAATAGTAGGAATGTAAAAGAAGTGATTAAGTAGTGTTGACAGAACGTGAAAGCATTAGCCAAGTGTATTTACGAAAAGTCGAATAGTTCAGTTTTCCCTAGTAACGTGTAGTATAAGAATGAGAATATAGGATAAGCATGTGGAAATGTGATGTATCAGTAATAGAGCAGGTTAGAATGATAACTAGTTATAGAGAGTATGTCCCGTATTACGCGAATATTTAAGTAAGAATTATATGGTTTTAGAAGTAAGGGGAAAGTAATGTAGATTAGGGCATGTGATATGCTATAGTGTGCATAGAGTTGCAAGATCACTTAGATCGTTGCACTAAATAAACTAAGAGTTAAGGTGCTAGGAATGAGATGAGTTATGTCACTATGTGTAGGTCAGTAAAGAACGACAGATTTCGGAGACGAAATCTAAATAAGGGGGTAGAATTGTTAGACCCATTTCCCAAGTGTTGAGACCCCACCCTAGATGAAAATGGATAAAGACCTAATGTGATTGGCGGGTCAACAAAGTTACGTGGAAGTCAAACCCGATGGTCAAATTAATAGTCAAACTATGACTAATGTAGTAATATGGAATATGATGCATAAATTAGAGGGACCTAAGTTGCCAAGGGCTAAATATGTTATAAGTTTGTTGTGGCTAAAATAGGAGGAAAGGAACTTGAGGGGCCACTCTTGCCAAAGGACCAAACTTGCTACCTAACTAGTTATATCTAGGATTATCTAGAGTTTTCCTCCATTATTGATGTGTGAGGCCGGTTCTTAGTGAGGGAAAAAGAGAGGGAAAAGTTGTGGTGTCTTATGAAGAAGAAGAAGATGAAGAGCAAGTGACCATAGTCTTCCCTAGCAATAATCCACTCCAAGTAAGTGTTCTAATCTATGAGTTAATGATGATTATTGAAGTGAAGGGTTATGGGTTAAGTGGGTTTTGATCACATGATCATGGGATGATCATGTGATGATATAGAAAGATGATGGGTAAGTTAAATGGGTTTTATAATCCCTTGATTTTGATATATTGTGATAATAAGTTTTGGTGATGGTTATGGTTAGGAAGTAATGATGATGATGATGATGATGACTAGTAAGAATGATGATGATGGTGGTGAAATCATGATATGGTAGTTAGCTTGGATTGAAGGTAAGTAACTCTCCCTAAAACATGTATTATATGTGTATTATCATGTATGTATTGTGGTTGTATAAGAGTATAGGAGTTGGACTTAGAATGACTGTAAGCTAAGGGTGGATGGCTAGTGATCTTGACTAAGGGTATGTCATCTTGTTGGACTTGGACTAGTTAAGGTATGTTTTGATAATGGTTGTGATGAATGAATGAATTTGTGTTATGGAGTTGTGTGATATGAGTGGTATGAAGTAGTTTAGAGGCTTTTATGTGATTATGATGCTTGTGTGGAAATATGTGTATGAGATATGTTTTATGTTGGGTTACTTACTAAGCGAAAGCTTACGTGTTAGTTTTTCAACGTTTTGTAGGTTCGTATGTTGATTTTATGGCTTGGAAGGGAGTAAGACTTGGATTATAGCTTAAGGATTTGGAAGCGGTTGGAAGGTAGTGAACGATAGGAGCTAGGTAGAATACCGAGCTCGAGTCAAAGTTGTACCCCCGAGAGTCTCTTTTATGAGTCGTATATTGTGTGTCGTAGTCGTGTAATGATTTGGTGGTCTAACGATGTGTCGAGTATGTTTTATGTGTTTATGGGTTAAGTTAAGGGGGTGTTTGGCTAATGTGTAAAAGTACCCATTTTGGGTGGGTTCATGGGTCGAGTATGTAAGAAATATGTTTGTTATGTTAATATAATGCTTTCGGTAAAGTTTGGTGAGAAATCGAGGAGGTATAAGTGGTTTTGTTGTGTAATGGGTTAAAATGGGTTTTATGCATAACCCGTCCATTTTTAAAGTACTATTCCGGGTGGTTAAACGGGAGATGTTTTTATATGAAAATGATCTTATGGACATACTAATGAAATCTGGAAAGTTTGGTTAAGTTTCGAGTCCGGGAGGTTGGAGTTTCGGCCGGGGATTTTGAAAATGCAAAATTGGGACAGAACCTCCCATCCGATTAGATGGCTGGCGATCCGATCGGATGGAGGAGTCTGACAGATTTTTGGTAAACTTCGAAAAATCGTATCTTTTGAACCGTAAGTCGTCACGGGTCGTGCCACCTATCATTTTGAAGGTAATTGAGTCTAGTTTCATTTAAAATTAGTCTCATGGTCTGAAAGTTAATAGATTTTTGTCAGTGGTCAAAAGAGTAACATTATATCCGTAAAAGTCTAGTGTTTTTGAGTAAAATGTTTTAAATTTTGGTCTAAACGGGTACGGGGTGTAACACTTTTCATGATTGTGGTGTTTGATTAGTCACGGGTGTTCATGTTCATACTTAGAGGTCAAGTTGCCACCTGTCTATCGAAGGGAGATTTCCCAGCCTATCTCGGTATATGTTACCGAAAAAAGGAATGAAACAAAAAATGACAATGCAATATGCAAATTGAGATTAAAACTTGTCGGTTGTTTACTACGAGTCTACTTTACAAGTGTATAAAGCATCTATTTGCTTTTACCTTGGAATTTAAGATCATTGTTCTTTTACCCTAGCTTTGGATGAATATATGATGAAAGTAGGGGAAGATATAAAATGTATTCTCAATATATTATCAAAAACTCAAATAGTGAAATTGCCCAAAGAAGCGTTAAAGACGTGGTTTCTTTTTTTATAATCAATTCGTCTCAAATTTATTATTCACAGTTCTTTTTTTATGTTGTTCTAAATTAATTATTTACTTTCAAAAAATAATACGTTTAGATCAAATTATTTATACAAACTTTAAAAAAGTTAAATAGGGAATTGCATATATATATCTTCTAAACTCAAAACTTACATATATATCTGATCTATACCCATAATTACATATATATCCTTTATAAGTTTTAAATATTACACATATGTTCAAATAACCAATTTATATATAATAAAAAAACTTAAAATACATTACAATTATCATTCACTACAAAATGTCTATTATACCCCTCTTTGACCATTCACTATCATTCTATTCTCTTCTCTTTTCATTACTGCGCAACTCTCCCTTACACATCAACTTAGATCATGTTTATCATCAATCTATCACAACTCAATCTCTCATTAATATATTATTTTCTTATTCTTCCACCTATATAACTAATACATACAACCAATCTCAAGTTTTTTTACCATTTATCAACAACAAAACCGATCTCTATCCATATCTAAATAAAAGAAAATATGCATAGCCATTCATGTTGTGACATGTGGCGGGTTGGGTCAAAAAAATGAAGGGGATCTGGCTATACGGTTTCACTGTTCATCAATACATCCTTAATCTTTTCATTTTATTTCATTAATTCTTCATCTTAATTCAATAAAATCATGGGTTGATCACTGTTCAACCTTGTCCTTTTATCATTAATCATACCTCGTTCCTAATTCCATTCATATCTATATCTTCGACCTAATTTGATTAATCTCTAAATAATCATGTTAGATCCGGATCCGTTAACTAATTCTCAACCTAATTTGGTTCCACCGGCTATTAATAAAGATGCTTTCCTTAAACCTAGGAAAACTACTCGCATCATGAATCCTGGTAATAAATCCACCATGAAATGTTGGGGAAATCTACCAAGGGTACATTTAATAAGGTTGTTACTAGGTCTAGTTCCAAGAGTGGTGATGTTGCTACTGATATGGAGTTTTGGGATGCTTCTTCTGGTCTAGCTGAGGTTAAGGGTAATTCGGTTGATTCAAATGATGGTATGGGTAGTGATGATGGTGTTTTGAAAGGAATGGAGTCTGGAAAGAATATTGGAGGGGATCCTGAGAGTGTTGAAGCTGGGATGGGTGTTGGTTCAGTTGGAAATGTATCATATGTAAGTGCTAATGTTGATCCTGCTAAGTTGGTGAGTAATCCTTTGTTATTTGGAAATACTCCTGGTGAAGCTGATGTTAGAAGCACTAATGATAGTGATGTTTTACCTAATATTCCTGTTCCTGTAAGTGAGAATCCTATTTTGAATCCTAAGTCTAATAAGAAGGTCAGTTTTGGGGATGTAAGGGTGTCGGGTATGCTTAAGGCTAGTTTTGATAGTGCTGGAAATGTGTCTGGGGTTGGTAGTAGGTCTGCTAGCAACTTAGGTGTTGGTAATGTTAATATGAATAAGGAGATTCCTAGTAATGTTACTAAGGTGTCGGATGATGTGTTGAATGCTAGTGGTAATAATAGTGGGTTAGCTAAGTGTAATGGTGGTGTTAGGAGTTCTGAAGTGGGTGAGAGTAGCAGGGATAGGGACTATGTGATGAAGGAAATGTTGGGTTTGAAAGGTCTAGATATTTTGCAGATATTGTGGCTAGGAGTTTTGAAGGGTCTGGTAATAATAAGCTCAGGTTTGTCCCAACTTCAGTCTTTGATGATGGTCGAGAAGTAGCTGAGATGGATCCCGTGTTAGAAGAGGGTTGTAAAAGATGGAGTAATACTGTTGTGGGGTATTTCATTGGTTTTAAGATGAATTATAGGGATTTAGTGTCTCATTTGAAGAAGATGTGGAGATTGTACCAGTTAGAGGATGTTATAATGAATCAAAATGGACTGTGTTTGTTTAGTTTTAAGTCTAATGATGGCATGGAGTTAGTGATAGAAAATGGTCCATGGTTGGTGGATAATAAGCCGCTGTTTGTGAAAAAGTGGGAACCCGGTCTATGCATGTCTAAACCAGAAGTCACCAAAGTACCGGTATGGGTCAAAATTTATGACATTCTGTTGGAGGCTTGGAATGTGGAGGGAATTAGTAGAATAGCAAGTAGGATTGGGGTCCCGATAATTATGGATAGGATAACCACCTCTATTTGTGAGAAACCGTATGGCAGAGCATCATTCGCTAGAGTCTTGGTGGAAGTTGATTCTACCAAGGGTTTAGTAGATCACGTTGAAGTCTGGTACAAAAGTTTGGGAAAATTATTGAAGTTATGGGTTGAGTACGCGTGGGTTCCTCCTCTGTGTGATGAATGTAAGGTTTTTGGGCACTATCTAAATGACTGTAGCAGGAAGATTAATACTGTTAGCACGGTTAAGAAGGCTAAAGATAACATCCAGGGTTCTGATGCGAGGGCCAGCAATAATGGTTCTGGGGTAAACTATTTGGGGGTTGATGATGGATGGCAAAGTGTGAATTATAGAAGATATGGCAGGGTTGGTATGAACAATTCCCGTCAAGGTTCTTTTGGTAGTAGTAATGTCAGAAGTGGGATGAATAGGGGTAGGGCAGGGTATAATAACAGGGGTAACTCAAATGGTAGTGATGTTGGTGCGAAAGATACTAACAAAAGATATGTTCCTGTAAGTAATTGAGGGGTAGGTAGAGTGGATGAGAGTGCGGTGGTTAATGAATATGCTAAACCTATTATTGAAAGTAAGAATAAGGTAAATGATGGTATAGGTGGTTCTAGTGGGAATCATGGTGCTGAGAATACTGAACCTAAAAAGAGTATTGTGAAGAAGAACAGTGGTAATAAAAATAACATGGTGGCTAATCAAGTCAATAAAAGTGATAATGGCGGTAAGAGCAAGACTGATGGTTCTAAAAGTGATGATGGTATTGTGACAAATGAAACCAAGAAAAATAGTGATAAGGGTAAGAATAAGGCAAAGAATGATATGGTTGGGTCTAAAAGTTCTGGTAATTGTAATGTGAAGAAATCTGTGGGTAGGGAAGAAGTTAATTTGAAGAATAGTTTTGATGTGTTATCAAATGAAGATGAGGATGTTCAAACTGACGAGAGTAATGTTTGGAAGGAGTTTCAGAGTCAAGTTGATTTGGCATGTGCTATGGGGATTCCTATGTCAGAAGATGTTATTATAGGCTGGTCTAGCGATATGGTGAAGTACTATAATGAGAAGTGGAACATGAGGTGTAAGCATGTAGACTCTATTGTTGATGTTATGAAGTCCAAAATTGATAATCTTGCTGCTAAGATTGTCGACCTAAATAGGAATCTTAATGTTAATGCTAAAATGAATGTTGAAAGATTGTTGAAGGAGTCGTTAGCTACTACTGGTGTAAGTGAAGGTACTTCATTTGAAAGTTTGAATTCTCAGTGTTATAAAGCTGAATTGTTTAAAGTCAAGGAACTTCAAAAAGAAAAAAGTTTGGCTGAGGTGGATTTAGTGTTAGCTTCTAATTCTCCGCTTACAGAGGATGTGAAGGATATATGGACTGATGATATGAAGGAGTATTACTTGTTGAGGTGTGAAGAAATTAAGAGGATGAAAGAAATGGGCACTTCAATGATAATAGGATGTCTTCTTTTGGGTATGAAGTAGAAGAAGTAAATAATGGGTCTGCACAGTTCGTTATGCAGAATGAAATTTCAAATGATATTGATGGTTCTATGGCTCAGATGCGTGGTGGTGTTGCATCTCACCCTTCTAGTTTACAATGATTATGAAGATAGGATGTTGGAGCATTAGAGGTCTTACTGATACCTCTAAGCAAGATGAAGTGAAATCGTTAATTAGGGAAGAGAATCTTAGTATGTATGTTGTGGTGGAAACTCGTCTTAGGAAGAAAAATGTTAATGATGTAGGTAATAGGTTGTTTGGAAGTTGGGTTTGGGTATCGAATACGGTTGAAAGTAGGAAAGGCTGTAGGATCATTGTGGGATGGGATAGTAATGTTGTTGGTGCTAACCTAATATCTCAAACCGATCAAGTTTTGCATTTTGAGATTAACTTCATTCATGACCATAGGAAACAGTTTGTGTCATTTATTTATGCTGAGAACCATGTCAAAGAAAGGAAGGCTTTATGGAAGAACTTGGTTGAGCATAGTGTGATTGTTGATGATTATCCTTGGGCCCTCTTGGGTGATTTCAACGTTGCTCTGAATTTTGAAGATTGCTCTAACTCTTTCGCCGTTAAAGATACTGATATGGATCAGGACTTCAGAAGATGCTTGGAATTCTTAAGTTTGGAAGATATCGCCTCTATAGGTATGTTTTATACTTGGATCCAAAAACGTAGGAACCCTGATAATGGTATCCTTAAGAAGTTAGACAGAGTTTTGGGCAATAGTAACTTTATTGCTAACTATCGCAATTGCTATGCTAATTTCTTGCCTTACGTGACGTCGGATCATTGTCCGGTTATTTTGGTTTATCCTGATATTATTGCTTATAAGCAAAAGTCATTCAGATTTGTTAATTTTCTTGCTGATAAGGTGGATCTTTTAGTGACTATTAAGAATAACCGGAGTATTGAAGTGAATGGGTTTCGTATGTATGTTCTTGCTAAAAGGTTGAAAAACATAAAGAAACATATGAGATATTTAAACAGAAAGAATGGTAATGTTTTTGATAAAGTTAAAGCGTTAAAGGTCAAATTAAAAAGGGTGCAGCAATGCTTGGATAAAGAGTCGGATAGTGTTAGTCTTAGAGAAGAGGAGTATATTTATTGTAATGTGTATAAAGAGGCTGTTCTTGATGAGGAAAACTTTTGAAACAAAAAACTAAAGTTGAATGGTTAAAAGAGGGTGATCAAAATACAGCGTATTTTCATAAGGTGTTGAAAGGTAGAAGAAACAAGAGTAGAATTAGGGTGATGATGTCCCGTATGCATTTGTTGAACATTTTCGTAAGTTTCTGGGTACTGAAGATCCTGTTTATCCCATTGAAGATTGTGATAACCTCTTTGTCAAGAAGTTGGATCCTGTTATTGCTGAAAATATGGCTAGACCAGTTTCTGATGTTGAAATCAAAGAAGCTATATTCAGTATTGGTGATGATAAAGCTGCGGGTCCTGATGGGTTTACGTATAAGTTTTTTAAAGCTGCTTGGAGTATTGTGGGTCCTGATGTATGTGTTGCGGTTAAAGAATTCTTTACTTTCTGGCAAGTTATTGGGTGAATTCAACGCTACTCTTATTTCTCTTGTTCCTAAACTACAAACTCCGTTGAAGGTCTCTGATTATAGACCCATTGCATGTTGCAATGTGGTTTATAAATGCATCAGTAAAGTGGTTACGAATAGGCTTAAAGAGGGTTTGAATGATCTTTTTGATAGTAATCAAAGTGCGTTCATTCCGGGAAGACGAATCAGTGAAAAACTGACAATATCCTTTTATCTCAAGAGTTTATGAGAGGATATTCTTGGAAAAGTGGAGTGAAGAAATGTGCCTTCAAAGTGGACATCCAGAAGGCGTATGATACTGTGAATTGGAGCTTTTTGCAGACGATACTTCTGAAGTTTGGTCTACACAGCTCTATGGTTAACTGGATTATGGTATGTATCTCTAATGTCTCCTTCTCTATTTGTGTTAATGGGGAGATTCATGGTTTCTTTAAGGGGAAAAGGGGGCTTAGGTCCGGTGACCCGATGTCGCCATATTTGTTTACTCTTGTTATGGAAACCTTTAATCTGATGCTTAAGAGACATATTAGACTTGATAAGCAGTTTGTATATCACTGGGGTTGTAAGGAAATTGAACTAACCCATTTGTGGTTTGCGGACGATTTGCTTATTCTTTGCCATGGGGATTTGATTTCTGCTTGCATTATTAGGAGAGCCTTTGATGAATTTAGTATGTGCGATGGGCTGTATCCTAGTATGGCCAAAAGTACAGTTTTCTTCGGTAACGTCCCTTCTGATATTCAAGATCAAATCCTTTTGGCTATGCCATTTAGAGTTGGTGAGTTACCTATGAGATATTTAGGAGTTCCTTTATCAACTAGGAAACTTCGTTATGCTGATTGTAGAGTTCTTATTGAAAAGGTTAAAAACAGAATACTTGATTGGAAAAATAAGAGCCTGTCAGTGGCTGGTAGACATCAGTTAGTGGCATCTGTGTTGTCTTCTCTTCATGTTTATTGGGCGTCCATGTTTATCTTGCTTGCCTTTGTTTGTGACAGCATTGATAAGCTTCTTAAATCTTTCTTATGGTCTGGTGGCTGTTCGGGTAGATTTAGTGCGAGTGTTGCTTGGAAAGACATTTGCAAGCCTAAAAGTCAAGGGGGATTGGGTCTTAAGCATATTAGAGTTATGAATGAAGCGTTAATGGTTAAACATCTTTAGAATGTTATCAGTAAAAAGGATTCGTTGTGGGTTAAATGGATACACAACTTTAGGATTAAAAATGATTGTTTTTGGGAAATTGAGTATTCTAAAACTGCCTCATGGAGTTGGAAACAGATTCTCAATCTTAGAGATAAGGTCAGGAATTTTATTGTTTATAAAATTGGTAATGGGAAGGATTGTTATATTTGGTTTGATAAATGGCACTCTGTTAGGAACATGTTTTAATTAAATACAAGTCTTGTTCATATAGATTTAATGTTGCACGATTAGGACTATATTGTTTGTATTTATGGACCGGTTCATTAGTAGTCCTTGGACCGGTCACAATAGTTAGTTTATCCTTATCACATGTAATGGAATATTCCTAGAATAATTCCCCTCCCATTGCCTATAAATAGAAGGCATGGGATTCATTTTCATTGTTGGTTTTCAAGTGTAAGTGCGTAAGCTCTGTCCAAGTAAAGTTTGATTAATAGAAAGCCGACCATTCTTCTTCTCATCTTATTCTCTTCTCTCCTCTTGTAATCTTATTAGCTTATTTCTATTCATACGTAGCTTATTCTAGAGTAGTGGTACGTGTGGTTATTTGTATTAACGAGTGTGTGTTTGAGATAATTAACGTGACCTACAAGTGGTATCATACGCCAAGGGATAATTAGGATCGTGTGTTTGAATCATTAGTAGTGTTAATTACGTTGGTTTTATAGTTATCGAAAAGTTTTGTTCACATCTAACGTGAAAACTCTCGTCTTTTGTTGAAAATAGCTTCGATTTCGTCCAAATTTCACTAATCATCATCGTTTTTCATATTTTATACGTTAACAAAGCTTAATCTTCATTAAATCTTTTGATTACTAATCGTTTAAGGTAAAAAACAATCGGGTTTATTGGTTATTTAGACGATTTGGTGTAATCCGTATTATTAGCGTATTGGAAAAGTTGATGAAAAGTGCTAGTTTTCGTTTCTGAGTGAACTTCGACAAGTTAGGGTTTCATCGCATTTGACGGGTTTATCGCAGTTGGCAATCAAGATAACTTAGGGTTTTATCGCAGTTCGAATCAAGAAAGATTAGGGTTTCATCGCATTTGGGAGATCTTCAATTATCGCATTTGGGACTCAGTATTGGACTTTCTTGTATTAGAAAGTAGTAATACTTCGACTTGGTTGCTTCTCTTCTCTTGTACAAGAGTTGAGAATTTATCGAACTTGGATTTGTGATAAATTTATCGCACTTGCCATAAATCATCGCAGTTTGATATATTATCTTATCGCTGTTGGATATTTTATCGCAGTTTGCTATAAATTATCGCACTTTAAGATAACATATTTAAATTGTTATTATTTATCGCACTTGATAGTTTTATCGCACTTTCAACTTTCGTTATCGCTATTGAAGGTTATCGCACTTGGTGTATTGTCCTTATCGCATTTGGTGAACTGATCTTATCGCACTTGGTGAACTGTCATTATCGCACTTGGTTATCGCACTTGGTGAACTGTCTTATCGCATTTGGTGAACAGTACTTTATCGCATTTGGCCAAAATCTTTAGATTTCTAAACCAACTTAACTTACATCATCAACACATATCTTAATTATCTTAAACGATCCAGATATGTCTCAACCACCTCATTTCAACTACTACTACCAGCTACAGCAACATCCACAACAACAGCAATTTCATCCTCAGTATCAACAACAACAAGCATTCGTGCAACAACATCAATTTCTCTCTCCACCACAAGTGTCCCCACAACAAATCATGCAACAGAATCAACAACTGCAGAATTATTCATCATACTCCAGAGAACCTCATTGGTTTAACAAGATATGTGAGGCAATTAGTAGTCAGCAATCACGTCATGAAGCTGGAAGTCAAGAAACTCCACCAATGCTAACTCCGGGTAACTACGTGCAATGGGCTAGTAGATTCCTCAGATTCGTTGAACTGAAAAAACCTCATGGTCAATACCTCAAGAAAGTCATTGAAGAAGGACCCTATCCTATTCCAGCTACTGTTGTTCCAGCAACTTCAGAGAGAGAAGAAACATCCACACCCACTCCGGTTGCAAACTACACAACTGAGCAAACATTACAACAAGAAGCAAACCAATTGGCTATGTCTTTCATACTTCAAGGGATTCCCAATCCTATCTATCGAAGTATTGATGCTCAAAAGACAGCCAAAGATATGTGGGAACATGTTCATCTTCTCATGGAAGGAACAGAGTTAAACCAGGAAGATCTTGAGTCTAAGTTGTATATGGAGTACACCCACTTCATCATGGAACCAGGGGAAACCATTGAATCTTACTATCACCGTTTCACCAACATTATCAATGACCTTGATCGTCATGATATAAAATTACCAAAGATTGCTGTCAACTCAAAATTCCTTGGATGTCTTGGTCCTGAATGGCAGAAGTATGCAACTTTTGTAAGGCAGACAAAGAAAATTGGTGATGTCAAATATGGACTCATGTATGATTACCTCAGACAACATCAATCAGAAGTGGATAAAGAAATTGCAGCACGAGGAGGTTTCACACCCGCACCAACATCAAACTCACTTGCTCTCATTGCTCAATCTAACTTCTCTTTACCACACCAGGAATTTGGCCACTCATCGTTTCAACCAAGTCCTCCACCCCAACCTCATAATCAAATCATTCCTTATGAAGCACCACAACAATACTCTGATAACCAGCTGGTTCCATACAACAACACCGATTCAATGCTGTACTCAAATGCAGATTATGATGAAGAAGAGGATGCTTTCAACTCTCTTAATGAAGCATTTGGATTGATTGCTAACGCATTTGGCAGATTCACCAAATCTAACAACCGTCTTCGTTCATCTTCAAATACCAGGAATCAGGCTGTTGTTAATGATGGCAGAGTAGAAATTCGAAACAGGGCTTCAGGCAGATATGGTTCGGGAAATCGTGGATATGGTACTCAAAGGGTTCAGTCAGGAGGAAATAGGTTTAATACTGCAGGGGCAAACAGAAACAATATGGGGAATGATCAGAGAGGAAATTCGACTGTTGGGAATGTTCAGAGAGGCATTGCAAATACGTCTATCACATGTTATAACTGTGGGGGGAACGGTCACATGGCAAATGCTTGTCCGAAGCCAAGAACAATGGGCAGTGCTTATCACAAAGAGGCTCTTTTGATGGCACTCAAAGATGAAAAAGCTGCTGGAAGGTTAACTCAGAATGATCAAAGTTTTATGGCTAATGTGGAATCAGATGATGAAATGGAAGATCTAGAGGCCAATGCTGCAGTCATGCTTATGGCGAATATGCAAGAAATGAATCTGTCCGAGTCAGGCCCGGTATATGATACCGATGGTCTTTCTCAGGTACCTGATCCTACATGTCTCATCCATGAAATTGCTTTACCAGCTGCATCTTCATCTACAAATGAAATGTTTGATCAACATGATTCATTCTCATCACCATCCGATGATCAAATAAACACGGTCGTATCATTTGATGATGATAATACCGTTGTTTCATTTGATGATCTCATTGATGATGACAATTGTGATCATCTTGATCAAACAGATCCTTTGACTGATCAAGATTCGGAGATACAGGCCTTGTTATTGACCACCCAGTCACAAATAGAAAAATGCAATGACATCAATCAGAAGCTTAAAGATAAAATTGCATTGTTAACAAAGGATAATGAGTGCTACCAACAACAACTTTCAGGATATCTAAAACAAGATAAACGTGAAAAAGGTTTTGAAATAGCTTTTCAACAAGAATACGTAAAGGTTCAAAATTTAGAAAGTCAAGTACGTGAGCTAACCATTGCCAAAGCTGAGCTTTTCTCACAAAAAGAAAAAGATCAATTTGAATTCAAAAAACAAATTGATGCTTTAACTTCTGAGTTGTTAAAAACTCAATCTGAGCTTTCAACATCTCAGAAGGATCTTCTTGAAGAAAAACAAGCCACTAGGAAATGTGTTGACTCCTATCTTGATCAAATTCTGGATTTGGAAACCAAACTCAAAGAATTTCAAAACATTGTGTATAAAACGGGTAATTCTGTAACGCAAATTCAAAAGAATGTTGTGAAACCGAGTCCTAAAGGAGTAAGTTTTGCACTTGGCAGTGACACACCCCGAAATTTACACAAAGCACTCAAAGACAATCCTAAGTTATACAATGCAACATTTCTGTTAGATGATACCTTTCAACGTGTTGTTATGTATTCTGTTGATGAAGAAACTGATTTTCTGAAAAACAAGATTGAGGGTCGATCAGATTCACAAACAAAATTTTCGAAGATACATTATGATTATAATGCACGACCTCATTTGAGCAAATCATTTGTCCCTCCCAAGGATCATCCAGAACAAACGTTAACATACACAAACATAAGTGCTCCTTCGTCTATAACTTCTGTCCCCACGACTGCTGCACATTTCAAAGATTGTCTGACAGAGGATCTTGCTGATCCATAAATGCCTCCAAAATGTCAGGTTCTTCGATATTTTAAGACATTTATGGAAGACATTTTTCTTTTGGAGAATGAAATTGAGTTTAGTTCTCAAATTCCTGTCTCTTCTTTTCTTTCTCCTGTTCAAAAAGAAAAGAAAGAGATTCTTCAAAAGAAAATTCTTCCTCATGTCAGAAATCTGAAGAAATGCGCAACAAAATGGGAAGAGGAGTTACAAACGGAAGTAGCATCTATGCAAACCATTTTCAAAGCTAAAGATGACAAGGTTCAACGTCAAAAACTTCAAAGGAAATTTTTAGCAAAAGAAAATGATCGACTCTTGGAAAAGGTTTTGTGTTATGACGTAGTGTCTGTGATTATGAATTCGCTCTATGAATCTGGTAATGCTGTACTTGTGAATGATCATGCTGTGGATAGTAAGATGTTGCGTATGGAGATTGATAATCTGGAACATGAGAATGAGATTCTTCGACAGCTCAATAATGATGTAGAAAACAAAGTTTTTCATCTTCAAAAACGGCTTAACTGGTGTCAAAAACAGAGTGTTGAATTTGAACTTAAATTTCAACATCTTGTAGCGTCTTTATCATTTCAAAACAGTCATGTTCCTGAAAAGTTTAAGGAAACAAAAGCTATCTTAAGAATTAAACTGTTTGAAAATGAAAAGGAACTGGAGGAAATTCTTCAAAACCGAAATGACACAGTCCGCCTTAATCGAAAATTAGATTCACAAAATCAAGAGTTTCAACACATCATTATTGATTTGAAGAAGAAAATCAGAGTTTTAGACACAGGCGAAACAAACACTCATAAGATTGCCCCAGGGATGTATGTAGTAGACAAAGAACATACCCAAGCATCTGCTGTAACCACTAATTCAGCTACTTGTACTTCCACAGGACTAGAAACCACACCTAAGGTCAGCCATTCCAAGACTCACAAGAAACAGAGGAAGAATAGAGTCAAGAAACCTAGGATGAAGTTATCTCAGTCTGAAGAAGTTCCAGTTAGTAGTTTGAATAAGACAAATGTAACATCAGGAATAGAATTGCACTTATCTGAGTCTAGTTCTAAGATTGATGTAACAAATGCTGAATCTTTAAATGATAATGAAGATGTTTTGGTTGATGCTACTTGTGTTTTTTGTCGTAATAGCATACTATCTGGTGATCATACAAAATGTGTTGCTAAAACTTTGTTGACTAAGAGAAAGAAACGAACTAGTGGCGCTTTCTCTAGACCTAAAACCAGTGCAAAGTCCATTTTAGGAATGCCCCCACTACATGTTTCTGAGAAGAATATGGAAAAGCCCAAATCCAAGATCACACAGTCACCTAGTGCATACATTAGGAAAAAGGCAGAGACTAGTTGGACCTGGCAACGTTGGTTACAGAACACTTTTGGTTTTAAATGGTTACCTAACGTACTAACCTCTTGTGTTACTAACCCAGCGGATCCAACCGTTATCAAATCTCCACCTGTTTCCAATGTTTGTGATGCAGGTGATTCAAATCGTCCTTTGGATTGTTGATAGCGGGTGCTCCCGACACATGACCGGCAATCTCAAACTTCTTCAAAACTTTATTGCTAAGTTTATCGGAACGGTCAGATTCGGGAATGATCACTTCGCTGCAATTATGGGCTATGGGGATTACATTAATGGGAACATCGAAATCAGCCGTGTGTATTATGTTGAAGGCCTTGGTCATAATTTATTCTCCGTGGGACAATTCTGCGATGGAGACTTGGAAGTAGCATTCAGGGAGAAAACTTGCTTTGAAGGCATGACAGCTTCTACTCCTATTTGTTTACTCTCCAAGGCTCATCCCACAAAGGCTTGGTTATGGCACAAAAGATTGTCTCATCTCAATTTTAAAACCATCACTGACCTTGCCAAGAAGAAATTAGTTGACGGTTTACCAAAATTCAGATATGCCAAGGATCACTTGTGTTCTGCGTGTGAACAAGGGAAAAGTCACCGTGCTCATTTTCCTCCCAAAACAGAACACAGCACAGACCATGTCCTACAACTGCTTCATATGGATTTGTGTGGTCCGATGCGAGTTCAGAGTATTAACGGGAAGAAGTATATTCTGGTAATAGTTGATGATTACTCAAGATGGACTTGGGTCTATTTTCTGCGGACTAAAGATCAAGTTCCTTCTATCCTCATCACGTTTCTCACGAAGATTCAAGTTCAAGTCCGAAACACCGTCCGCATCCTCAGAACAGACAACGGGACTGAATTTAAGAATCAAATCATTCGGGAATTCACTGAGAAACAGGGTATTGTTCATCAGACTTCAATAGCTCGCACTCCAGAACAAAATGGTGTAGTTGAAAGACGAAACCGTACGCTCGTGGAAGCAGCTCGAACTATGTTAATCAATGCTCAATTACCGGATTATCTTTGGGCTGAAGCTGTCAATACTGCTTGTTATACTCAGAATCGTGCCATGATCAACAAAAGACACAGCAAAACACCATATGAGCTTATACAAGGAAGAAAACCAAACATCAACTATTTTCACGTCTTTGGAGCATTGTGTTATCCGAAGAATGATAAAGATGATCTTGGTAAACTTAAGGCTAAAGCAGATATTGGGATATTTGTAGGATACTGTGAGAACTCCAAGGGATACCGAATTTGGAATCGTCGGACCGGGGATATTCAAGAAACCATACACGCTAATTTTGATGAACTCACTGGGATGGCTTCTGAGCAAGACCGCTTAGAACCCGCACACAACCGTCTTAACTTCCCTGCATCTTCGGCTGCACCCCTACCTTTCAACAGGAAGGATTTGGAAGATTTGTTTGCACCAATGTTTGATGACGTTCATGTTACTAGTGCATCAGATGCTTCCACCAGTTCCGCTGCTCAACAACTTCCACATCAAGCACCTGATCCATCAGCATCTACCTCTACAGTAGTTGTTGATGATGCACCACAACCTGAATCATCATCATCAATGGAGAAAACACCTCAACCTGCAGTTGAAGATTCATCCCCCATTTCTAACAATGTTCCAACACCATCAGGATATGACGGGAACGCCTTCTTTAATCCATTTGCTCCACCACCAACTGTTCCAGATACCGGAGAATCATCCTCGAGCAACATGGACCCGTCATATCATCATCACAACATTCAACACTACCCATCAACTCATAAATGGACAAGGGATCATCCGTTAGTTAATGTGATTGGCAATCCAGATAAACCAGTAATGACACGACAGAAACTCCACACAGATGGTGAAACCTGCATTTATGCTCTCACCGTTTGTCAAGATGAACCGAAAAATATCAAAGAGGCCATGACTTATGACAATTGGATTGAATCAATGCAAGAGGAGTTGGATCAGTTCAAAAGATTGGAAGTCTGGGAACTCGTTGAAAAACCAGATGGAGTTTATGTTGTGGGTTTAAAATGGATTTGGAAAAATAAGCTGGATGCAGAAGGAACGGTTATTCGTAACAAGTCCCGGTTGGTTGCTAAAGGGTATAGCCAAGAAGAGGGAATTGATTTCAAGGAATCTTTTGCTCCAGTGGCTAGGCTTGAAGCAGTGCGAATGTTTCTGGCGTACGCGGCTCATAAGAACATCACAGTTTACCAAATGGACGTGAAGACAGCATTCCTGAACGGACAACTTCGTGAAGAGGTGTATGTTTCACAACCAGAGGGCTTCGTCGATCCAGAACATCCACAACACGTTTACAGGCTTAAGAAAGCTCTCTACGGCCTTAAACAAGCCCCGAGGGCATGGTACGATAAACTTGCTGCATTCTTGCTTGCTAATCATTTTACTAAAGGATCTGTGGACCCGACTCTGTTTATACAAAAACACGGGAGGACATTCTCATCGTACAAATTTATGTGGATGACATCATTTTTGGGTCTACCCATAAAAAGTACTCAAACGCTTTTGTAAAACTTATGAAACAAAACTTTGAGATGTCAATGATCGGTGAATTAAACTTTTTTCTAGGATTACAAGTTCACCAATCACCTCGTGGTATATTCTTGAGTCAGTCTAAATATGCACAAGAGATATTAAAAAAGCATGGCATGACAACTAGTGACACCTATAACACCCCAATGTCCTCCTCATCCCCGAAGCTAGATGCTGACATACATGGGAAACCCACTGATCCTACAAATTATCGTAGTATAATTGGGTCTCTTATGTATCTCACAGCTAGCAGACCGGATGTTGTATTTGCCACATACGTGTGTTCCCGCTATCAGTCTAACCCAACAGAAAGACATTTATCTGCTGTTAAAAGAATCCTTAGATACATCAAGGGAACCATTCACTTGGGGATCTGGTATCCAAAGGATTCTGGTTTTGCACTAACTGCTTTTTCAGATGCGGATCATGCGGGATGTATTGATACAAGAAAGAGCACATCCGGTGGTGTTCAATTCCTCGGTGATAAGCTGGTGTCCTGGCAGTCAAAGAAGCAAGATTGTACGTCTCTATCATCCACGGAATCAGAATATGTAGCCATGTCTGCCTGTTGTGCTCAAATCATCTGGATGCGATCACAACTGATGGATTATGGTTACATATTCAACAAAATCCCGATGTACTGTGACTCCAAAAGTGCTATCGCTATCTCGTGCAACACAGTTCAACATTCCAAGTCCAAACACATCGCTCTCAGATATCACTTCATCAAGGAGCATGTGGAGCAGGGTACCGTTGAATTGTATTTTGTGGGAACGGAACACCAATTGGCGGATCTTTTCACAAAAGCCTTACCTCATGATCGTTTTGTGAAATTGGTTCATCAAATTGGAATGCGATGTTTGACTCCTCAAGAACTGACAAATTTTCTCCAAAACAAATAAATGAGTCAAATATCCAAACTATCCTTGTAAATATATTAAAAAAAAAAAAATGCAAGTACAATCCCTCATCCAACACGGTGTTTATTTTTACAATGTCTAGAATTATTTTTTAACACGTGTTGAGGGGGAGATAATTTTTACCACAAGTTTTAAATTGTACTTGCATATATTCTCAGAAATTGTTGTTTCAAAAAAAAAAAAAAAAAAAAAAAAAAAAAAAAATTTGTGATAAGATGTTAAAGATGAAAAGTTGTGTGCATTAAATGTCAAAAATGAGACTTAGTTTTAGCATGATGGTGGTTTAGGACCTAGTGATCAAAAGTTACCTAGGTTAGGGGATTAAATGTGTAATATATGCAAAGTTAAATGTTAGATATTTAAACTCATGCAAATTTAATTATCGCAGTTATTTCACTGCTAATTCCACCAACCACATTCAATACACTTCACCCACCATCATCGACGGCCAATAATCAATCCACCAATCCGTTCAAGACTTTCAATTTTTGTGAGTGATCTTATGGCTATTATGTGATTCTTAACAATGGTTTTGAACAGATTCTTGATCCAACGGCTAGAACAATCATAATTGTAAAATTTAGTTCTAGGTTTTGCGCTAAAATGGGGTTTTTGGATTTAGAATGTTTGAGTGTAAAATGATTGTACGATAATGCTTTTACAATGTTAGTTAACCTATATTGCATGCTTACTTACACCCAGAAACCACAAATTAGTCTAATCGAATTTTAGGGTTTAAGCAACGATTTGGGGAAAACTTTGTGAATGTATTATTGTGTAATCTGTTGATTGGAAAGATGTTGTTTGATGTTTAATTGAACGATGCCATGATTGATTTGTACCCAGAAACACTTTAAGTGAATCAATTGAATTTTAGGGTTTATGAAGAACATCGTCACTAGCAGTTTGATTTATGCGTAATTGTGGTTCGTTTTTGTTATAACTTAGCCAAAATGCCCATAATAGTCATACAAATTGTTTGTGAAAATCTGTGGTCACAAATCATAATGAATCACGATAAAGATTTGAATGTTCATCGTCAAAAAGTGCTCGTAAACTCTTGTATAAGAGTTTATCGAAGTTGGCCAAAATTATCGCAGTTAAGATAGTTATCGCAGTTGAGATAATTATCGCAGTTGGATAATTATCGCAGTTAAGATTTTTATCTTGATTGACTTAATTATCGTGATTGTCATAATTATCGCAGTTGGATAATTATCGCAGTTGGATAGTTATCGCAGTTGGGCTAATTATCTCAGTTGAGCTAATTATCGCAGTTGGGATGATTATCGCAGTTGAGATGATTATCGCAGTTGAGATGATTATTTCAATTAAGATACTTATCTTGATTGAATGATTATTGCAGTTGTCATAATTATCGCAGTTGACAATAATTATCGCAGTTGACAATAATTATCGCAGTTGATATAATTTATCGCAGTTGTGATCTGAAATAAAAATTTGATCAATTTCCTTAGGTATATCCTTTATATTTATCAAAATTAATCAAAATTTTATAGAATTTGGCTAGTTTTTGATAAATTCTTTGACCAAGCATGTAACAAACAATCATTAATACAATAGGATGCTATGTGTTGTTCTTAAAAGCTAACAATTTTTCTAACAAACATGCATTCTGTATATTTGTATATGATTGTTGATTCAGAAACATCAATGGCTTCTTCCCAACAACATCCACTTCCTGCTCTTACCAAAGAAGAAATCTTTCCTCGTGGGTATACTCTGGAAATAGGGAAGAACAATTCACGGGTAGAATTGGACAAGATCAAGTGTTCCGACCCCAGTTGCCAGATTGCTGTAGAGATTCTCAAAGCTCACAAATGCAGAGATCTTCTTGACAGCTCAGACACTATTCCAGAGCTATATATTCATCAATTCTGGGATACCTTCACAAGAAGTAATGATGACAAGTCTTTTACTTGTACACTGGATCGGAAGAAAATCAGAGTCACACCTGCTACACTCAGAAAAGCCTTGAAACTTCCAGAGGCACCTGAAGCTGCTAACCGATTCCACCCAACACCTTCAGAGTCTGAGGTCATGCAATTCCTGGAAGATATTGGTTATGATGTTCAACCTGATACACCATTAACCACGATCTCCAAAGTTAATGCTAGATACATTCCTCAACCCTGGAGGACTATCTTCTTCATCATAACACATTCAATAACTGGAAGAGATAGTGGGTTTGAGCATCCAAGACTCTCTCATCTACAAGTCTTGTGGGGATTTCTAAACCAAGAACCTATTGACTTTGCTGCTCTTATTTGGGATGATATAATGTACTTAATGCGTAAAGCATCCAAGAAAATCCCATTTGTTCGATACACCAAAGTTCTTATCAGCTATCTACTTGATCAACATGAAGACCTTGATAAGCGTCCTACAGATCAAGAAGTTCATGAGTATAGCATGGATAAAACATTGAGCAAAGTTTATTTCCCAAAAGAAAGCACGCGAAAGCAAGGTGCAAGGTTGCCAGAATTTTTGATGCCTGATGAGGTCAAAGAAACAAAAGCTTATCATGATTACGACCAAGCATATCGTGAACGTCGTGTAGGTCTTGCCAAGATGGTTAAAGAATCTAGATCTTCAAAGACTCATTCAAAAGGTAAGACAAAGACAGGAAGTGCCTCAAGTGTCTCTAAACCAAAAGAAAAACATCCAAGAACAACATTCATCAAGAGGAGAGTACCCAGTAAACCACAGCCGAAACCTGAACCAAATAGAATCGTTGATGAAGATACAGAATCTAACTCTGAATCATCTGAATCCGAAGAAGAACATGTCTTTATGACAGAAGAAGAGGCTGAACTTCACAATAAGATCTCTCATGAGAATGCACAAAAGCAGAGTCTCAAAACACTTAAAGAAGATGAAGAGCGTAGAGCAAAGAGAGTATTGGAACAACAGATGGAGTATGAAAGAACACATGGCGTTGGAGGATCACAAACTGTTCCTAAAGAAGCTTTGACCCAAGATGATCCGGTTAATCAACACGGTGGGTCTGGAGCTGAATCAACAAAGGTCTCTTCACAGCAAACAAGTTCGGTTAATCAACCCGACTTGGGAGCACCAACTCAGGAGGAGAAGGAAAAAGATCAGGATAGCAACATTGTTTTATCTGACAAGGATATTTCTGATTCTATGTTTGATGACAATCCCGAGGAACAAACACGCAATGATGATACTGAAGATTGGAACTTAGAAGAAGAAAAAGACATTCTGGGAGACCAAACAACTAAAGCAGCCAAAGATCTTGAGGAAGCAGCTAAACAGGAAGAAGAAAGGAAACGTAAGGAGGAGGCTCAAGCTAACCTGGAAGCAGATAGCTACCTTCGTTCTCACACTCCAACACCTCCTCCTTCCCCTCCAAAGGACACAAACGAATCTAAACTGACTATGGTCGTTCATAACCCACAACAGCAGCAAGAACAACCATCAGTTCAGCCCTCGTCTGCTTCTTCACCAAAGACACCTCCTGGATCACCACCTAAGAATCCTACACCTCCACCCTCACCTCAAAAGGAATCAACTGCTTAATCTGATGAACCAATTCCTTCACTCACTCCATCATCTTCGAGGTCTTCATCACCAAAATCAAAAGCAACTGTTTCTGAGAATATTCTTAAGGCCTACAAAGGAAAGAGCAAGAAAAGAATCGTCCATGTTACGAAAGTTGAGGTTGTGACTCCTGCTGCAAAGAAACTTAAAAGGGCAGTAAAGAGAGCACAAGCACAACGAGACAACCAAGCTACAACTAAATTGGCTGAAATGGAAGACTTAGTCAAGAAGTTGTCTCAACAAATGGAAGAAATGCAGGAAAGCAAGAAGCAGATAGATGAATTCCTTGGTTTCAACATCAAAGATCATATGACACGCAAGGCAAAGAAATTTGTTAAGCAATTTCTTCCTGATCTTCAACAAAACATAAATGAACATATTGATGCACAACTTGACGAAAAGATCAAAGAAGCTGTCTCTTCTTCTTCCAACACCAAACCACTTCCAGAACTCACCACTGAATATATCGAGCTTGTGCTTCTCGACCGACTCTTTGAAATCACCTCTCCATCTTCAGAAGAAATTAACCTGATTGCGGCTCTTCAAGCACATATTGAGAAGAAATCATGCAAGGAAACTGCTGACAAAGGAAAACGCATTCGAGAAGATGATGAGGATGATCAGGACCCTAAACCCGAACAAAAGAAACACAAAGGCGGGTCAGGGATTCACATTCAGGAGCCAACGGAACATAAACCATCATCTCAACCTCCTAAACATCAATCCTCTGGTCCCACTGAAACCGAACATCATCATGAGCAGTTTACAACTGAAGATGTGGAATTCCAGCCACACGATGATCAACCTCATTCACCATCATCATCACCAAAACCAAAGCCATCCAAGTCCAAGCCCTCACACAGCAGAAAGTCATCTACTGGACCAGCAGTTGTCACATGGCTGGATAATGATACGGATGTGCTAGGAAATGAATGGTTCGATCATCTAGCAAGCGCTCAAGTTCAGACTGACGAAGCTTCACGAGTTGAAGACAGCACCTTTGCCGTTACTCAAGAAATTAAAAGAACTCTCAATATTAAGAAAATGACCAAAAAGGAACTTCGTCGGATCAAGAATGATGCTTTCCTTCTTCTGAAGAACAAATCCAATAGCGCAGCAGAACTCGAATATCACCTTGAAAACATTGCACGGGCAATGTCAAGTGACTTCGACTGGGCTAGTCCAGACGTCGTCAGGAAAGTTGGCAAGAATCAACCATTCATCACTGATTGGACCAAGCCACTGACCGTGATACGAAGACATCATCACTCGGAAATTCCCTTTCAAATGTTCTTCAACAAAGATCTGGAACTTCTAAAGAATGGAGCTCAAGGGACGACAAAGTACGCTACATCTATCACTTTCACACCAGCCGCTCATTACACCCAATCAGCCATTGAAGAAGCAGCTATTAACAGACATCTGTTTGTTAAAAAGCTCGTCAAATATGATCGTGATGCAGAGCTGGGGATTCATCACTGGTACTCTAAAAGACAAAGCTGGTACAAGTACAAACTTGCCCTCCAGAAATCAAAAGAACCAGTTTACAGTGATCTCAGAATATTGGCCGTCATTAACGTAAGCGGATCCAGAAGATGCGATTATATATTTCTAGAAGAGATCACAGTAAGAAGAATCGATAACAATCTTTACAAATTCTCTGAGGCGGATTTTCCTGATCTAAATCTAAATGATATCGAAGACATGTATCTGATGAAGGTCCAAGGCAAATTGCAGCATCTGACCAACGAGCTTCGATATGCACTTAGTACTTCCCTCTGTCATTACATCAGGAGAACCATCATCAAAGAACGTGTAAAAGATCTCCAGCTTGGTGTGGAAAGTTATCAGACTCAGCTTAACCTTGTTGAACCACAGTTTCTTCTAAACAGCAAAAAGGATCCTCAGTACACCATGCTACATCGTCCAAATTTTGGGTTCGTCTACAGAAGCACAACTGATTTTCACCGCTTCATGGCATTCAATGAAATTCACAAGTTCTGTGATGATACCCTAAAGAGTGTACGTGACGGGTTAGCTAATAGAGTTCGAGATTCAGCGTTGGGTAAATCAAAACGATGGAATTCGAAGGAGCTGCGACAAGTCAAGGAATTTATTCGGAAGATGGAAGAACGGTTATACCATCGGGATCAGATGAGGAGGCTAGAGAGCTATGTTGGGGGTCGTCCACCATTCGCCATTAGACTGTTTCAGCGAACTGACCCAGTGTTCACAACTTTTGGTAAAGGTGGATGATGTAAGAATCAATTCTCAAATTTCATCATATCATACTTCTTTCCATAATTGGCCTGTACATTACGGTTTGTGCACACATAACAGTGTACAACCCGGACCTCAAAGAAAGGACCCTGAGGTACGCTTCAGTGCCTCAATCCTGAAAAAGGAGCGAAAGCTTCTTACTTATGAGCAGAATTAAAATCAGAATGATTTCCAAAGTTTTTCAAACATTCTGCTCATAAGGACAAATATTCCCTTGTTAAGGGGGAGTATTTGAAAATATAATCTTTGTTCGAAGAATTATAAATGTTCTTGAAATTCTTCCCTAAAACTCAAAAACAGCATATTTTAATCATAAAGTTTTCCAAAAACATCATGAGTATGCTATTTTTGAGGGGGAGAAGAAAAAGATGATTAAAATATGATGTCTCATTTGCTGGAATCTCGGGTGCTCAAACTCAGAATTGACTCTCGAATTGACGAATAGGAAAGTCAGTAGTCGAAAGGACATGTCCCGGACAGGTAATAATTTCAAGCCAGTTTATCTGGTGATGTAAGCGTGTCTCGCAAAGGATGTGTCTGAGTAGAATGTACCGATTTCGAGCGATAATCTTTGAATCTGATCTGGACGGGTAATAATTTCAAGCCAGTCTAACTGGTGATGTAAGCGTGTCTCGCAACGATCAGGTTCATTGAAAGTCAATCAATTCAAAAGTGCCAACTCTTTCCGGCATGTGCAAATTTCAAAAACTTAATACTTATGAGCACATGTTAAGGGGGAGTATTTCTGAAAATCATCAAACTCTCAAGGTGTCAACAAAATGTCTTTACTATTATCGACACTTTGAGAGATTTTCAATGGTTTGGTTTATGGCATCATTAGGATAGTCATGGAGTTATAAGGTGACTAAGGTTAGGGAAAACCGTCCTATGATCCGCCAGAGCCGGAGGGATCTACCCAAGGACAATACCAATAGTTTAGAACTAGAAAGTCCTAGGTATGATATCAAAAGGAGAAAATGAATGAATGGAGAAAGAAGGGGTTGAAGAATTAAAAAGAAAAGTAAAGAAAAGGGTGAAAAGAAATAGCCCTCCATTTGTTCAACCTTAGGGCAGACACCGGGTTCAATTCATAATCTACTGGTTGATGAGCATCACCGGTATTGAAGACTAAAGACGTCATGGACCCAGTGACGCACTAATAAACCTTCTAAGCCACTCAAGTGTCTCTCAAAAGACATTTGTTTCATTCACACGGAGAACCCTTCATAATCTATCGACCTCTCATTACGAGAGTGTTGATATTGAAAAGGAGGCAATCTGCTCCACGCTTCCGATGACCAAACAAATGTGCACTAATTGAGTCTAGAGCCATGAGATTCATAAAAGATCTCTTAGGTACACTTAGTATTACTCTGTTGTTCTACATCATGGGCAGCAGATGTAAAATTAAGAAAGTGTCCTTCACAGATCTTAGCAATCTGCCAAGAACATTCATGAGAGAAGTCACAATTGTGATTATCAATGATTGAATGGAAATCCTGCCAGAGCAACATCAAACAACTCTGACAGCAGGTCACTTCGGTAACTCCTTGTGAGTTACGCTTAGTGTTTGCTCCAAACGGTCTACAGTCGTGGGGTGATCTCCAGCGACTCACTGAATCGTGGGTGCACTTCGGTGTGTCCGTGTAATCCCTTTCGGGGGAATCCGGTTCAGAACGGTCTGGGTTAGGATTTGAGAAAGTCTTCACACTATGCTGTTGATGATCTCAAGTCCGAGCCTGTAAGTACCGGTTGGTTCGTACTGTTGCTAATGTTGCTGCTGCTGCTGCTGCTGAGGAGCTGAAGTTCGACCATCAAGACTCCATCATGTTCATATCTTGAAGAAATGTTCTCTCAAAGACTCAGAAACATCAAAAGTTCAACATATGATATAGTAAAGTCAAAAGTTCAAGCACATCAACCTTTCTCAAGTTTTAAGATTGAAAAGTGAGAACAAGTTGCAGAAAACAAGTCTAAGACATATGAGCATGATGGAGAAGACGAGAAGACGTTGGAGATTGGCAGATAGAGACAACAACATATCATCATTAAAACAAGGACAAAGAATCAAAGATTATAAAGACGTCAGAAGCCCAAGAAGCAAAGAAGACGTCGAGCAACATTGATGATCAAGACTTAGGGGGAGATTGTTAGGAACATGTTTTAATTAAATACAAGTCTTGTTCATATAGATTTAATGTTGCACGATTAGGACTATATTGTTTGTATTTATGGACCGGTTCATTAGTAGTCCTTGGACCGGTCACAATAGTTAGTTTATCCTTATCACATGTAGTGGAATATTCCTAGAATAATTCCCCTCCCATTGCCTATAAATAGAAGGCATGGGATTCATTTTCATTGTTGGTTTTCAAGTGTAAGTGCGTAAGCTCTGTCCAAGTAAAGTTTGATTAATAGAAAGCCGACCATTCTTCTTCTCATCTTATTCTCTTCTCTTCTCTTGTAATCTTATTAGCTTATTTCTATTCATACGTAGCTTATTCTAGAGTAGTGGTACGTGTGGTTATTTGTATTAACGAGTGTGTATTTGAGATAATTAACGTGACCTACACACTCCAATGGTCCGTTATGCAGAGTTATTAGTCGTGATTTTATTAGAATGGATTGGACATAAATGATAAAGTAGCTGATTATATTGATAATGATGTTTGGTCTTGGCCGTTGGATTGGAATGGAATGTTTGATGAAGTTATTAATGTTCCTGTCCCCAAGCTGATTCATGATTGTATAGATAGAGTTGTCTGGTTGAATAGAAAAAATAGAGAGGCTCGCTTTAGTACTAAGGAAGTGTGGAAAGTTTTAAGAAAGGATAGTCCTAAAGTGATTTGGTATAGGCATGTTTGGTTTTCCCAATGTATTCCAAGACATGCCTTTATCCTTTGGATGGGGATTAAGGGTAGATTAAAGATGCAGGATAGAGTTTCTAGGTAGCTTCATAATGCTAACTTGTTATGTCCTCTTTGCAAGACGTGTATGGACTCGCATAGCCATCTCTTTTTCAGCTGTGATTTTTCTAGGGGTGTTTGGGATAACCTGAAAACCATGTGTAGGCTAGATAATCTTTCTTGTATTTAAGCTAAAATTATCTCAGGGATTACTATTAGGACTGCTAATAACAGTTTATGGAGTATTATTCAGAGGTTATGCTTTGGTGCTGCAGTTTATTTTATTTGGCAAGAAATGAACATTAGACTGTTCCATAATGATATGAGGTCGGCTGATGCTGTTCTAAGTATCATTATTGAAACTATAAGGCTTAAACTTATGGGCTTAAAGATCAGGTTTTCTTTTGAAGTTGAAAAGGCTGCCAAAATCTAGAAAATTCCTATGTCTAGTATCCTTAAAGATGATAGAAGGAACAGTGTTCATGTCTATAATGAAGGGTTTACTTCATTCTTGATCCAGGAGGGATCTAATGAGATTAATGATGTAACACCCCAACCCGACAAGGGCAAAGATGTCACAAATACATGGTTTCATATCAGATACAAGCATTCAAGAAATAAAATAGTGGAAGCCTTAACTTTAAAATTCAAAGGAAAATAAGTCAACACGACTTATATCAAGTGCAAGACAGAAATAACGAAGTACAAAACAGAATCCAAATGCCCAACAATGGCATAACAGAAATAATATCCAAATGGTCACACTAGAATGACAAGGTCTAAACTTCACACAAGTTGCTCTCATCCCAAAGCCAAACCCAGCTTCCTAGCTTAAATACCTGCCGCAGGAAAAGAAAATGCGGCTGAGCTACGAGAGCTCAGTGAACAGATATAACGGAAACAAAGCAGTAGTAACGGAATAGTAAAGTAAAAGAAAATAATGCCAGGTGTAACAAGAGTCAGGATGGAATATAAAAGAGTTATGCAGACATACCAGGAACTAAGAATGGTTACAATGGTAGGTGTAAATGAAACTAGAACCCACCACAATCCCAAGTCAAATCAAGTCAGGTCCAATGTCAGGTCAAGTTGTCAGGTCATAAGGTTACAAGGTTTCAGGTAAACAGAAATCCTCTACGAGCCCGAACTCAAAGTCAATCTCAATGTCAAACCATATCAAGTCACATATCAGGGTGTAAGGAGGGGTGACCTCAGCATACCAAGTACAGGGTGAGGGGATACCTCTCAGGGGTTGGAGTCGCGAACTCCCAGGGGTGTGAAGGGCGTGTATCGCACACACTCGCCAATCACCAGGATATACAAATAACATGAACAAATCAGGACAGGTCTAGGATGCATCCATGCGCCCCCGCAGGCCATAGGGTTCTTCCTCTACGTAATAAATCAAGTCAAATCGGGGACGGCGTAACCAAATCACTAGGGCTACACACTAGTCATGCCGGCGGTGCATCACCGACATGGACATGAAACCCTCATGCCTAGTAGTTGGCTCGTAGTCTCAAACTGTGGGTGAGGGTCAAGTATCAAGTCTCGGTATCATGTATCAGGTGTCATAACAGGGTTCATATCAGGGTTCATATCAGGATTCATATCAGGGTTCAATCAGGGTTCAAGACAGGAGATAAATGCAAGGGTTCATTATCAGGAGGTCCATATCATGAAGGTCAAATACTGGAAGGTTCATAATAGTTTATTATAAGAAATCCTTTTTACATGGTTTTAATAAAATGATCGTTAGAACAGTTTCATAATAAAAGTCTTTTAAGGAAATGTTCAAAAACCTCTTCATATACAACTAAAAGTAGTTCTAAAATCCTATGAACCTTCAAGTACCCAAGGTCTTAATTATCCAGGTTATCAGGGGTGAACAAGTCATGTCAAGTATCGGAAGAAAACATAGCAGGGTTCAGGTCAAAGGTTCAAGGCAAGAGTTCAAGTAAAGATTCAAGTCAAATGGTTCGTATCAAGTGTATCAAGGTTCAAGTTCAGGTTTATGACAAGGTTCAAGACTAAGGTTAAAGCAAAGGTTCAAATCTATGGTTCACAATACAAGGAAAACATAGCAATGAATCAGGAATCAGAAATGAGACGAAGGCTCCTTACAAGAAGAGCAGAATATCTGTACCTTATTCAAATAGCAAGCACAAACAAAAGAGTAGCTGACAGGGATCAAGATCACTCCCTCCTCGAACCTAAAGGAGTAGAAGACAGAAATACGAAAGGGGTTCAGTTATCTTCCCATTATAAGTACTTCTATTTTTAGTAACTTTCTATTTTTAGCAGGTTTCCATAATTAGTAAGTTACCACATTTAGCAAGATTCAAGTGTAATAATTCAAGTCAAGTCTTTAATTAGCTTATTATGGAAGTAACATTCATTTTAACAAGTTACGCAAGTTTAGGGTTAATTTTGACAAACCTTCATAGTTCAGGGTTATAAGTGTAAATTTGCCAAAGTTCAAGGTTTAAAATGAAAATATCACCATTAACTCATTCTCACTCTCAAGTTATCCAGAATTACACCTTTAGTCCTTTAGTTTTCATACTTTACCTTTTATACCCTTGTACTTACATAAGTTACATTTTAAGCCCTGTAATTTACCATTTCAACCTTTAATTATTAACAATTACATATTAAGCCATTAAATTACCAAAATTACACATAACCCCCTGAATATAATTTATTACTCAATTCGACCCTAACTTTCCAGAAATTACATATTTAGTCCCTCTATTTAATTATTTTACAATTCTAATAACACGTTAACTAATTAACCAAAATAACCCTTTTAAATACAAAATTAACACATGAGACCCTCCTTTTATATTTTGTACAAATTCCAGCAGGTCTAACATAATTTACAAAATTATCCCTCGAGTTTTAAAAATTACAAAACACACCCTTAACTTATAATTTTTCAAATCGGTTTAACATTTTATGTACAAAATCAAACCCTAACAATTTCCAATCATCATCTCATCATTAACACATCATTAAATCACATTAAATTTCCAGATTCAAGTATATAAACCCTAGGTCGATTTGGTTATTAGGGTTTTCACAATTTTTCTTTTCTTTTCCACAGAGTTTATAACATATGAGGGTCATGAGAAAAATGTACAACGAATTTTATAGAGGTCGAAAGAATTGTTTTAGTAATTACCTTGCGCTTTGATTTTAGAGACAAATAAATGGCTAGCGATCAAACAAGGGCTTCCCACGGCCTATACCAATTTTTCTTAGCTCCATTAGAACGTGTACAACACCAGAAAATTATGCTTGGTACTCCAGAAAATCGGATGAACAATGGGAGGAATTATTTGTGTGCTTTGATTCTAGCGGCTAGGTTTTTAGGATTAAATGTGGTTTGTTATAAAATGAAGGATAAGGCCGAAGGAGGGGGGAGGTTATGGGCTGGAAATTAGCAGAAAAATAAGACCAAATCAATTTGACATAATTTCCTTAATTCTAATTTGTATTTTAAACTTTTAAATTTAATTATTAACTTTAATTAACATAACTAAAATACATGTAATAGCTTTCGGTTCTTAAGGGGGGTATTTTGGTCATTTCATAACTTGTAAAAATATTAATCGTAGTTGCCAAAATTATTTGGTAGCATAACTTGTCCATTTCCAGGAGTTCGGGATTGGTTCGGAACTTTAATTAAGCTTTAATTAAATTTTAAAGTTTTCAGGGGCATTTTGGTAATTTTGCATGTTTTAGATTTTCGGGTTTTACAAATGATGGTGCTTCATAGTCTTTGGTGGTGGATGAAGCTGCACAAGCTCATATTGAGCCTGTGGCAATTATGGAAGTTTGGATGGGTGATTTGGTGGCTGTGTACGGGTTTTTTTGCTAATTGTTTTATTGCAGGTACTTGGAGCATAAGTAGGTTAGATGGCTTGAAGTTTAGCTTGGGAATGAGGTCTTCTTCTTTCTTCCATTCCCAAGCTTGTGACTACCCTGTGGTGGTCACAATGAGTGTTGGGGTGGGGTCTCATCATAGGTGGACAGGAAAAAAATACCTCTGTGATCATCACTTTTATGTTCACAGTTGTATTGTGTGTAGATTTGGTGAGATAGGACCTTTATTGCTAACCGTTGTCATCATGCAGGTACTCTTTGGAGCTTATCTAGAATTGGCAATGTGGAGCTTGGCATGGGAATGAGGTCGTCTTCTTTTTTCCATTCCCATGCTTGTGATCACCCTGTGGTGGTCACAATGAGTGTTTTGGTGGGGTTTCATCATGGGTGGACAGGAAATAAATACTTGTGTGGGCATCAATTTTATGTCCATACATGTATTGTGTGTAGTTTATGTGAGGTAGGATGGGTTGGGAATGGGTCTCATCTTTGGTTTGGTGATATAAGGGAGTGCAGGGTAGTTTATTCATACGTTACGGTTTTGATGCATAGGATTGGGAGTCATAAGGGGAGAGGTGTGGTTCTTGATGGTAGGATTGAGTTATGGTACACTCTTTCACCTTGGCAGTGGTATAGGCTGCTTAGGATTCCTTGGTTTCAAGATACTTTTTGTGTCTTAAACTACCTAAGTATGTTTTATACTCTGTCTTGGATTTTCTCACATGGTTTCTTTCAAACTGATGGTATAAGGAGTGTTTGGATATGGTCAGACAATGGACTCTCTTTGTGTCCTTTCTTTTTTGACTTTTGGAATAGCCTTTTCTGGTCTTGGAAGGGGTGTAAGCCTAGCTTAGATGTCTTCTGGGACTGGGTTTATGGGCTATTTCATGGTCATAATTGTCTCTTCTATATAGTCCATAAGGTGATTGGTTTGATGGAAAGGTTTAGGTATGTTCTCTGTGTACATGGCTGCACTCCATGTATGCTTTAAGAGATCTAGTATGCTCAACTTTGGCATGTATAGGTCCTGGTATTACTTTAAGGATTTTAGGATTGATTATAAGGGTGTTTGGGATTAACACTAGCCAGGTTATCATTAGGATTTTTGCAGCCTTCTATATTGTTGTGCTTGGTGTTTGGTGTTGCAACAAGTATTATTTTAGCTGTGGTTCAACTTCTGTTAGTGCTTCAGGTAAGTGGTTTTATGGTCTTCCTTATAGAGTTCAATGTTCAGGTTGTGGTTCAGGTTCTTTTAGTTATAGGTCAGTTTTTATCAGTTAGGATATTGGCCTCAATATGGATTCAGGTTCTGGTTTTTGGAAATGCAACATGGTCTTCATTATTGATAAAGGGTTTAGGATGGATTGGATTGATATTTGGCATCTAGGTTATTTAATTTTAGTGGATATTTTGGTCTCAGGTTATATCATGGTTTGGATTGATATCTGGTTCTCAGGTTATATGGTTTCAGGTGCTGTTTGTTTTTTTAGAGGTTTTATGTCTGAATCTGAATACCACTTCTGAATTTGAATGAGTGGTCCAAAATTCTGAATCTGAATTATTTTAGACTGTCTGTTTTTATGTCTGAATCTGAATGTCTGAATAAACGAAAAACAATCGTTTCACTATAAAACAAACCAAACGACCCTCCATTCGTGATTATTAATAAAAAATCAAGACCAAGATGAGGAGATAAGGATTGAAAAGAAGTATCACTAAAGTTTAGGCTTTTCAGATGTAATCAGACGTTATTCAATGTCTGAACGAATCAGACCCTAATCAAATGTATTCAGACTTCAGATCTGAAAAAAAACAAACAGTGTGAATCTGATTACGTCTGACCGAATCAGACTTCAGACGCCATTCAGATCTGAAAGAAAAAAACAAACACAACCTCAGTGGGATTCCTGGATTCTGGTTATTTCAAGTTTTCATGTGTGCTAATGCTTAATGATTGTCAGTATAGTTTGATGGTTCACTGGTCTCAAGAGTATATATGGTTAAAGATAAAGATAAAAGGGAAATGCATCATGGTTTTTGATATGTTTTGGTTAGTAATCAAGTTTGCAGGTCCTCAAGTACAAAGTAAAGTTGATTGGTCTATAAATGAAATTGGTGATCCTACTATTGGGTATATGATATTAAATACAGATCTACTCGGCAATTCATCCGGTGACTTCACAGTCGCCAAAGAAGCCCCAAGAAGCATAAGTTTTTTGGTTATATAGTTTTTTGTTATTAGTGGTTGTATTAAGCTGGGAAATGCCCATGCTTTATCTTTTCTGTTCCAAGTCAAGTAGAATCCTTTGTAAGGGTTTGTCCTACTTAGTTTTTTAGTTGGGCTTTATGATGTAAATAACCTTTTCATTTTATCTATTTATTTTACCTTTGTTAAAAAAAATGACTAGTTCTGTGTATTCACTTTCCAACTTTTGTACAAACTTAATATTATATTATGTATATATTAGATTTATACTCTCAATCGGTTAGTGAAGGTTGGTTTGTTTATTCAGAGGTTCTGAATCTGAATCTGAACCGCACATCTGAATCTGAATCTGAGGCGTAAATGTCTGAATTTGAATCAAAAATCTTGTTAAAGTAAGGTGTTGTGTCATTTGCTTGCTCGTACTAATTTTTTTTTGGTTATTTTGTGTCAACAAGAGGCATTAAGATACCCCTCTCAAGTCTAGACCATTAAGATCTAACTGCCTCTGACTGCGTCTGAACGGGAAAAAAAAACAAATGGTCTGAACGCCCAAAATGTCTGACCGATTAAGAGGTTAGGCTCGTTAAGAGGCATTAAGAGGCTGTTAAGACATTCAAAAAAAAAAAAACAAACACCACCTTAGTCTTACAACCAGTAAGTGAAGGTCACCAATAAACTTAGACTTACAAACCGTTTTATTATTATGTTTAGCAATGAAATGGGTCTCAAGTCACTCCAAATTTATCTCATCCACTATAATTGTGACATAACCTCTCTAGAATGTTTTGTGTGTTATTAATATTCCTACCTGAAGATGTTTCTAAAAAAATATTCCTGCGTAAATTTTGCATGTTAGACACATCCAGATTTGATAGGGTGGGTGCAAGGCTCTTACAAACAAATCAATCTTCTTTATGGGAGAGTTCTAATTTAGACCATCAGTAAAAATGACGACATATATTTTGTTAGGGGTTGGTTATACAAACCCCCCCCTCCCTCATCCTATTTTTTTGTTTTATTTTTATAATTTTGTTTTTGTTATAAAACTACATAACTGAAAGTCAGAAAATAAAATATGAAGTTTGATAAGTAAAAAGTATTAAACGACAAAAAAGACAGAATATAAAACTGTAAAAAAACTGTATTTTTCTGTCAACAGAGTGTGTGAATGCGAGTGATTGAGGGGGGGGGTGCCACTAAGACCAAGAGTAGTGGGCGTTGAATTGGGCTTAGTTGCCCTTTTAACGGGCGTTGGACCACCCCCAAGCACCGTTGAAGCCCGTTGAATCCACTTAAAACCAACGCCCGTTGATCCAACAATGGGCGTTGATTTATTTTTTAACCAAAATATAGCCGTTGAAGATGGCTTTAACGGCTAGATTTGATTTAAATAATCATTTAATTCTTTTTATTTTACCTATAAATATTACCATTTTATCTCATTTTTTTTACACCTTCCTTCAAATTATTTCTTCATTCTACACAAGAAAATCACAATGAATCCTAATCATTTTAACATTCCCGCTTTTGGTTCAAGCCCAAACACACCGTATCATCCTCCAAGAAGAGCCCCCGAGCAACAAAACGACCAAGAGCTAAATAACAACCAACTTTTCGGCCACATGAAGAACTTGCCTTACCCGAATCAAAACCCAAATATGATGTACCAAAATTTTATGTCATTTGAAAATTCGCAAGATGATGTTGTTTCACCAACACAACCTTCACCAACACAACCTTCACCGACACAACCTTCACCAACACAACCTTCTCAACAAGAAGCGTGCGGGTCATCAAAACGATCTCACAAGAAAAAACCTCGGGGTGGTGGCCGAGGCCGAGGTGGTGGCCGAGGACGAGGTGGTGGTGATGAAGGTGGCGTTGAAGAAACAGTTAAAAAAGTAACACAAAAGAAGTGGTTGGCCGATGAACTTGAGGCGTTAACGTCTTCGTACATCGTGATATCCGAAGATCCCGATGTAGCGAATTTTCAAGTAGGTGGGACTTTTTGGTTACGTGTTCATCAACAGTTTGTCAAGAGACGTGCGAGGCCCGAGGATGAAAAAACGAGAGATTGTTTAACGTCTAAATGGAGGGACGTTAACCAAAAGTGTTCGGCATACAACGCAATTTACATTCGCCTTAAACGTGGCCGCCCGAGCGGGGGTGATGATGCTCAAGTGCAACAAGAAGCTTTGCTTGAGTTCCAAGAGACCGAAGGTAACTTTACTAACTATTTCCCGAGTTGGAAACTATTAAGGGAATCCCCAAAATCGAAACCGGTAAGTGATGGCCATCAAAGGCGTGTGAAAAGATCCAAAATATCTTCGTCAACCGTCGACGAGAGCCAATCGTCGGACGCACATGTCAACTTTGATTTAAACAAAGAAGATGATGTTGATGTTTTCGAAGACATGGCCCTACCAATGGGTAGGAATAAGGCTAGAGACAAACGACCAATGAATAGGGATGTTATGGAAGAAGAATTCAAGGGTATGAGAACCCGAATTGATGATATATATGAATTAAGCCGACAACGTTTAGAGAAAAAAAATAAAGAATTCGCGGCGAAGATTGAAGCACGAAACAAGATGATCAAGTTGGAGGAGGATCGTCAACTAACCGAAGATATTGAGTACTTGTCAAAACCGATACCAACCGAACCCGGTTTGATACGAGACTTGATGTTGATGAAAATAGAGAAAATCAAAGAAAAATATGGAATAACCGAACCCGTTAATCTGTAAGTTTTTAATATAGGTTTTTAAGTTTTTTATTTTAATTGTTGTTTTATTTAAGTTTTTAATTGTTGTTTTATTTTAATGTATGATTTTAATTGTTGTTTTATTTTAATGTATGATTTTAATTGTTGTTTTATTTTAATGTATGAATTTAATTGTTATTTTAAATTAAAAAAAAAATTAAAGTAATGATGATGTTGGTACCATTCAACGCCCCAACCATTACTCCCAAATTTTAAAAAAAGGCCCATATGACACACATGACACTTGTTAACATTTGTCCCAACCCACACCAAAAAATTACAACACCACTACTCCTGGTCTAAGCCCTAGGAACAAAAAAATGAGTGGACTTGGCAAGTGGGGATCAAATAGTTTGATGTTACTCTTATAGGTTATGTGTGGTTTGGGTGGTAGAGAAAAAGGGTATAATTGTCAATTTAAGCTTAAATGATAATTTTATAAGTTAGTTATTTGGATATGTATGCAATAGTTAAAGTTTAAGGATGATATGTATGTAATTATTAGTTTAGGTTGGACATATATGTGATTGTAGAGTTTAGGAGGGAATATATGCAAAATTCTTTTAGTTAAAGTTAAAACTGTTATTTGTAAAAAATTTTAAAAAAAAATGTAGTAATCATTTTTTTTTCTTCATAAATGGCCAATTTCATAATCTAAGCAAGCCAAAAGAACCATTTCACAAATTTACTAAAGCTAGCAAAAAGGGAATGGATTTGCACACATGAGGTTTTGATTTGCACACTTTTATATACAAGAGGTTAAAACAAAATATGTACCCAGTATAACAAATTAATGCACAAGTTAAAGTGTCCAAATTAAAAAGTTAAGTGTGTAAACATTTATATATATATATATATATATTTATATATATATATATATATATATATATAATATATATATAATATATATATATATATATATATATATATATAATAAACTTCTTAATCACAAATTTCAATTCATTTTAAATTGTCATCTAAAGTAACAGGGAGGTGATATAAATATCACTATAAGTGATATGCACACTACAATCTTGCATATGTGGTGTTGTATTATGTGCATCAATAGTGTAATTTTGTAATATGCACATCATTTTTTATGGTGAAAGTAAGAGTGTGGATTTAAGGTAGGGATTCAAATACTCAATCAATAAATCCCATCATGTCCCCTCAAAACATAACTTTAGCAAAACCAACAGCTATGATTTCATGAACTAGATTTAATGTAGGGACTCAAGTACGGCAATCTTGGTAACACATTAATCAATAAATCCCGTCATGTCCCCACAAAACCTAACTTTAGCAAAACCAACGGCCATGACTTCATGAACCAAAGTTACCAAACTACAATAAACGGTAGGCACCAAAAATCATGCGTTTATATATCTACGTTAGCTTTTTTTATTTAATTTTTTATTTATTTATTATTATTATTATTATTATTATTATTATTATTATTATTATTATTATTATTATTATTATTATTATAATCGACAAGTAACTATCTCATAATAATATATCACAGATTATTTCACATGTTTAAAATATGATTTGAACCCACAACTATTTTAATTTGAAAACTGCTCACACAACAACGGATACATCCAAATGGTCTTAAAAAACCTAAAGCAGGTGTTCTACCTCTAAATAGTTCATATGGTGTCTTGTTGTGAGATTTGACCACTAAAACCCTGTTTTGCACATAACAAGCAGTATTAACTGCTTCAGCCCAAAAAGTAATGGGCAGCTTAGAATCAGCTAACATGGACATAGCAGCCTCTATTAGTGTCATATTCCTCCTTTCAGCAACCCCATTCTGCTAAAGAGTTCTAGCTACACTAAACTCCCTCTTAATACCTTTTTCTCTACAAAATTCATCCATAACTCTATTTTTAAATTATGTCTCATTATCACACCTTATGATTTTCATTTTCTTATCAACTATGTTTTCTATTTCAGTTATAAATGTCTTAAGAATGCTACTTGTTTTATCCTTAGTTCCTAGAAAGAAAACCCATGTGAACCTACTCTAATCATCAGTTACCACAAGACAGTATTTCTTATGCTGTATACTACTCACAGAAGTATGACCAAACAAGTCCATATAAAGCATAAATAATGGATGAGTAATAGAGTTCTGGGTCTTGGGCTTACAAGAAGCTTTGTGTTGTTTTCCTTTGAGACAGGCAACACAAGTTTGGTCATCTTCAAAACGTTTTTGAGGCAAGCCTCTTACCAAACCATCTTTAATAATCTTATTTATGGTTTTAAAGTTAACATGATCAAGTCTCCTATGCCAAAGCATTGACTCATCCAATGTGGCTTTTGCTACAAGACAAGTTAGAGCCTCTTTAGGAACAATTTTCTTCATGTCAACACTGTACATATTGCCCTTTCTAAGAACTTAAAGTAGTACTTGACATTCATCAGGTAACTTAAAGTCAGGAGAAAGAACAAGACATTCAGTGTCTGTAAAAAGAACTTTGTTCTTTTTGTCACACATTTGTGAGACACTAAAGAGATTATACTTTAGTTCCTGCACAAAATACATGTTAATACAAATATCGTCATAAATACGTTATTTATATTTTACGATCTTTGCTTAATTTTGTTAATGACAATTACAAAGTTTATCTTTAAGCATAGCAAAAATATAAGATTAAGTCTTTTACATTTATAGTGATAAGTCTTTTAAAACACATTTACACATTACAAGATTACTAGGAATAACATTATATACATTTACATTTCTATTTCTTAAATTAGAAATATTTAGGATGACATCATGGCATGCATCATGAACATAATCTTAGAAAGATTTTGAGATATCTTGTATAGATCTTCAAGCTAAAGAGTTGACATTTGAAGATATGAAAACATTGTGCAAGATATGGAAAGATTTGAGAATCTCTTAGCTGTCCTGCACTGGCGGATCCAAACCCATACAAGGGCGGATCCAAATTTAGGGATCTGCCAAATCCGCCAACTGTTTTATCAGTTTGCCTATAAATAGCAAGCTGATCATTCTGGAACAATCATCACTCATATAGCTTAAAATATATAATCATTCATTTGCATATCACTAACCCATATCATTCATTTCATTCTTGTTGATCTCACTTTTGTAGCAAAGAAGATCAAGCATACAAGCTTCAACATACTTACTGTTGCAAGTTTCATTAGTTAGGTTCTGTTTGATTTTGTATTAGTTCACACATCGTTATACATTTCATTCAGTAGTGTGTGGTTAGTGTTTTAGTCCTTGAAACACAAAGAGTGTCGGGAGTGGTTGTACCTTTGTGAAAGAACCAACGGGAATGGTTGTACCCTTGTTAAAGAACCAACGGGAGTGGTTGTACCCTTGTAAAGAACCTGGTGTTTAGCTTTGTACCGGATAAAGTGTAAGCGACGTGTATAAAGGTTTTCTTCGCCTAGAAGGGAGTTTGTTTCTTAGTGAAGAAAAACTCTCGAGTTAGAGGCTCGAGGAGTGGAGTAGGGCAAGGAAGAGAGTCCTTGTAGCCGAACCACTATAAATCTCCGTGTTGTGGTTTGATTGTTCCTATCCTTACTTACTTTACTTATATTGATTGTTTGTGAGTATTTACCTTGAAATCACGTTAAGTTACAACGCGAATTAATTTAAAAATAGTAAAAACTATTCAACCCCCCTTCTAGTTTTTCACAATTGGCATCAGAGCTACGTTACTCAAGATTTTCAAATATATTGTATTTTAAAACTTGAAACGATCAATGGATTTTGAAAACTTCAAAGAAGGGCAATCTATGCAAAGACCACCACTATTTGAACCAAATTGTTTCATATACTGGAAAAACCGCTTTGAGACATATGTGAAGTCAAAGGACATAGATCTATGGTATATAATTGTAGAGGGTTATTACAAGCCCATAAGTAATAATATTTCAGGTGGTCGGGATGAAGGTGCTTCTCTTACTCATCACAGTAATGAACAAAAAAAGTTGATTGCCAAAAATAACGAAGCCAAAATGATGCTTTACAATGCTTTACCTAAAAAAGAATATGAAAGAGTTTTTATGTGTAAAACGGCTAAGGATATTTGGCAATCATTATTTATCACTCATCAAGGGAACTCACAAGTCAAAGATAACAAAATTGATCTTCTTGTTCAACAATATGAACAATTTGTTATCTCTGAAGATGAGACCATTGATAGTGCGTTTGCTAGGTTTAATACTATTATTACATCTCTTAAAGAACTTGATGAATCTTTTTCTAGTAAGAATTTTGTCAGGAAATTTATAAGAGCACTCCTTCCGAAGTGGAGAGCAAAGGTGACGGCTATTGAAGAATCTAAGGATTTTTCAAGCATGACACTGGACGTGCTCATTGGAAATCTCAAAGTTCACGAAATGGTGATGGAAAAAGACTCAGAAATAGTTAAAGGCAAGAAGAAGAAGATGAAGTCCATTGCCTTGAAAGCTAGAGTTGAGTCAAGTGATGATGAAGAGTCTTGTTCTAGTAGCGAAGACGAAGAGTATGCCATGGCCGTAAGAGATTTCAAGAAGTTCTTTAGGAGACGAGGAAAGTTCGTAAGACCACCTCGTGAAGAAAAGAAATCCTTCCGGAAAGACCGTGATGATAGAAAAGGAAAGGTAGATAGGAAGTGTTATAGGTGTGGAGATTCTGGTCACCTAATAGGAGAATGTCCAAAGCCTCCAAAGAACAAATCTCAAAGAGCGTTTGTTAGTGGAGCTTGGAGTGACTGTGAAGGTGATGACGACGAGCCTAAGAACGAAGAAGTTGCTCTCATGGCTCATAACTCAGAAGAGGTACATTCTGACTCATCATACTCCTCTATTGATGATGAAACCTTAAAAGTAGAATATAACAAACTGTGTGAAATTACCCTTAAAATCATAAACAAGAATAAGTTCTTAAAAACCAAAACAACACTTTTAGAAAACGAAGTTCATTGGTTAAAAGAAAAAGAGATAAGAATAGAAAAGGGTAAAAGTGTTAAAGAAACGTGTGTGTCATGTCGGGAACTTAAATTAGAACTAGAAACACTTAAGTCCACACAGGAAGAACTTATCAAACAAAATTCTAAGTTTAAAAAGTTTGATAAAAATATAAGTTGTATAGATGAGATAATGAAGATGCAAAAATTACCTCATGATAAAACCGGACTAGGTTTTATGAAACTAGAAAGCTTAAGTGACTTTAAGAAACAAACAGTGAAAGAAAAAGAAACTGTTCCAACTGAGTCAGACACCCACGGATCCGACGGATCCAAAATTTTGGATCCGCAGGTACTGTTGATGAACAGAAAGTTCGTAATTCGGATCGTACTGAATTTGTTAAGGTCACTAGAAAACCTAGCACTAGTACAACTGTTAACAAACAAAAACCGTCAGTCTCTATAGGAAAAGGTCAAGTTAGAAATGAGTATAGAGTTAAAACGGTTCAACAGACACCTAAAACTAGTTTTCCCAAACACCCCTTTCCAAAGAGTAACTTTAACTCACAACATCATTATCAAAATAATTGGAACCAAAACATATCTAGAAACTTTCAAGGTCCCAACTTCATGCCATGGAACACTTGTCCACCATTTCCATACATGAACCATGATAATGTTATGTTTAACCCAAACGGACCCATGAGATATTGGGGACCAAACGCTTGAGTTTTTCTTGAACTTAGGTGTGCTTAAAAGTTGAATTAGAACCAGATGAGTGGATTAAAGATAGTGGGTGTTCAAGACACATGACGGGGAACAAAAGCCTTTTCTCATCTTACCAAGTGTACGACGGAGGTAATGTTACATTCGGTAGCAAGCTTAAAAGTAAAATCATCGGAAAAGGTACACTCTCTCATGACTCTCACACTATTGATGATGTTGCTCATGTAGATAATTTAGGATTTAACTTGCTTAGTATTAGTTAATTATGCCGCAAAAAGTATAACGTCCTTTTCAGTAAAAATGGAAGTAAATACTAAAAGATGCCATAACCGTAGGAAAAGGTGTTTTGAAGAATAACGTTTACGTTATGAAATTAGACAAAACACCTAAAGACAAACTTTGTCTCACTTCTTTGGACGAAAACTCAATTCTATGGCATCGACGCTTAGGTCATGCCAATATGAGGTTAATTCAATCCTTATCATCTAAGGAACTCGTTAGGAACCTGCCCAATTTGAAATATGACCAACACTTTTGTGATGCTTGCAAAATAGGAAAACAGGTTCATAATAGCCATAAGGCTAAAAACATGGTGTCTACATCTAGGTGTCTAGAATTATTACATATAGATTTGTTTGGTCCATCCGCTATACAAAGTTACGGGGGAAACTTCTATACTTTGGTAATAGTAGATGATTACTCTAGGTATACATGGACTAAGTTTTTGAAAACTAAAAACGAAGCGTTTGATAAATTTGAAATCTTAAGTAAGAAAATTCAAAATCAAATAGGAAGTAACATAGTGTCAATAAGAACTGACCATGGTCATGAATTTGACAACGAAATCCAATTCGGAGCTTTTTGTGATGCTAATGGCATAACACATAATTTCTCAGCTCCTCGAACTCCTCAATCTAATGGTGTAGTAGAACGCAAAAATAGGACAATTCAAGAAATGAGTAGAACCATGTTAAATGAACAAAACATACCTCAAAAGTTTTGGTGTCACGCTGTAGATACATCTACATATATCCTAAATCGAGTTCTAATTAGACCATTCTTGAAAAAGACTCCATATGAGTTATACAGAGGCAAAAAGCCTACTTTAGGATATTTTAGAGTGTTTGGAAGCAAGTGCTTCATTTTAAACACAAAGGATTATCTCACCAAATTCGACCCAAAGTCGTATAAAGGTGTATTTCTAGGATATTCACAAACTAGTAAAGCATATATAGTTTTGAACAAAGAAACCTCAAGAGTCGAGGAATCATTGAACGTAAAATTCGATGAAAGTCTACCTCCCTCTAAGACATCACCTTTGGTAGATGATGACTTAGTTGAAAGTCAAATGGTTGAAAACCAAGAAAACATTGAAAGTGACAAAGAAGATGAACCGGTAAAAAGAGAAATAGTTAATATCAAAGAAACCAAAAGTCATCCATTAGAAAACGTCATAGGAAAAATCAATGAAAGAACTTTAAGGTCTAAAGCTCAAAACGAAAGTAATTTCTTTTGTTTTGTTTCAATAATTGAACCTAAAAATGTTAATGAAGCCATAAAAGATGAATCTTGGGTCATTGTGATGCAAGAGGAATTAAATTAATTTGTTAGGAATGATGTTTGGACATTAGTCCCTCAACCTAAAAATCAAACCATAATAGGTACAAAATGGGTTTTTAGAAACAAAATGGATGAAAATGGCGTAGTATCTAGAAACAAAGCTAGGCTAGTAGCACAAGGCTACAATCAACAAGAAGGTATAGATTACGATGAAACATTTGCACCCGTCGCTAGACTTGAGTCAATTAGGATACTACTTGAATATGCATGTGCACATGAATTTAAACTATTTCAAATGGATGTCAAAAGTGCATTTCTTAATGGTTTTATAAATGAGGAAGTGTATGTAGCACAACCTCCCGGCTTTGCCGATTTTGAAAAACCAAATCATGTCTACAAACTTAAGAAAGCTTTATACGGACTTAAGCAAGCACCAAAAGCTTGGTATGATCGACTTAAGACTTTCCTAGTTGACCATAAGTATACCATGGGCCTAGTAGACAATACTCTTTTCACCAAAAAAAAAAGGATCACATATTATCATAGTCCAGATATATGTGGATGACATTATATTCGGTTCAACTTGTCAAGAGTTATGCGATGAATTCTCAAAAATCATGCATGATGAGTTTGAAATGAGTATGATGGGGGAACTAAACTTTTTCTTAGGTCTCCAAATTAAACAATTAGAATATGGGATATTCTTCAACCAATCTAAGTATATCAAGGATATGCTTAAGAAATTTGGTCTTGAAGATTCCAAACCCATGAAAACACCAATGTCTTCCGAAACCAAACTCACCAAGGATGACGAAAGTGAATCCGTAGATAACACTAAATATAGAGGGATGATTGGTAGTTTACTTTACCTAACAGCTAGTAGACCGGACATTATGTTTAGTGTTTTTCTATGTGCACGCTTTCAAGAAGATCCTATAATATCCCATCTTGAAGCCGTTAAATGGATCTTTAGGTACATAAAAGGCACTACACATTTAGGATTATGGTATCCCAAAGGAACGGGTGTAGAAACCATAGTGTATGTCAACTCAGACCATGCCGGTGATTATGTCGATAGGAAAAGTACAAGTGGTATTTGTACTTTTGTAGGACATTGTCTCACCTCATGGTTTGCTAAGAAACAAACAGCCCTTGCAATATCAACAACCGAAGCAGAGTACGTATCTGCAGGAAAGGCGTGTCAACAAGCACTGTGGATGAAACAAGCTCTCGTCGACTATGGAATTGAACTCAACGACATTCCCATTCTTTGAGACAACAAAGGAGCTATCGACCTCAGCAAAAATCCAGTCCAACACGCTAGAACCAAACACATAGAAATACGACACCATTTCCTACGCGACAATGTTCAGAAGGGAAACATCTCAATCGAGAAAGTATCCTCAGAGGACAACATTGCCGACATCCTCACAAAACCCCTTAAGAGAGAACCTTTCAACTATCTTAGACTAGGTTTAGGATTAATGGAACCAAGTGAGTAGAAGAAACCGCAGCTTAAACCTTAGATTAGCCAACACGGCAATAAACCAAAATATGTGTTCTGATCCTGCGGATCCAAACGACAACAAGGGCGGATCCCTTGTTTTGGATCCGTGGCCTGCTGAGCTTCTTTTCTATATATTAAATAAACTTCCTGTACTATTCATCACACTTCCCAAAACATAAACACCTACTGGAACTCGACCATTATCACACCAAATTCACAATTTAGACCATCTTTCACAACCAATTTGTACTCCAATCATCACTGTAAGTATCTTTATCATGTCTACATTCTTGATCTGCGTCTAGGATTTCTATTTCATGCACAAAACCAAAACTTGGGGTTTATGCATAATTTTTGTAAAATCATGAAGCATATTTACTAAACTGCATAACAAATCATGTTTTTGGTAGTTAGGAATTGCATCTTGTATCACATTTTCATAATTCATCAAAAACCCCATGAGAAATTTTTGCTAAAATCTTCACACGACTAGGAAAAACGGTTTTTGGACATTGTTCATACAAATACAAAAACGTTATGTTTTAAACATCCCTTGCATAATGTCTCTTGAATGCTAAAGGAAATACATAACTAATATGTATTTTCTGGTCCATTCAATCGAAGCTACATTGAAGTAGGAGCGTTTGGGTTATCTCTTGTTTTATCATAAAACTTGCATAAACAAAATTTTCATGCATCAAAAGGAGTCAAGATAACCGTACCTCCACATTGTCCCCATATAGGCACACACTAGACATATATACGTATTTTCGATAATTTCAACTAAACTATATATCTTTCGTGTCTAGGATAATCATGCCTCCCGCGACTAATTATGATCACAAAGAAACCATCAAATACCTACCTAAACATCACAAAACCAAAGGACTTAGTGAGCAACAAGTTGAAATATTCAAAGCCTTAGAAAAACGATACGTACACGAGGGTAGAGTCGTAGAACCCTCATTCTATGAAAGTACCATTCTCCGCGAACAATTAGCCGCAATTCTAGAGTCTAACCATGATCGTTTAGCAAGTGGTCGTTAACCATTCTAGAGTCTAACCTTGATCGTTTGGCACCATATGCCACACCATTAATCGCAAAAGAAACCATTCGTGAGCATCTCTTTTTGCCTAGGAACAACCAAACTAGGTTACACCGAGGTCGTCAAGTTGATAGAGATCCATTTGCCATGGAACTTAATGAACTTAAGCCTCAGTTTAAGAAGCTTGAAGAAGTTTTGAGGGCAAATGTCATAAGCACCATAGGGAATCGAGACCATATCAACGCAAGTCTTTGCTACATGATGTATTGCGTGTCAAACCATCAACCCTTCAACCTTGCTTACTATATTGCCAAAAGAATGGCCGACATTCCGGTTCAAGGCACCACCGCCATGCCCTACGGGATGCTTTTGACCCGTCTCTATAGAGCTTTTGAGCCCATTCCTAGAAACGCTTTAGGATTCGTTCCCGACTACCTCGAGATTCCACACACCTTTGTTCCTCTAAGTGATCATAGGATAGAAGTGGCAAAAGGAAAACTTCCTCATCCTCCCACATCATCATCATCATCATCCATGAGTGAAGAGGATGGTTTGCCAAACTCAAGGATCTCACCACCCGAGTACTTGAGTCAACTTCATCCAATTCCGAACGAATCAGCATAATTTAAACAAACCAAAGGAATGGTGAAGAATTTGGGCCGTTGGATCATGAAGCTTCACAAGAAAATGAGCAAGAAGTGAAGTATTGGGAGTGTTTGGTATTTGATATTTTCAAACAATGATGTGTTGAACTTGTGTGTTTCTTAAGATATTATGTTAGTACTTAACTTGTACGTGAACTAACTCCCAATTTCAGGTCGATAACACTTATTGTTATCAATTTTCCGAGATTAAGCCACTGTTTGGCTTAACCACTTTTATGGTAAGATATTATGATCGGATTAATCTATGTGTAAACGTGTGTTAAAACCCATGTTTTTTAGTTTTATTCTATCACATATCAGTAGTTACATAAGTTTTAGGAGAATTTTTGGGATTTGAACGAGAAACGCAAAATTCGACATACTCTCTTTTCAAATTAGTAACTCTGACTGGCGGATTTGGCGGATCCCAAAATTTATATCTACCTGCTATGCACTTTGGCTCCGCCATCTCTCAGCCTGCGGATTCGGCGGTACCCAAATAAGGGATCCGCCTTTGTTATCAATTGGATCCGCAGGCTTTAACAGTAACTTTTTCAAAAATTCCCTACTAATCCCGATCCATAAAATATTGATTCTAGTTTTTAGAATTCCCCTACTGATCATTAAGCTTATTAGATCATTCAGGCACACTTAGAATCATAAGAAATCCATTTCCCACTAAAATTTGAAAATTCAAATTTTCCATGTGAGTTACCTTTCTAATACAAGCAAGGAACCCTCTAATGGGATCCTTGAAATCCATGGGAACATCACATCAACAGAATTTCCACTCACTCCTTGCATTAACTGCAAATCTTCTACAATTCACTCAACTTAAGCTCTATGGTTTGACTTAAATGATGTGACTAGCACAAATTTTTGTTCCAAATCATTAGGAACCAACATTCTCCATTGGATTTACATCAAATCCAAACACACAGACCAACAAACCTTCTGTCTATAAATTAGAACCTCAGGATCATCACATATCACACAACAACCATCACTACTAACTTTCCTTCCTGTACCTTAGAACAACTATTTTCACTATTCAAATGACAAAATCAAATAACTCATCTACAAGCAAACCCGCATGAAGGACAGCTCGTATAAGTGTCCGTCCTTATTGCTTCGTGAACTTAGCTAATTCATCATCTGAGGAGTCATCTCCACTTAACATATCCTCACCAAGTTCCAATAAGAATTTTCTCAACCTTGCTACTCCAACACCATCTAACACCATCATCAACACACCACCTCCAACAATCACTCCTGTAGCAACCACACCACCACCCGCTCTATCACAACCTATTAGATCACCTTCACCACAACTTCAGCCCCTAGAGTTGTTCAGAACTCCACCTTCATCACCTCATCCATACTTGGATGATTTGGAAGACCTTCCACCAAGGTCAACCAATCCTCCTCCCATGACCTTTGAAGGTCAAACACCTATGCTCTTCCATCCCATTTATCGAGATATCCAATGGTCCACTTTATCATGATCCACCATCACCACAACCACAAACACAACATCTCTCACCTGCATCTACACTCATTGCCATTGATGAGGCAATGTGGATCAATCAAACACAAACCCATGAAGAGATCAATGAGGAGCTCACCCGCCTCTATGTTCTCTCAAATATGGTGGATTCCCGCCTTGGTGAAGCCATGGATCTTCAATCCATCTTTCTTAACTCCCTCACAACTCCACCATCAAACAACCAAACACCACCACCACCAAACAACCAACCACAACCACCACCACCAAACAACCAACCATCACCACCACCATAAGCCATTGAGCCTACTCTTCCTCCTAACTTTCCAAGGCATGATTTCTCACAATGCGAGAGGACCGCTCACTTGGCCCAAAGGACCTATATCTTGGTCTATGAGCTTCGAAATGAGATGAGGTTCATTTTGAACCATATTCTCGAACGCCTAAATGCAATCTCTCATCCTCCGCAATAGGCAAATTTTAGTTTCCTCCTAGTCTCCTTTTATAGGATTTCATAGGATTGTTTTAGGAATTTTCTATTTTTAGGAACTTTTTACTTTTTATTGTAACATCATGTTTTGTGACTTACGTCACAAATTTTTTTTCAAGTAATGGATGTTATATTTATGCTTATGGGTGATCACTATTTGGCATAATATCTTGGTTTGATTAATTTACTAACTTGATTGTATGGCTGGACAACTTCTACTTAGGTGCATTTTTTATCAAACACATATTTTTGACTTTTTAAAGTCAAATGGGTTGAAATATTGTGTTTGTTTGACTTATACATTTGCATTATGCTACTTGGTTGGATTAATTCACAACTAACCTTTGTTTTGTAGCTTTTCTCAAATTTGAATCATATACGTTGGTACCCTAGCAACGGGGAGTATAGATCAAGGGGGAGTATATCATGTACTAACTCATCATATTATAGCATTTCTCATCCTTGAAACGTATACATTGGTACCCTAGCAATGGGGAGTATACATCGAGGGGGAGCATATCATATTCTAACCATTTGTTTTGTAAGATTAGACATCTTAACCTTGGAACTCCAATTAGGGGGAGTATTATCCAAAGGGGAGCTTTTAAAGTTCCCAAAATCATTGAAACAATCTTGGTACTCCGATTTAGGGGGAGTAATAACCAAGAATTGTTCACCACATTCCGCTACGCATATCTTCTTTTTGTTTCGATAAAAAGGGGGAGATTGGATTAAGTTTCATACATAGTTTCATACACACTGTTAACATCACAGTACATGTTTTTATACTTAAAATTGTTTTCAAAACTTGCATAAAACCAACTTAATCTATATTTTTAAAAGACTCATACTTTATTTATTTCATTGCTTAAAAATACACTTTATGTTTTGTCATCAACAAAAAGGTGAAAATTGTTAATACAAATATCGTCATAAAAACATTATTTATATTTTACGATCTTTGCTTAATTTTGTTAATGACAATTACAAAGTTTATCTTTAAGCAAAGCATAAATATAAGATTAAGTCTTTTACATTTATAGTGATAAGTCTTTTAAAACACATTTACACATTACAAGATTACTAGGAATAACATTATATACATTTACATTTTTATTTCTTAAATTAGAAATATTTAGGATGACATCATGGCATGCATCATGAACATAATTTTAGAAAGATTTTGAGATATCTTGTATAGATCTTCAAGCTAAAGAGTTGACATTTGAAGATAGGAAAGATTGTGCAAGATATGGAAAGATTTGAGAATCTCTTAGCTGTCCTGCACTAGCGGATCCAAACCCATACAAGGGCGGATCCAAATTTAGGGATCCGCCAAATCCGCCTACTGTTTTATCAGTTTGCCTATAAATAGCAAGCTGATCATTCTGGCACAATCATCACTCATATAGCTTAAAATATATAATCATTCATTTGCATATCACTAACCCATATCATTCATTTCATTCTTGTTGATCTCACTTTTGTAGCAAAGAAGATCAAGCATACAAGCTTCAACATACTTACTGTTGCAAGTTTCATTAGTTAGGTTCTGTGTGATTTTGTATTAGTTCACACATCATTATACATTTCATTCAGTAGTGTGTGGTTAGTGTTTTAGTCCTTGAAACACAAAGAGTGTTGGGAGTGGATGTACCCTTGTGAAAGAACCAACGGGAGTGGTTGTACCCTTGTTAAAGAACCAACGGGAGTGGTTGTACCCTTGTAAAGAACCCGGTGTTTAGCTTAGTACCGGATAAAGTGTAAGCGACGTGTATCAAGGTTTTCTCCACCTAGAAGGGAGTTTGTTTCTTAGTGAAGAAAAACTCTCGAGTTAGAGGCTCGAGGAGTGGAGTAGGGCAAGGAAGAGAGTCCTTGTAGCTGAACCACTATAAATCTCCGTGTTGTGGTTTGATTGTTCCTATCCTTACTTACTTTACTTATATTGCTTGTTTGTGAGTATTTACTTTGAAGTCACATTAAGTCACAAAGCGAATTAATTTAAAAACGATAAAAACTATTCAACCCCCTTCTAGTTTTCCATAATACACATCTTCAAAATCAAGTTTACCGGTTTTTAAAGTACCTTTACCAGTAATTCTGCAACCAATTCCTCTCCCAAAGGTAACATATCCTCCATCCATAGGTGTAAAGTCTGAGAGGTAGGACATGTTCCCAGTCATGTGCCTAGAGCATCCACTATCAGCATATCCTTGATCTTCTTCATCATCTTGTTGTGGATGTCCCTACACATACAATAAAGGAAATTAGTTTTCTTTGGCGACCCAAGCCATTACTGACTTGGATCTGCCTCGTGCATCAATGTAATCATATTTCTTCATTGTGATTGATGCACCATTGGGTTTGATAGGTCTCCATACCCAACATGCTGAGTCCTTAACAGCATTTCCCCCATTTGCCCTAGCAGTGTTTCTTGGCCTAGCAGTACAAACTGCTGGCCTAGCAGTTTTAACCTTTTGATTCCAAAATTTGTTATGAAACACTGCTTTCTTATAAATATGCCTATTCACAGTTTGTTGTGCTATTTTTGTAAAACATGTTATTGGTCTAGCACTTGAAACTTTTTGTTTGGGGTAAACAGTCTTAATTGGTCTGGCAGTACTAACTGCTAGTCTAGCAGTACAAAAAGGTTTAAGGCCAGACTTCATCAAAATTGCTCTGGGAGGCATATTACTGATAACATTAGGGTGAGTTTTTCTAGAAAAACTGTTTATGTTCACCCTTTCATTTTTATTCCCATGCACCCTTGTATTCCCTGTAACCACCCTTTTCCCTTGATGGTTGTTGCAAAAAGCCTGCAAGTGATCAAAGCTACTACAAGAATAGAAAGCCTTATTGTACATAACAAACTTATTGCCTAGTTGTTGGGACTTAAGATTGTTCCAGTTTCTCTGGTTTCCCCTTGTTACACCCCGTGCCCGCTTAGACTAAAAATTAAAACTTTTTGTGCGGAAACGCTTGACTTTTAAGGACATTCTATCACTCTTTTGACAACTGACAAAAATCTATGAACATTCAGCACTTGAGACAATTTTTAAATGAAAGTAGACTCAATTACCTTCAAAACGACGGGTGGCACGACCCGTGACGACTTACGGTTTAAAAGATATGATTTTTCAAAGTTTACCAAAATCTGCCAAAAAATCTGAACCACCGGCTGAGATTTCCCAGCCGCCGGTTCAGGGCCCAAAACCGGTCTGAACCGCGGCGGTTCAGACCTTCTGTCCGCCCGAAATCATTTTCCAAGTTCCGCGCTTGGAAACCCGACCTCCCGAACTCGTTATCTAACCAAACTTTTCAGATTTACTTAGTATATCAATGGGCTCATTTTCATACAAAAACATTTATCGAACGACTCCCCGAAAGGGTACTTTACAAATTAGACGGGTTATGCAAATAACCCGTTTAGACCCATTTTCACTACAAACAACCCATACGACTTCCGTTTTACACCAAACTTGACCAACATCAATAACTTAACATATCAAACATGTTCTAACAACACTTGACCCATCTACTACCCAAAATGGGTATATTTACAACTAAACCAAACGCCCCTTTTACTCTACTCATAACCGCTTAAAACACACTTTGACTCATCGTTAGACTCCCAAATCGTCATGACCTCTTTGACATACATTTTGACACCCGACTTTACTTTACAATCACTAAAAGACTCTCGGGGGTACAACCTTGACACTTGAGCTCGGTATTCTATACTAAGCTCCTAATTGCAATCTATCTATCAATCCGCTTCCAAATGCTTAGGCTATAGTCCAAGTACTTTCATTCCGTCGCGCATAGACCTACAAGAACATTGAAACACTAAAATGTAAGCTTTCACTTAGTAAGTAACTAGATTAGTACATGATTAATACTTCCATTCACATTTATATGCACCAAGAATACCTTTAACCATCCGGCTCATAACCAAGCCGACTTCATTACCATTATCATATCAACATCATAATCATATCACATTAACATAACAACATTATACACAAAGCAAACATAAAATTACCTTAGACCTCTCGACCTCATATCCTATCTCTTGACCCTAGCTCATTTACATACCTCCTATTAACCCACTTCCTAATCCAAGGCTTAATCCTATCAACTCATTCATTAACACATAACATGAGAACATTCATATTAGGCATATAGTAATCAATGTTACTTACCTTCAATCCAAGCTAACTATCATATCAATATTTCACCACCATCATCATCATCCTCACTAGTCACCATCATCATCATCATCATCATGTCCATTACTATGATTATAAATCTTCACAATATACCAAGACCTAACAACATAATGATTAACATCATAAACAAGGGTTAACATAACCCACCATAACCTACTCATCTTCCTTTCTACATCATTAATTGATCATATCTTGATCAATTGATGATTTCCCACTTTATTCATAAACCTTAACTACATTGAATCAAAGATCATAAATACTTACTTGATGTAGAAGTGGTTGTCTATGGATTATCCTTTGCATAATACCTTCATCATCATCATCACTAGACCATCAAGACCCTCTTCTTCCCTCCTTTTTCTTATCACAGCCGACCCACACACACTCTACCTAAAATAATGGATGGAGTCATCTAGAATCTCCTGGATATAGATAGTTAGGTGGCAAGTTTGGCCATTTGGCAAGATTGGCCCCTCAAGTCTCATTTCTTCTTATTTAGCCACAACTAACTTTATAATACAATTGGCATATGACAATTTAAGCCCTTGAAGTCCATTTCCTATCTATTTGAGGCACATAATACTTCCCATAACTTTATAACACATATTTTGACTATCACTTGACTATCGGGTTTGACTTTCCACGTAACTTTGTTGACCAACCAATCACATTCAACCTTAGCATATTTCATCTAGGGTGGGGCCTACTCAAAACCGGGATACGGGTCTAACAATTCTACCCCCTTATTTAGATTTCATCCCCGAAATCTGTCATTCTTTACTATCCAAAACGTAATCACCTTATAAATATCGTTCCTAGCACCTAAATTCCTAGTTTATTTAGTGCAACGATCTAAGTGATCGTGCAACTTGGTGCATACTATAACACATCACATACCCTTAATCCACATTGCTTTCCACTTACTTCTAGAACCATACAACTCTTACTTAGATATTTGCTTAATACGAGACATACTCTCCATAACTAGTTATCATTCTAATCTGTTCTATTACCGATACATCACATTTCCGCATGCTTATCCTATATTCTCATTCTTTGACCACACGTTACTAGGGAAAAACTGAACTATTTGACTTTTCGTAAATACACTTGGCTAATGCTTTCACGTCCTATCACACTACTTAATCACTTCTTTTTCGTCCCTGCAATTTCCTCAGTTATTCCACTCTCTTCTTCACGTCATTTTCGTTTACCTTCTAAGGCTCATAGAAATATTACACGAATTAGCTTTGTGGCACCATACTTTAACATTTTTCGTCACATTATGTGTGAAATTTATCATCGACTATTTCCATTACTCACCTTTTGCACCACGGCTCAATTACGTATCATAACATTTTGAAACATCATTACAATTCCTTAGTTTTGTCAACTTGAACTTAACACTCAAAACATAGGTTTCTCATAAGTTCTCACTACAAGACATATTCTAATCTTAATCCTCCTATCTTAGTCCTTATAATTCCTAGCTAAATCTAGACTTCCGCTTCCTACTTCTTTAACCCTACTCGTGCCGTGTCGGCAACACATAAGCCCACTCATTTATACTTCCTCATTTACATGGAGAGGCGTCCCAATCGATGTAAATTAAGAAATATAAACTCATGGTTATGTACTCCCGACATAACACTACTACTCCTATTGTTTTCACTTTAACTTTTATTCTTTCATCCTATTTACATTTCATATTTCCTTTGTAGACTTGGATCCATATCATTAACACATTCATTATGGGGATATTTTATTGCCAAGGATGTAGGCAACCCCATTTGCCGATGAAGGCAATACGTTTTATCCCGAAGGATCTTTAACATATCCCGAAGGATTCCTTAACATTCATTGACTTGGTCATCCCGAAGGATACCACTTTTAACGTTCACCCCGTAGGATCATTATCATTCATCCCGAAGGATCTTTATCATTCACACTTTATCACTTTCACATTATAACATTGGATCCAAGCTACTAACGTTTTAACATACACACATTATCTCATCCATTTTATTTAGTAAACGCAAGCTCATAGAGCATATGAACCTGCTTGTTATAATTACACATTTTCTATGTGTTTATCGTCCTACATTCTTAATCCGCATTAATCTTTCTCACATCCTTACTTTACCCTTTAGCCTATCCGCCCTTTTTCCGTGTTTAAACCTTACATAGGTTTAACTACATTCGTTAGCATCATTCCTTCTTCCTACACATTTTGATCATCTACACATTTTCATCATGTTTTATTTACCAATACTTTCATTTTAATAAGCACCGCTAATGAGGCACATTAGCCGTAATAATGATAATTTCAGGTCGTTACCTTAACTTCATACCTACTTATATCATTCTCACTTACGTTCTTAACCTTTCACATTCTTATTCTCATCCCTTAACTCATCTTGTTACTTATCTATGAGTTTAGAGCGATGCCGCTCTTGGTCATCCTTTGCATATCATTTTGCTTTAGTCTCATTCTATAACTTTTAGTTTATTAGACATTTATTAATCAATACGTCAAGTCACTCTCACTTTTATTATATATCACCATAACATCGTTATCATTACTACACGTTCATGCACATGCTCAATCCTCCTACCTACTCTTCTCATTCTCATTTACATTCTTAGCTTATCGCATCTAGCCTTTAGCATTCAAACTTTTTCGTTTAAGTTCCATCCTGTATATCTGTATACCAACACTCTTTATCACAGCTTCATGTTCACACTTAGACCTCACGTACTTTACCTTACCATTACTCCGTCTCTAGACCACTTCAACATTAGTCTTTAGTCACTAAATATAATGAGACCATGTGTTGGTCACATTTCGTGCTATCATTTTCTGACCTCATTCTTTAACCTTCAAGTCATTAATCATTTAATCATTATTTCATTAGTTTCGTCTTGTCCTTTCACGCTATACCTTAGTACGCTTAATATCATTATGATTTGCACTTAAAGCGTTATTTCTTAATTCACTTGCTAGCCCATCTCTAATACCACTTATTGTTCCTACCTATTTTCCATCAACGTTATTTTAACATACATTTATATAATCATTATATAATCACCGGCACTAACCAAAGTGCACTGTAAACAATTTACTACGTGTCATTACTAATTGGACGCTTCTAGTTTGCTAATTTTATGCATCACTAATTCATTCATAATTCAAGCATCTCTTAGACTACCACGTTTCCATTTTCTCTTCTCTTTGCCTCAAGCACTTTCAATTGCTCACCTATCACTTTTCATCACCTTGACACCATCTTAGTAATACTTATCTTTTTCATACTTTCGAATATATGAATATACACGTTATATTTCATCTGAGTTGTCACATTACACTTATCATTTTCTTGGTCATATTTCGTGCTATCATTTTCTGACCTCATTCTTTAACCTTCAAGTCATTAATCATTTAATCATTATTTCATTAGTTTCGTCTTGTCTTTTCACGCTATACCTTAGTACGCTTAATATCTGATGAACTCAAATAAGTACATTTTATTACTATCATTTATCCTATTAATTTGACTTGTTTTATTATATTATATATGAGGATTGATACTTAATCGTTTACTTTTGTAATTCTCAGGTAAAAACAAGCATTTGGTGAAACTTGGCGATTTTGGACTGATTATGGAGCAAAACATGCAAGAAGTTAAGAGTCTACCGAAATGTACAAGATCAATACATTCTGCTCCAGATGCGCCGCATCTTGCTTATCACATACGGCGCATCACTATCAATATTTCACCAGATACGATCCAAGATACAAGAGGACATGCGCCGCATCCTAGAATGGAGTTACGCCGCATCTTCTGGCGGTGTACGAATATTCCTGAATATTATAATCTTGGACCCCACGCGAAGTTAAGTCAATGCGCCGCATCTACTTACTAGATGCGCCGCATCTTACCCTCAGACAGAAACTATAAATACCCCAAGACCAGACGAATTTCGTAGCGCATATATTATATCCGAGGTTCGAAGACCAGAAACCTAAGGCCGAATTCAGTCGAGTAGGCGGCACAAGACACACCCAAACGAAGATACAAGAGCTGTAAGAAGGTGCTGCATGTGTTTAATTCATTAAGTAGTTTTGTTTTATTGTGTTAGTAAACTTTAATTCATCAAGATTGGTGGCTTGTGTAATGTGACAACGGAAAGATTGCACTCCCTTAAAACTGCTTTCTCATTAATTAAAGTTTATATGTTGATGTCTTTGGTGACTTTTATTAGTGCATTGATAACCTCTGTGTCTAGCTGAGCGTTGATCGGGTCGCCATGCCTCTGCCCTCGCCTATTTATTAGATCGCCTATGCATTCTATGGTCTGTAGAAAAGTAGGAAGAAAGATAAATAGGATAGTCATAAGTAATCATTAAGGGTTTACTCGCCGATAAGATTAGAACCAACGAGAAAGGACTTAATCTCGGTGCGTTGCATCGAACTATACACTTCATATAAAACTAGCAATAAAACAAGTGACAAACTACTTATCTATCAGGACAGCCCTCTTATTGTCTCAAGTATTTATCTGTGTACGTGTGTGCTATTCGCTGATTCGTGCCTATTGGTTTAGTTTATTATTTAATTGCAACCAAATCGTGCCAGTCTCTCAGGCTGAACCCCCTTGCGTTAGATTAGGTTGTATAGCTAACTTAATATATTAAAATACTGATTAGAATAACGAGATAATACGTTCCACTCTTAGTGATCGACACTCTACTTACCATTATATTCATGCTGACCGGGTACACTGCTCGTTAAGTGTGTGTGTTATTGATAAGTCGGCTAAATATAAATTTAAAACTTGAGTAGGCATTAATACTGCTAAACCGCAACGACACATCGCACGCATCAAGTTTTTGGCGCCGTTGCCGGGGAGTGAATTGTTATTATCTGTTAATTTGATTAGTATTTTAATTAGGTTTTTAATTTTTTTATCTAACCGCTAATTTTGTTGTGTATTAGATTAATTTGCATTCATTGTAATATTTTGCATATTTTCTGTTTTTGTGTGTTATTTGTTTGCTTTTATTTTGTTTATTTTCGTGTGTTTTATTTGTTTTTAATTTTTCGTATTTTCTGCATACTGCTATCGTTGTACTGAGCTAAATCGAACGATACGGTGCATCTGATCTCTCAGATACGGCGTATTGCGTTCAATTTTTATAAAATACAACGCGTTTAATTAATTCGATACGACGCATCTTTTCCCCAAGATACGGCGTATCTGTTTTTGATAAAAAAAAATTTCTAAACGTTAACGCCATACGACGCATCTGCTTTAGCAGATACGGCGTATCTATTATTTTAATTAAAAACAGTTTTCGAATTATTAAACAGATACGACGCATCGATCTCTGTCGATACGGCGTATCTTCTGAATCAAAAATCTTATATTTTGAAACGTAACGAAAATACAACGCATTAACTTTTGTTAATACGACGAATATAATTTGATAAATATAGTTGATTTTTGATATTTACTTTGATCGGTCCGCTACTCTCGTGTGCAAGTTGTTTATTTTCAGGATAAAGGATGATTCAAGCATCACCATGATAGATTACATTCTGAACCAAACCGAGAGAAGCTATCTGGAGTGATCAAACGTAACCTCTTCGATTATTCAACCAACCCAAAGGGAAGTTCTCTGCATTATAATCTCAATTTTATTATCCATATTATACATCTGATTCAAATTGTAATCTTAATTTTGTACGTTTTAAAACGATATTTGTTCCTAACCTCGGAATAAATCCTTATCCACTAAACAATAAGATTACAATCATTAATAAAACGTTTATGCCTATTGCTCTTATTTTGAATTAAATTACATCATATGGTATGACCGTTTTACCCCAATTTGATGTATAAAGAATCGTGTTGCGGAGGCCAAGGTACGTTCCTTATTTAAATTTCGTTCACTAACATAGCGATACGGCGCATCTAAATATCCAAAGCGCCGTATCTCTGACCATCTAGGACTCATTGACTAGTCAACGAGATTAAATAGATACGGCGCATCCCAATTTTTCAATACGGCGCATCGTTTTGCCCTATAAATACGACGTGAATGCGCCGGATCTAAAATTCTTACCGCAAAAACTCACACAGTTAAGAACTTACACACAGTGAAATTATAATCTAAATCCGAACATTTATCTCGAATCCATCCTCTAATCCGATCTATAATCCTTCACCTAATCATAAAATTAAGGTAATTATTCCATTTCGATTTAATCTTGGTTAATACGAAAATTAGGGTTTATATGATTAATTTGATTTGTGCTTAAATGATATAAAGATATGATTAGGACTTGTATTATATGATCTCCCCCGTATCTAACTTGCGTAAATAATCGAATTTCTGGCCTAGTTTGATTTGAACGAAAATTTGGGAAAATGAATTCGATTTTGAATATTTTGTGGGAAAATAGATTAGTAGTGGTGCAATGAGCTATTAGAACTGATATAAGGGGTAAATGATACTGTGATATTTAGTGGTAGTTTACGTCACGGATACGGATTCTTGAAAAGCCTGCCTGATCCCCTTTATTTATACTGATATGCTTTTAGATGCGGCGCATCTAGGTTAATTGATGCGGCGTATCAACCTATTTCCAAATTAATAAAATTCTAGATACGCCGTATTACTTAATCTAGATACGACGCATCCCAATACGCCGTATCTCATTTCTTGCTCCGCATCCCTTATACTTTGTGCAGATACGCCGCACTGATTAAATCAGATGCGCCGTATCTACCTTTCTTGCAGATTACTTACTAACTTTGAAAATTTATTTCAGATGGCATTACCAGAGGTCGCACAAAGACATCAGTGGTTACGTTTCGAGAATATGGGATTAACCCCTGGCACTTTGGAGGATTACTTACGGAGACTTGAGTCGATTTACTTCAGGAGAATATTCAGGGTACAGGTTTTGGATTTCGCCGATGTGGGATTGATTGGGGAAGGACATGCTGTTGAGAGTTTACGACGTAGGATGGAGATGGTAGTTACTGGTGATGATGAGGAGGTGGTATTCAGATCTTCTGCTTGGGAGAGATTGTTCAGGATTGACGAGCCCTTGGTGAAGGAGCTCATGATGGAGTTCTTCAGTACGGTCTACTACAGAGAGACGGATACTGGGTTGGATACTGCTGACACCCTTGTGTTTAGGCTGGGTGGGGTGCCGAGGCAGATGTCTATGAGACAGTTCATTTTGGCCATGGGTTTGCATACAGTTAAGGAGCTTGAGTCAGATGGGTTTGCCAGATATTGGGATGATAGTTTGAGAGCGGTCCCTGACAGGGCACTATTCGGTGATTACTGGGACAGGATTTCTTCGGGGGGTGAAATCCTTACTTCTACCCCCTCTTACACTCTGATCAGAGAGCCGATGAGGAGGCTGTGCCACCGTCTGATAGCACTTACCATTGCTGGGAGGGGTCAGTCACCTGAGAAGGTGACCACTCTGGACCTCTTCCTCCTTAGGAGCATGGATGAGGGGTTGTCAGTGAACATCCCCCACTTTTTGGCACACTACCTCCACCGATCAGCTGCAGGGAGAGATCGGAGGAGCCATATGACTGGCGGGCATTTTGTTTCTAGGCTGGCCCGCCATTCGGAGTGATTGGAGCGGAGATCCCAGCGGGGCTGGAGGTTGTGGTGACCCATCTCCCGGTTATTGACAGGGATTACTTGGTTAGGCTTGGGATATGCCAGCTGGCTATGGGAGATTACGTTTGGGTAGGATTAGGGCCCGCCAGAGCTGCAGGGCCAGAGGCGGAGCAGGGAGGCCCTCAGGGACCTCCGGCTGCTGCTCCAGCCCATCAGGAGGAGCCGCAGGCACCAGTACCCCCACCAGTCCCTATACGCACGGTGAGTCAGAGGGTTGACGCAGTCGAGGGAGAGCTGAGAGCCTTGAGAGGCATTGTTGATGGTATGAGGAGGGACTCAGAGTGGCTGGTTATGAGTGTGAGCAGACTTTTGGAGCAGCAGGGTATTACCCACACCCGTTCAGATGGTACTCATGTTGCGGGAGTGACACGTGCATACGCTCGCAGAGTCCGGCCTAGGACTGATGATGCCAGCACCTCAGGGACCCACCCACACGACCAGACTGACCCTTGATCTCTTGATTCCACGTGTTATTTGACATTATTCCATGCACATTATTATTATTCTTTTTGGATTGTACTAATCGGTATTCTCATCTATGCATTTGATGTTTCAGTTTATATTTCTTAACATGCTTGACAAATACTGGCATTAAGTTCAGCATGATAATACGAGAGAACTAAGAGATGAGGCCTACAAAAATACTAAGATCTACAAAGAAAGAACTAAAAGATGGCATGACTCGAGGTTACGTGGGGATAAAACGTTTACTATTGGAGAGAAAGTGCTATTATTTAATTCCAGATTAAAGATGTATCCTGGTAAACTTAAATCAAGATGGACGGGTTCATTCGTTGTTAAGAAAGTGTATCCATATGGAACTATTGAAATATGCGATAAAAATGGTTATATATTCAAAGTAAACGGGAAACGTGTAAAGAAATACTTTGATAGTAGAATTGAGGATAATGAGAACGAGGTGGTGGAGTTTAAACCTGAAGTAATGGAGTGAAGAGCTGAACGTGAGTCTAACTTGAAGACTCTGGAATAAAGACAAGTGCTTACCGGGAGACAACCCGGATTTATCTTTTATTTTTCTGTTTTTGTGTCGAGTCAGTCAGGCCGCAGAGGATACGGCGCATCTCAATCCTGAGATGCGACGCATCTCCTGCAATGGTCATATCTTTATTTTTCTGCATTTTTTATTTCCGACTTTAAAACTTTTTATCAGTTTATTTCAATGCGGCGCATCCCTGGTTAAGGATGCGACGCATCTTCTATTCTGATCCGTATTTATTCCAGGCTCGATACGGCGTATCTTCTTCCATAAGATACGGCGCATCGACTGACCTGATGATTTTCATTTTTAATTTTTATGTTTTATTTTTCCTAACTACTAATGTGTTATGCAAGTTTGAACCTTTCTTACCTTAGGTGTGTTTTAAAGCCTTGGTGGTATTATAGATTCCTGCATTTCCTGTGGATACATCTATTATGAAGCTTAAACGTTCTAATCCACAAGAAAGATGATTTTTGCTCTTATACAAATGGAGGATCATACCGAGCAAATCTCAGGGGAGTTTTTCTGTTCTAATTCTTTTATTTTCCAGTTTTTAACCTTTGATACAAACAACGAGGACGTTGTTTAACTTAAGTGGGGGGATTGGAGAATTAGAACACTTAACACTTACTTGTCCTAAACTTTTCAAAATATGCTTAAAATGTGCTTAATATATCGAAATTTAAAATTTTTTTTAGCATGTTTTTGTTTAGTCTAAGTTGCATTGCTGCACACATGACGTTACTTTCAAAAATTGTGATTTTTCAAAATTCACAAATCTATGAGTGTGCCGGTGACTTGTAAACTTTAGAACTTGGCTTGTATACTATTCGAGACCACCATAATAAGTATTATTTATATAATTGGAATGACTTGTCTAAATTGGTAAATTTCTAGGATTACACCCAAATAGCCTTATATGTTATGTGTTATTAACTAACTACACTGGTTAGTTAACCCCCGTATAAACCCTTTTGTTACTCTTATTTTTAGAGTAAGATACCCCTAGAAAAACACTCAGAGCCATTCCTTTCGTTTCTTACACCTTTGTTAAAATGTTTCGTTACACCTTAAACCTTAGCCTACCCTGTAGATTAAAATCCGTGGTTGGCTAATTGCTATAGGCAAAGTGTGTTTCCTTACATTACCTGTGTTCGCGTGCGTAATTCATTATCTATGGTTAGGTCGGGAAATTGCACAATGCAATTGGAGTGAAAGTAAATATTGTATATCTTTGAGTTTATTTTTTGTGTGTTTACTACTTTCACTATTACCGTTATTTCTGAAGTCATGAAAAGTATGGAAAAATTATCCAGAATTATCATTATAGTGATGTGGTGAAAGTTTACACATCTATGTTTATGCTTATTAAAAAAAAAAAAAAAAAAAAAAAAAAAAAAAAAAAAAAAAAAAATCGAAAAAGTGAGAAAAGAAAAAGAAAAGAAAGAAAGTTGGATGTTTGTTTTAACCAACTTATGTAAAGTTTTGTATTAAGTGGTCGATATTACCACTAGTTGTTGTATATTATATCTATGGATTGAATGGGAGTTGGCCGTTATGGGAACGCCAACTAAGGTTTATTCTTTGATTAAGATCTTGTTGAGTATAATTCGTGTCTACCTAAAGCGTGTGTTTCAAGTGTTAAAGCGTGAGTTATTCTATGATATGAGTCTTATTCATGGGATGGTTGGGATAGTGATTAACCACACTTAGGATTTTAATTTTTTTTTTTGTTTATTTTTCATTTTTACACCAATTTGTATCCCAAATATTATCCATACCCTGTATTATTCTTTATCCAACCAAACCTTTGATTTATTGAGATTAGGGATTTGAGCAATCTTAAGTATCGTAGTCGTGGATTCGGCTATGTATTTATGATTTTGTCGCCCTTTTTGATATATTATTATTGGTGAAGTTTGGACCTATCTTTAGCCTATTCGAGTTAAGGATTTGAGCAATTGCAAGTATCGTGTTCGTGGATTCGATCATGTATTTGTGATTTTGTCGCCTTTTCTGGAATTTGAGATCGATAGAGATTAAGAATAATTAACCCTTAAGCCTAAAAACCCTTTTTACCGCTTTAGACTTGTTATTCCTTGGCTTTAGTGGGGGAGATGTGTATACTTGCCAAGCTTATGATAGAATATTCGTCGCGACTGGACAGTTTAAACGATTAGATTTGCTTTTATCAAATTATTTTATTTTACTTCTAATTCGTTAAGTGTTTAGTTGTGTGATTATGACAAAAAAGAATACATGCTTAAATATAAAAATAAATCCTAATATCTTTTAGGATACATTTTCATAAGATTAATTCTAAGGTTTACTTGGGGACAAGTAAAGTTCAAGTGGGGGGATATTTGATGAACTCAAATAAGTACATTTTATTACTATCATTTATCCTATTAATTTGACTTGTTTTATTATATTATATATGAGGATTGATACTTAATTGTTTACTTTTGTAATTCTCAGGTAAAAACAAGCATTTGGTGAAACTTGGCGATTTTGGACTGATTATGGAGCAAAACATGCAAGAAGTTAAGAGTCTACCGAAATGTACAAGATCAAGACATTCTGCTCCAGATGCGCCGCATCTTGCTTATCACATTACGGCGCATCACTATCAATATTTCACCAGATACGATCCAAGATACAAGAGGACATGCGCCGCATCCTAGAATGGAGTTACGCCGCATCTTCTGGCGGTGTACGAATATTCCTGAATATTATAATCTTGGACCCCACGCGAAGTTAAGTCAATGCGCCGCATCTACTTACTAGATGCGCCGCATCTTACCCTCAGACAGAAACTATAAATACCCCAAGACCAGACGAATTTCGTAGCGCATATATTATATCCGAGGTTCGAAGACCAGAAACCTAAGGCCGAATTCAGTCGAGTAGGCGGCACAAGACACACCCAAACGAAGATACAAGAGCTGTAAGAATGTGCTGCATGTGTTTAATTCATTAAGTAGTTTTGTTTTATTGTGTTAGTAAACTTTAATTCATCAAGATTGGTGGCTTGTGTAATGTGACAACGGAAAGATTGCACTCCCTTAAAACTGCTTTCTCATTAATTAAAGTTTATATGTTGATGTCTTTGGTGACTTTTATTAGTGCATTGATAACCTCTGTGTCTAGCTGAGCGTTGATCGGGTCGCCATGCCTCTGCCCTCGCCTATTTATTAGATCGCCTATGCATTCTATGGTCTGTAGAAAAGTAGGAAGAAAGATAAATAGGATAGTCATAAGTAATCATTAAGGGTTTACTCGCCGATAAGATTAGAACCAACGAGAAAGGACTTAATCTCGGTGCGTTGCATCGAACTATACACTTCATATAAAACTAGCAATAAAACAAGTGACAAACTACTTATCTATCAGGACAGCCCTCTTATTGTCTCAAGTATTTATCTGTGTACGTGTGTGCTATTCGCTGATTCGTGCCTATTGGTTTAGTTTATTATTTAATTGCAACCAAATCGTGCCAGTCTCTCAGGCTGAACCCCCTTGCGTTAGATTAGGTTGTATAGCTAACTTAATATATTAAAATACTGATTAGAATAACGAGATAATACGTTCCACTCTTAGTGATCGACACTCTACTTACCATTATATTCATACTGACCGGGTACACTGCTCGTTAAGTGTGTGTGTTATTGATAAGTCGGCTAAATATAAATTTAAATCTTGAGTAGGCATTAATACTGCTAAACCGCAACGACACATCGCACGCATCAATATCATTATGATTTGCACTTAAAGCGTTATTTCTTAATTCACTTGCTAGCCCATCTCTAATACCACTTATTGTTCCTACCTATTTTCCATCAACGTTATTTTAGCATACATTTATATAATCATTATATAATCACCGGCACTAACCAAAGTGCACTGTAAACAATTTACTACGTGTCATTACTAATTGGACGCTTCTAGTTTGCTAATTTTATGCATCACTAATTCATTCATTATTCAAGCATCTCTTAGACTACCACGTTTCCATTTTCTCTTCTCTTTGCCTCAAGCACTTTCGATTGCTCACCTATCACTTTTCTTCACCTTGACACCATCTTAGTAATACTTATCTTTTTCATACTTTCGAATATATGAATATACACGTTATATTTCATCTGAGTTGTCACATTACACTTATCGTTTTCTTGTTAACTTTACGTTATCCTCCTACTCTATTTTACACGTGTTCATTCTTTTAGTGTTGCCTATTTCAATCCCGATTGATTCACCTTAATTTTGACATGGATTAACTCAACATTAAACATGAATTATTTTCTAGACCATATATTGGTCTTACGTCGTAATCTAAACTCGTTCATCTACCCGGCTTCTAACACTTCATGTAAAGACGAGAATCCTAATCGTGACTTATCTAATTCAAATTCCCTTGTAGTTTACCTTTTTAATCATTCTATGCCTCACCTTACGACACGCATTCATAATCACCTTACACATAAACGACGAACACGTTAGTACATACTTAATCCCATTCATACTTAAAGTTAAACGTCACTACACACTCGTACTTCGTTAGTCTATTATCAAATTATAATTTAAAACATTTGAACATGTCTGTCATATCATTTGTCTGTTTTTGTTGAGGCAATTTCTATTTTGCCTCATCAATCTATCCAATAGCTACTTCAAGTATCCGTCACTACCTATTCGTTTCTTTAGTATCTTACAGTTATACATTTCATCCATACATCTCACTCGAGCATCTAAACCTTCTTCACATACCCGTGCTTATCCATCTTTAACGTTCCCATAAGACAAGTCCTATTTAATCCCTTTACCCTTACTAGGCCATCATTCTTCCAAATACAATACATTCAAATCATTCTTCAAACCACTATTATTGCAATATGAGTACTTTCGATCTTTTACGTATTACACTATGACACATTCCTCGCCTACAACTCATAACCTTTAAGACTTGATTCACATAATTAGAACTTTAGACTTCCGACGCAAAAACTATCATTTGGTTAATTAACACCTAGCACAATACGTCCCAACATAGAATTACTTCACATATACATTGACACCATAAAACATATACCACACTTATCGACTTAAGTACATATACCACATCTTGCATTCCGTCCCATAGTTAGAGCAACCTATGATTCGCGTCTAATTCATTACTTCTATATTTCACTACATCCACATGACAACATTCACATTACAACTTAGCTATAATCTAATCTCCTTATTACTATAAGCATTTCTATGTTACACCACAAAGGCACTTACTATTCGCATTACTTTAACCTACATACGACGCGTCCACGAGTGGTTTAAGTCTAGGCAACCTATAGTGGAAACCTAATTCACTTAAACCAAAGCTTTGATACCAAGTTGTTACACCCCGTGCCCGCTTAGACAAAAAATTAAAACTTTTTGTGCGGAAACGCTTGAATTTTAAGGACATTCTGTCACTCTTTTGACAACTGACAAAAATCTATGGACATTCAGCACTTGAGACTATTTTTAAATGAAAGTAGACTCAATTACCTTCAAAATGATGGGTGGCACGACCCGTGACGACTTACAGTTTAAAAGATATGATATTTCAAAGTTTACCGAAATCTGCCGAAAAATCTGAACCGCCGGCTGAGATTTCCCAGCCGCCGGTTCATGGCCCAAAACCGGTCTGAACCGCGGCGGTTCAGACCTTCTGTCCGCCCGAAATCATTTTCCAAGTTCCGCGCTTGGAAACCCGACCTCCCGAACTCGTTATCTAACCAAACTTTCCAGATTTACTTAGTATATCAATGGGCTCATTTTCATACAAAAACATTTACCGAACGACTCCCCGAAAGGGTACTTTACAAATTAGACGGGTTATGCAAATATCCCGTTTAGACCCATTTTCACTACAAACAACCCATACGACTTCCGTTTTACACCAAACTTGACCAACATCAATAACTTAACATATCAAACATGTTCTAACGACACTTGACCCGTTTACTACCCAAAATGGGTATATTTACAACTAAACCAAACGCCCCTTTTACTCTACTCATAACCGCTTAAAACACACTTTGACTCATCGTTAGACTCCCAAATCGTCATGACCTCTTTGACATACATTTTGACACCCGACTTTACTTTACAATCACTAAAAGACTCTCAGGGGTACAACCTTGACACTTGAGCTCGGTATACTATACTAAGCTCCTAATTGCAATCTATCAATCAATCCGCTTCCAAATCCTTAGGCTATAGTCCAAGTACTTTCATTCCGTCGAGCATAGACCTACAAGAACATTGAAACACTAAAACGTAAGCTTTCGCTTAGTAAGTAACTAGATTAGTACATGATTAATACTTCCATTCACATTTATATGCACCAAGAATACCTTTAACCATCCGGCTCATAACCAAGCCGACTTCATTACCATTATCATATCAACATCATAATCATATCACATTAACATAACAACATTATACACAAAGCAAACATAAAATTACATTAGACCTCTCGACCTCATATCCTATCTCTTGACCCTAGCTCATTTACATACCTCCTATTAACCCACTTCCTAATCCAAGGCTTAATCCTATCAACTCATTCATTAACACATAACATGAGAACATTCATATTAAGCATATAGTAATCAAAGTTACTTACCTTCAATCCAAGCTAACTATCATATCAATATTTCACCACCATCATCATCATCCTCACTAGTCACCATCATCATCATCATCATCATCATCATGTCCATTACTATGATTATAAATCTTCACAATATACCAAGACCTAACAACATAATGATTAACATCATAAACAAGGGTTAACATAACCCACCATAACCTACTCATCTTCCTTTCTACATCATTAATTGATCATATCTTGATCAATTGATGATTTCCCACTTTATTCATAAACCTTAATTACATTGAATCAAAGATCATAAATACTTACTTGATGTAGAAGTGGTTGTCTATGGATTATCCTTTGCATAATACCTTCATCATCATCATCACTAGACCATCAAGACCCTCTTCTTCCCTCCTTTTTCTTATCACAGCCGACCCACACACACTCTACCTAAAATAATGGATGGAGTCATCTAGAATCTCCTGGATATAGATAGTTAGGTGGCAAGTTTGGCCATTTGGCAAGATTGGCCCCTCAAGTCTCATTCCTTCTTATTTAGCCACAACTAACTTTATAATACAATTGGCATATGACAACTTAAGCCCTTGAAGTCCATTTCCTATCTATTTGAGGCACATAATACTTCCCATAACTTTATAACACATATTTTGACTATCACTTGACTATCGGGTTTGACTTTCCACGTAACTTTGTTGACCAACCAATCACATTCAGCCTTAGCATATTTCATCAAGGCTGGGGCCTACTCAAAACTGGGATACGAGTCTAACACCCCTAGGGCATTGAGACCTACTTGTTGACCTATACAACTCAGCATATCTAACTGTTGGCCTAGCTAGTTTTACTTGCTTTCTAGGTGTAACAGTTTCTATCTTAACCCCCTTAGAAACAACAATTTCTTTTTGCTTTTCTAATTCAGGTTTAGACTCAACCTGATCCTCATCATCAGATTCCCAATCTTCAATAATTGGAGCATCTGAGTTCCTCTTATCTTCTGACACCTTTTTCTTAACAAGAGAGGTGTCACTGGCACTCTCAAAAGACTCAGTAACTATTTCAGGTTTATCTAAACTAACACTTCCCTTAGCCTTAGATCCATATTTAAATTTTGGCTCTTGAAATTCAGCTAAACATGTGTGTTCTAAGTCAATACCTAGGGTGAAGGTACTCCTCTATGTGGAGGTGGACATATTTTGTAACCAAACCCTGACTTAGCTTTATTAACAAGTTGACACTCAATGATCTTATTGACTCCCTTAGATGCATATTCTAGAGTGTCTACACTTAACTGTGTGTTATCTTTTGCTTTCTTAATCTTTTCCATCTCAGCTCTAAGCACACTAATCTCAGCATCTTTATGAACCATGTCTCTTTTAAGCACAACAATATCCTAAGAAAAGACAGACTCATTTTTCTAATAAAACAAAATTTGTTCTTCTAAGACAGCTAAACCTCTTTTATGATTTGCTAAATTATAATTTGTTTGGTTTAACTCTACTCTTTGTTCATTGTAATGCTTTTTAAGTGTTTCATAATCTTATAAAGTAGAACAAGATTTTGAACAATTTTTTACTAAATGTACCTCTGAGTCAGAAAATGCCATCAGTGCCATCTTACTTGGTGCTTTTTCCTCATCAGCCATGAAGCTCCAATCATATCCAAGACCATCAATGGCAACCATTGCCTTTGAAGATGGCTCTTTCACTTCCACAGCCTTCCTAGTTTCCTGCTTGTTCCCATACCCCTTGCTTCTGTTGTCCTGCTGCCTTGGTCTTCTGCATTCTCTAGCAAAATGTACCAACTTGTGACAGTTGAAACATTCCACCTTGGATTTATCAAAACCAGTTGTATCACTACCACTTATTGTGATCTTCTTCCCTGTCTTCTGCCAGAACTTCTTTGCTCTCATGCTTAGCAGTGCAGCCTGCCACTTCAAGTTCATCTCTTCCAGATCATCTTCATCTATCTGTTCAAGATCTTCATGGGATAGCAGAAACCCATTGGCTTGACTAGTCAGGAAAGCATAGAATGTAGTATCACTTATGCCAGCAGTACTAGTTGGTGAACTAGCAGTACTAATATTAGGGTTAGCAGTACTAACTCCTGAAGCCACATTAACCTCCTCTGGACTGATATTGCTGGGAAATGACACAAATGTCATGTTCCCAGAACTTGAACTTGAACTTCCAGCCTTCTTTACCTCCTGTTCAACAATTTTAAAATTGTTGTACAGATCATTAAGACTCATTGTATCAATTTTTGACTTGTTTTTTCAGACAACCACATGAGTGTACCAATCAGCAGGCAAACTTCTTAGGAATTTAGAATTCAGATCTTCTTGGGGGATCTCAACACCTAATACAACCAGTTGGCTGATTATCTTCTGCAGCCTGTTGAACATATGATCAAGAGATTCATTGCTAGTAGCACTGAAGTTCTCAAAACTCTGCTTCAGCAAGGTCTTCTGTGTCTTTTTGGTGGCCTCATTACCACCAAACCTGGTAGTTATAGCTTCAAACAAGGATTTGGCATCCTTGTATTTGCTGAATGTCAGAAGTTGATTGTAACACCCCCAAAATCTGGTTTAGCGGAAGCATACATGTTTGGGTGCTACTAAATTGGTATCACAACACAAAGTATAAAGAATGGTTTTACCTCAACCATTTAAAATAGATTTCATATTCAAAAGTGATTTGTTTACAACATTTCAAAAATGATGCGGAAATATAAGCCCATAAAAGATTTCAAGTGGTCCCAAATACATCAGAGTCTTCTATGACCATGCCATGCCATGCCAAAAGCCTTCACAACTAGATTATCGCCTTAAACCTGAAAATACATGCTAAAAAGTGCCAACACGAGGTTGGTGAGTTTATAGATTTGTAATAAAGCAATAAAAATACTGTGAGTTCCATAAGAGTTTTGTGACTATTGTGTCGCTCACAATGTCCTGAAAATAGTGTTTACCTTCAAGTAAAGTTTGTGATGTGGACCAAGTGTAGGGTATGCAACCCAAAATAAAATAGTTTATTACGCTAGCTCTAAGTTCATGTAACCGAAGCTATAACAGTGTGCATGCTCTAGAAGCATGTTAAATATCAGTGGCCCGACAAGTGTGTATCCCAGACACTTGTAGTTTCGACATGGTATACGTTTGTTTGCCTATCCGTTCAACCCGAACGGGGGCGTTACTCCCAATAGATCTATTTATAACATTCGCGCTTCCCAGCAGGAATTGACGGTTCATGAGTTGGGCAAATTTGGGACATAATAGTGCTTAGGCTAATCCGCGTAATAGTTTGATTGCAACAGTGTTGGTCCATAAAATAGTTTTGCATGTTTCTCACCCCGATTGTAAAAACAAGTGTAAATAGAGTGGGGCTATATATCAGTCAATCACATATCGCTTTCAAATAACCAATTCAAATAATTTAGCTCAACAGTCAGATATTGAGTAAACAGTTATCATATTCCAAATAAACAATCATTGAGTTTAGTTAAAACGAGCATGTATTCTCTCCAAGAAACAGTTTAAAAATCAGTAAAAGTAGGGGCCATGAGCTCACCTTAGTAAAGCAGTCTGAATATAGTACAGTCAAATGGTATAAGTGTGCGGCACCGACACGCGACCTATATTAGTATGGAAAGTCTTAGTTTATAGTTTTAGGTTTAAGACTCGATGAAGTTTAAAATTTTTAAAATGTTTGTGTTATTGTTGCTTGTGTGGCAATGTTTATGTTCAAACAGTTTTTTAGTGTTTGTAAGTATTGGCTATTGGAAATAGTACATAGGTATATGTATAAATAAAAGAATATACGTCGAATAAGTCTCTGGTTCGGAAATAACCGATGGACTAGTACGGAAAGTATTACGATTTAAATTCTCATAAATAATAGATGTCGTCGGTAATTAATATATACTAAGTTATCAAATAAGCCGAAAATCTATTTTAATCAATTTAGCACTTTGAAAATAAGCTATTGGGCCTCTCGATCCAATAAGCAATTTTGAACACTTACAAATATAATCCAAATGTTTTTAGTTAAATTTTCGTTTAGTAACAAGTCAATAAGTTAACAAATTATCAAATACGCTCTTTACCAAATAATTTCAAAATGAGCTAAATGAACCAACATTGGGCTTTTAGGCCCAATCACCCATTCGAATATAACAGTGGCAAGAGGAACTTTCATTTTTGTTTACTAGAGCAAAATATGTATGTTAGGCTTAGTACTGCTTGAAAAATATACACTTTATTAAACATAAGCACTAAAATAAGCACTTTTCCAAAAATAAGCCAATACTTATGTTTTTAGTAGGTCTATAATTCCTGATGTGTCTTTTTAGCCAAATAGTCCAAATAAGCTCATAATATTTATGTGTATGTCGATTTGTTACAAAATAAGCCTTAGCTTATTCTGTAATGCTTATTAAGGTCACACATGATTAAGTATTACCACACAAGTTCAAATAACATCAACTTTAGTATGTATGTATATATTGTCGAGTAGAATAAAAACCAAAAAGCACATTCATAGTTTTCAAAACTTAACTTTAGCGACCTATTAACAAGTATCATATATATTAGAACTTAGTAAACAAAAACAAAAAAAAAAAAAAACACACAAGCTTAAATGGATTTGAAACCTTACAGTGGGTAAGTTTGTGTGTGTCGAGTAGGAAGAAAATCAAGAACACAATTATTACCCAAGATTACTCTAACCCAATACCAAACTCCAAGCCTTGAATCTAACCCACTGTAACTATGTTTTGTAAATATTGAAAGAAGTGAATGTGTGTTGTTCCCTGTTGGTTCGAACACAACAGAAAAGAGGAAGACATTTTATAATACTTGAAATAAAAAGTTTATGAAATGTGTAGGGGTGTTTGTGTGACCGATGGTTACAAAGAAAATAGAAGAGGAGGGTTTGATGTTTTTATAGCGATCGAATGAGGATGAGTAGTAGTGATTTTGTCTTTGTTGAAGAACTTGTGGTAGTGAGGTTAAGGCTTGTATGAGGAGTACATAATATGCTTGTTGAATCTTGGAAAAAATACAAAGTTAGTTAAGGTGTGTAAGGTGAGTACAAGATAATAGGTTAAGAAGTGTAAGACATGGGGTCTAAAGTACATTAGTTAGTTTTAGGTGAAGCCAAAAGACCCATGTGATGGCATGTGTTTGGGGTTTCAGCCGAGGTCAAGACAAGGAAAGAAGAAAAGAAAAGAGAGTTTTTGTGTTCGATTTGTTGTTATGGATGAAATGAAAGTTAGTGGTTTTCTTATATCAAACAAGTTCACATGGTTACAAAACAATACATGACAAAGGTTGGCTAATGACAAATTTAAATGAGACAAATGTGTACTAGTGAGACAAAAACCAAGTAAGACAACCATGTACTAGTTAGTTAGGTTAGGTGACAAAGTTCATGCTTTGTGTGTGTGGTTTGGGGTGCTCGGCCAAGAAGACAAAAGATGGAGGAGGAAAGTTTTTATTTTTGAATTTTTAAGTATTGAGTGTGTGTAGTGGTGTTTATTGCAAAGGTGACGAGTCAGTTGGGCGTTTTCAAACACACGCGACTTAAAAATAGAAATGCATGCGCTTTTATGCAACAATGGTAAATTTAATTATATGACCAATAAAATAAGATTATGAATGTTGAACCATACTAATTTGACTTGAACCACAGTTAGTTTAGTGTCGGTACGCGTGCGGTGTCGTGTTTTTCAGGAAAGCAAGATAGCTTCTCGGTTTTGTAAATAAATTGCCAGTAAGTGTCAGGAAGTGATAACTTCATATTTCTTGAGAAAATTAAATAGTTGGGAGGGTTTCTGTATGCTACGGTGTGCGGAATAACCTTCCGAATTAATCATGTAGGCTCCAAAAATGCTGAAATAGATTGCCAAATAATAATAAGTTAATTTTTATTATTAAATCATGTTTGGAAAATTACGGGTGGTTACAGTCTACCCTTAACGCGAAATCCGTCACGAATTTCACTTTATGTTATCCGTTACATTGGTGTCTGGGAAGAGATGTTGGTACTCACAACAGATTTGAGTCTCACCTGGCTGTTTAGGGGTTTATCTTTGTTTGTGGGGGGTTCCCAGGTTGTCTACGATTGCTTTTTCCCATTTTTGTGAGTTGGTGAGATACGTGTTCTGATTTAGAGGGATAAGACAGCATGATGACTGGCTATCAAGGTTTTATCCGGAGTTATGTGTTTTCCTTCTCATAAGATTGGATAAAAATCTTGTTTGAAAACTTTATTTGAGTAGGTCTTTATATGAATTTGACCAAAATAACTTTCCAGCTAATACACATTCCTTTGTTAGAGAATCAATAGATACGTATGGTGACACGGTTTCAAAAGATTCAAAATTTTGTAAAACGGGTTCTTAACCATGGTGTGGATGGGATGATTTGCACAAAAGTTGGTGTTTGAAATTCAAAAGTTTAATAAAGTTTGATCATAAAAACTTTACGCATCATAATGAGTGTTTTAGAAGAATATCACTACAGATTTCATAAACATAAGTATTCAATTTACTTTAACGATGCCAAAATGCTTTCCAGGTGAGTGGATAGTTCACCGAGTGATTGTAAAAGAGTTTATAAAATGACTTGTAAAACAGTCCATAAGGTACTAGGAAAACAATTTATTATTAGTAAAATAATAGAAACCGTGGTTTAGTTTTTGATATAGTACTGAGGTAACAAATCGGTTTATAAAATACTATATTTTGATTTGTAAAATAGTTTATAGAACGAGAACCATTCGTTGTTTAAAATAGTTGTAAGGTCGAAATTTTGATTTCATAAAGTAGGAGTAAAACATTTGTAGGGTGACCGCGAGAAATCAGTTTGTATGATATTAACGACATGGTTTATTATCTTATGAGAGGGCAGCAAAAATAGCTGATATTCCCGAGGGACGAGAGGAGGATTAGGTGATTGTCCCAAGGAACGTGGTTCAGGTTATTCCTTAGGGTCTTAAGGTTTCTGTCGGGCGCAGAATCTCTGCCGAATGGGAAGTTTAGCGAGCTCAGAGTACGACTCTGAAGGAGGATGTTGATTGCTATTAGCAATCGGTTGGCTGTCTCAGTGGCGTACTTAGTGTTTAACGCGAAAAGTACAACATCATTTGAGTGTAGGGTTGAGGTGGAGGTGACTGTAACGAAAACAAAACAAAGTTGAATGACAATTCCAAATTCAGGAATGAGGTTCAGATTTAAACATGGTCAAAACCAATTCTAATGCTCCAATAAGCTAAAATGGGCTTACTACGATCTCGAGGAGTTACAAATAAGCAACTCGGATTTAAACGATGCTCATCGGGTCTAGCCTGAGCCGATGCAAATTATGAGTAGACGGCAGCAACTGGGATTCCATATAAATGGCGAAGTATAGTGGTGTCGGATGTATTACGGTTCGAGGTTCAAATTCAAACATTGCCAAAACCGATTCCAAACGCTCCAATAGACTCAAATGGGCTTTTTACGATTTTGAGGAATTACAAATGAGCAACATGGGTCCAAACGGTGTCAATCGGGTCTAACTGGCCCGATGCAAATTACAGTCAGACGGCGACAAATAGAAATTCCGTATAAATGGAGGAGTATAGCGGTGCCGGTGTATTACGGTTCATAAGGTGTTGTGATGCCAGTGTGTTGTAAGTGGATGTGAATGTTCATGTTAGGCAGTGATTATGTACACACACAGAATTTTAAGTCTTTCAAAGATCAAGTAGGAAATCAATCTGGACATAACTCTAGTATAACTACTCCAAGTATTGCAAAATTTACCTCTGAGTCTGGCATAGGTGATCAAGCTATGTCCCACTGTCCCTGGTCGAATATAGGTGATTAGTCTATATTCCACAGAGGTTCAATAAATTTTGGAATACTCAGCTCAGTTACGGCAGTAATATGTCTCTTACTTTTAAAAGTTGCTTAAATGATTAAGGCGAATGCCCACACTCGAGGACGATTGATGAGATTGCGTAGAGAAAAGGCGTAATGCCATGACAAGTATAATGCATGTGTATAAGTATGTCGAAGGTACTTATAGTAGATAGCGAAAATAGATGGATATACTTATCCAATAACAGTGTGCATATCTCATCAATTATATTAGCAATAAAAATCACAATGCGGCATCAGCTTGGCAGGCAGGCATGTGGCGATCATAAGGTTAAGTTTTCGCAAAAGAGGTTATAGTCTAGGTTTTAAAAATACCCTGTTCTCTATAACCTTAACTCTGATGCCAATCTGTAACACCCCCAAAATCTAGTTTAGCGGAAGCATACATGTTTGGGTGCTACTAAATTAGTATCACAACACAAAGTATAAAGAATGGTTTTACCTCAACCATTTAAAATAGATTTCATATTCAAAAGTGATTTGTTTACAACATTTCAAAAATGGTGCGGAAATATAAGCCCATAAAAGATTTCAAGTGGTCCCAAATACATCAGAGTCTTCTATGACCATGCCATGCCATGCCAAAAGCCTTCACAACTAGATTATCGCCTTAAACCTGAAAATACATGCTAAAAAGTGTCAACATGAGGTTGGTGAGTTCATAGATTTGTAATAAAGCAATAAAAATAATGTGAGTTCCATAAGAGTTTTGTGACCATTATATCGCTCACAATGTCCTGAAAATAGTGTTTACCTTCAACTAAAGTTTGTGAAGTGGACCAAGTGTAGGGTATGCAACCTAAAATAAAATAGTTTATTACGCTAGCTCTAAGTTCATGTAACCGAAGCTATAACAGTGTGCATACTCTAGAAGCATGTTAAATATCAGTGGCCCGGCAAGTGTGTATCCCAGACACTTGTAGTTTCGACATGGTATACGTTCGTTTGCCTATCCGGTCAACCCAAACGGGGGCGTTACTCCCAATAGATCTATTTATAACATTCGCGCTTCCCAGCAGGAATTGACGGTTCATGAGTTGGGCAAATTTGGGACATAATAGTGCTTAGGCTAATCCGCATAATAGTTTGATAGCAACAGTGTTGGTCCATAAAATAGTTTTGCATGTTTCTCACCCCGATTGTAAAAACAAGTGTAAATAGAGTGGGGCTATATATCAGTCAATCACATATCGCTTTCAAATAACCAATTCAAATAATTCAGCTCAACAGTCAGATATTGAGTAAACAGTTCTCATATTCCAAATAAACAGTCATTGAGTTTAGTTAAAACGAGCATGTATTCTCCCCCAGAAACAGTTTAAAAATCAGTAAAAGTAGGGGCCATGAGCTCACCTTAGTAAAGCAGTCTGAATATAGTACAGTCAAATGGTATAAGTGTACAGCACCGACACACGACCTATATTTGTATGGAAAGTCTTAGTTTATAGTTTCAGGTTTAAGACTCGATGAAGTTTAAAAGTTTTAAAATGTTTGTGTTATTGTTGCTTGTGTGGCAATGTTTATGTTCAAACAGTTTTTTAGTGTTTGTAAGTATTGGCTATTGGAAATAGTACATAGGTATATGTATAAATAAAAGAATATACGTCGAATAAGTCTCTGGTTCGGAAATAACCGAAGGACTAGTACGGAAAGTATTAAGATTTAAATTCTCATAAATAATAGATGTCGTCGGTAATTAATTTATACTAAGTCATCAAATAAGCCGAAAATCTATTTTAATCAATTTAGCACTTTGAAAATAAGCTATTGGGCCTCTCGATCCAATAAGCAATTTTGAACACTTACAAATATAATCCAAATGTTTTTAGTTAAATTTTCGTTTAGTAACAAGTCAATAAGTTAACAAATTATCAAATACGCACTTTACCAAATAATTTCAAAATGAGCTAAATAAACCAACATTGGGCTTATAGGCCCAATCACCCATTCGAATATAACAGTGGCAAGAGGAACTTTCATTTTTGTTTACTAGAGCAAAATGTGTATGTTAGGATTAGTACTGCTTGAAAAATATACATTTTATTAAACATAAGCACTAAAATAAGCACTTTTCCAAAAATAAGCCAATACTTATGTTTTTAGTAGGTCTATAATTCCTTTGTGTCTTTTTAGCCAAATAATCCAAATAAGCTCATAATATTTATGTGTATGTCGATTTGTTACAAAATAAGCCTTAGCTTATTCTGTAATGCTTATTAAGGTCACACATGATTAAGTATTACCACACAAGTTCAAATAACATCATCTTTAGTATGTATGTATATATTGTCGAGTAGAATAATAACCAAAAAGCACATTCATAGTTTTCAAAACTTAACTTTAGCGACCTATTAACAAGTATCATATATATTAGAACTTAGTAAACAAAAACAAAAAAAAAAACACAAGCTTAAATGGATTTGAAACCTTACAGTGGGTAAGTTTGTGTGTGTCGAGTAGGAAGAAAATCAAGAACACAATTATTACTCAAGATTACTCTAACCCAATACCAAACTCCAAGCCTTGAATCTAACCCACTGTAACTATGTTTTGTAAATATTGAAAGAAGTGAATGTGTGTTGTTCCCTGTTAGTTCGAACACAACAGAAAAGAGGAAGACATTTTATAGAGTAAATTACACGGATGGTCCTTGTGGTTGGCGTTGACTTTCACGGATGGTCCCTTGACTTTTTGTTTTTGCACTCACAGTCCCTAACTAGGAAACTACTAACACATATGGTCCCTTGACCAAACGTCCGTTTGGTCAAGGCGTTAAGTTGTCTAACAGTTAGGAATATGAATATTCAGCAGAAGACTCGGTCACCCCGAGTACTTATTAGATCATCATAGCTAGTAGGATTATCTGTAATATTATCAGTAGCTTAGTATTATTAGTATTAGTATTAGTAGTATCTATATTTGTGGAGTGGGTCGGGGCTTTCCCCTCTGTCAGCTCGCTCCACAGTCCACTAGGGACGTAATATGTAGTAGTATATATACCCCTTCCCACACATGGGAAGGGTTGGACCTTTTCAATCTAATATTACACAAGTTACTTTCTCTCTCTAAAAGGCTCCCATTTCTCTCTCTAAAACATCCTCCATTCGATCCATACAAGCCACAAGCTAGTGATTCATGCATTGTGAATACCCTACAATTGGTATCAAGAGCCATGGTTAGGTCCATGAGAGTTGGTATTCACGAATTTGTGTAGTTCTTGAGGTTTTCTTGTTGGTTCGATTTGTAGTTTTAAGTTTTTTTTTATTTTGTTTGTTTAGTAGCATAAATCTCATTTTGTACTTTGTTTAGTGATTAGAAGTTGTTTTACTTTGTACTTTCTTGATTAAGATTAGTATTAGAGTGGTATTTGGTGTTTGGATTCACAGATCCAAGAACCGTGTGGTGATTTTGGAGCAATTCGTGGGTTTTTGTGGAAGTGTTCTTGAATGCGGTTTGTCTAGTTTGGTCGTTCTTGAATGCGGTTTGTGTAGCATCGGGTACGCGGTTTGTCTTTATACTAGTTTAGGCAAAAGGACAAACGGCATTGATAGTGACAGGTTTGGAAGTTTGTGCCAACGCGGTTTGTCTCTACGGTGCGTACGCGGTTTGTGTCTACGCGGTTTGTACTTCCAGTGTGAACTCGGTTTGTCCCTAAGGAGTATACGCGGTTTGTGTCTACGCGGTTTGTATATCCGGTGTGAACTCGGTTTGTCTATTTGGCGAATACGCGGTTTGTATCTTTGGTGTGAACTCGGTTTGTCTATTTGGCGCACACGCGGTTTGTGTCAACGCGGTTTGTATCTTTGGTGTGAACTCGGTTTGTATCTCCATTGTGAACTCGGTTTGTCTCTTGGCACATACGCGGTTTGTATATCCGGTGTGAACTCGGTTTGTCTATTTGGCGTATACGCGGTTTGTGTCTTTGGTGAGAACTCGGTTTGTCTCTTTGGCGCACACGCGGTTTGTGTCTCCTGTGTGAACTCGGTTTGTCTCTTAGGCACATACGCGGTTTGTGTCTACGCTGTTTGTCTAGGCGGTTTGTGTCTTGGTGATTTTAGAAATTCCCGCGAAAGATTCGATTTCTCGGTTAAATCACAAGATCAGTATAATAGTGTATTCACTATGACAACTAACTCAGACTCCATCATATCGGAGGTTCTCAAACTGTACGATGATACTAAGGATCATGGGAACTATGATTACACATCTCTAACAGAAACAAATGATACTGATTCTGCTGGAACTGATGTGTCACACTCGCAGTCACACATGAATGAATGCCTTGAGGATATGCAGTTGGCTAATGCAAAGGAAAGTCAAGTAGCATGCTTCCGTTCACTTCTATCACACATTAAGGCTTTGTTCGGTAACTCTGAATATGTGATGGGGTACAGACGGGCATTTGCTTCACTCTTTGGTCAGGAAATTAGCGATTTCACAGTCATGATGACATTATATCTGGATCAACTAGAACAGGAGCTGGTCAAGGAAGAATATTCTGAAGGTAAATCCAAAGACGCTCTCAATGTGATCAACAATCAATTCCAAATGTTCATCAACTCTCAATACACTGGGGACTATTATTGTGACTGTCAAGTGACTAAAGAGTGTTTCGCTAAATATACTGGGTCTGAAATAGAAATGTACAAAACGACACTGCTACTGCGGATAAGGGATGTCTATGAGTTCATTGAGGGAAAAGGTCAGCAGGGCAGGAATGGAACAAAATCAGACAAGAAGGATGATAGTGTTAGCACAGGAAGTGACCTCTCAAGATGTGAGAAGAAATCTCAAGAATCTGAAAATCACCAAGCACGGTCTACTGTGGTACATCTGTCTTATCTAGATAATATTGTTTCTAATGAACCTGTACATGTTAATTCGTCGAGTTCTCTGCCTATGACTGATTCTTTCAAATCACATTTTTTTGAAAAACATGATATGATTGAAAAAGAGGTTTACAATGAACTTTTAAAAGGATTTTCAAAACTGGAAAAACATTGTGTTGATCTTGAAATTTCAATGCAACAATTAAAAGAAAAGTTCCAAATTAACCTTCCATCAAAAAATCCAGAATTACCTGACATTCGGGAATTTTTCATGATAAATGAGTTGAAAGATCAGCTGGTGGCCAAGAACGCGACTATTAACATGTTAAGGACCAAACTAAGTGATTTGCAAGAAAAGGTCAATGAAGATAAAACCTCACATGACTCAACCACTGTTGAGTTACAGGCTGAACAAAACCTTAGGAAAAGTTTGTCATTAGCTTCTCGTAAGAATGACTTTAAGAAGTCGGCCAAGTACAGGGCGAATCTTAAGTCTGTCAAACCATCAGCCTTGGGAACACCTTCTCCAAGGTGTGCCCCCCAAGTTGGTGAGACTAAGAGTTTGCCAAAATCAGTCACTTCACAACCTAGACATAAGAGAACATTAGCGAAGAGTCACTTTCAGGATAAGTCTCACATGACAATAACAAAGGAAGTTAATGTTCATATCATTGCATCCTCTACTTCGACAAACAATCACCATAGGCCTCTAAAATCAATGAAGCACCCTAGGAAGCCTAATAGATCTAGTGCTGAAAAACAAGAAACTTTCTCTCGTAAAAACACTAAGGTGCCTCAGAAACAGAGCATATTTAGAACGTGCCTAAGATGGTTGCCAACTGGTAGAATCTTTAAGCAAGTCGGTCGTCAATGGGTACCTACTGACACGAATAATGCTTCTAAGAATGGTTGCAAGAAATCACAGAGACAGGACCCCATAGTCACTAACCAATATCCATGCGTACAAAATCCATATGATAGTGCAGGGAGACGGTTTCCGCGTGCAGCTACTCTCACAGAATGCATCATAAAAAAACTCAAGGTGTGGCTACCAAAGGGGACATCAACTCCCACAGAGGAGGTTCGGAAAACCCACCGGTAATGTACGGGGACAATGACTTTTGAACAATTCAGTTCAAAACTCGTACAGATGTTACAAAGAAAAACTCAAGTATCCTTTTTCTTGGTGTATATAGTTTCTCCTATTTGATAGATACATGTTTCTTGTATATATATATAGTATTATGTGTTCTTGGACAGCGAGAGGCATGTCTTCTGGATATCGATAACATTTACGACCCTAGAAATGTCATTCAATAATGACACGGGGTTTTAAATGAAGCTCGAACAGAAGTAGAATCCTAATAAGTAAATCATGTCTCTTTGGCTTGCTATTACTTTAGATAGCTACCCGCGCTTCATTTTGGGGAAAGTACGTCGCCTTAAGGACGGCTGTTCCTCCAACAAGGTGATGTTCACCTGCGCATGGATTACTTCATATTCATGTTCATTCGTACTGATGATTTTTGTTGGCCTAAAGACTTTCACAGTTGATCTCATCAAGTGATAAATTGCTGTTCAATCAATGTCTAAATCTCTCTACAGAAGTTCAGTCATTGATTGAGGGGGAGAACAATAGCAATTTAGACTCGTCTATGAGTATTCATTGTGTTATTTCTGAATCTATGGCATCTGACTGGACTATTATTAAGTCCTTAGGGATTTAGTGTGTCATATCTGTTTTGGATGCTTATGTGTGTTAGAAGGCACATTGTCCGGAAAGTCAGGGACCACAGGTGTCATTTAGTTAAAAGAGGAGAGTTAGGAGTAGGTGGTTAGAATTGTAACCTATGCGGTTTGTCTAAACCGACAATGATAGGGGTCAAATGTGTCATTAGAAGAAAGTTGTTAAAATTTGTAGCCTATGCGGTTTGTCTGACCAACAACTACAGGGACCAAAAGTGTCGATAAGGTAAACTTCAAAGTTAGGGGAGGATACTTAATAATCTTATCAAACGCGGTTTGTCCCTCAAACACTCTCTCTCCTCCACAATTTAATCGATCGAACCTCTCTCTCTCTCTAACCAAATCCACGATCACCATCTTTATCCATCCATCGAGATTTCCCTAGGTAATGATCGACCCTCACTCATATCAGTAGGTCGTTACGAGTTCCATTCCTAGATTCTTAATGTCTTACTTATTTTTTTTAGGTTGATCCGTTCGACTCGTCATTCGATCCTAGGTGAGTTTGATATTTTTTTTTTTGTTTTGATTGATGGGATTCTTAGTTATGAATGTATTGATAAGTGTTATATGCTCTGATTGCTTCATCACTCAAGTTGTGTGTTGGATTGGTGAGATTAGTCGAGCGATGTTTGACTCCAAAAGTCAAAATCGCTCATGAGTCTAGGATTTGTTCAATCAGTGTTCGATTAATAAGTCTCTAGGGTAGAATGGGTTTCTTTTATCACTAATCAAATGAGTAAACTGATTTGAGTAATTGTTAAGTCGATTGTTAGTTCTCTCATGGTTAGATGCGATTAAGTCGAATGATAGTTGGTTTAATTAGAGTGAATGTGGACTGTGATAGGGTTGTTTGATATAAGATCTTGGTGTGTTGTTGTCGTATGTGCATACACTCGCATAGTATTGAATGATTTGATGATTAAGTGATGATATAATCTTCAATGCGGTTTGTCCAGCATAGGTCGATAGTTTGCAATGTGTTGTGATTAATCTCGGTATGGAATTATGTGATTCATGTGTGAAGTGATTAGCATGTCATGAGGTGTTTGCATAATGTGAAATCTGTTAGTATTACTCTCTACATGATCTAGGGTGTAGGTTATTTTATGATATGTTCATCGGTGCTATCTGTGTGATCTTTCTTGAATGCTGTTTGTCTATCCATCACAGACTCGGTTTGTCTGTTTAGTCTCAGACGCGGTTTGTTTGATTAGTCTCAGACGCGGTTTGTATGTTTAGTCACAGACGCGGTTTGTATGTTTAGTCACAAACGCGGTTTGTATGTTTGATCACAAACGCGGTTTGTCTGTTTCATCACGAACGAGGTTTGTCTAAATAATAACGAACGCGGTTTGTCTAAATTATCACGTACGCGGTTTGTCTAAACAATAACGAACGCGGTTTGTCTTAACTATCTCAGACGCGGTTTGTTTGATTAGTCTCAGACGCGGTTTGTCTATTTTGTCACAGACGCGGTTTGTCTGTTTAGTCACGAACGCGGTTTGTCGGTTTCACCACGAACGCGGTTTGTCGGTTTCACCACGAATGCGGTTTGTTAGATTAATCACGAACGCGGTTTGTCTAACTAATCACGAACGCGGTTTGATTAACTAATCACGAACGCGGTTTGTCCAAACAATCACTAACGCGGTTTGTCTAAACAATCTCAAACGCGGTTTGTCTAATCTGTCATGAATGCGGTTTGTCTGATTGATCATTAATGCGGCTTGTCTATGATTATGGATGCTGTTTGTCTACTTGGTCATGGATGCAATTTGTATGTAATGTCATGCCATGTATATTCGTTTGTCTACATGCTTACAAACATAGTTGTGCAGTTAATACTTTACAATGTGAATGATGGTTGCGGCCTTTTGGGTCTCTCACAATTGGGTGTTGCGTGATATACTGTAGTCTTTTGTTATGTACACATAGTCTCTGTGTCAACCTCAAGGATTGATTCCCCATCTAACTTGCATAGACATACTTTCGTCCTGTGAATGTGTGTGTAGATACAATGACAGATACAGGGATCACTACCTCCTCAGAACCAAACCCTGCAGCTCCAACACCTGTCCGTACAGATGAACAAATACTTCCTAAGAACAAATGGATCCCTATTGGAAGGAGCAACTGTTATCTCGATGAGACAAGACCTCAACCCAATCCCATTTACAAGATATCTGTTGATATCTTAAAGGAGACCAACTTCTTCAGAGCATTCACTGCACGTGCAACTGTTCCATCTATATACATTCAACAGTTTTGGAATACGATTGAACTCAACAAAGATACTGGTAATTATCACTGTCAGTTAGATGAACAATGGTACGAGCTGACATCAGACACCATCAGAGAGGCTCTTCAAATATCACCTGCTGTCATTGATAAACCCTTTACCCAACCTCCTACATCCGAGGCTCTCGTCCACTTCGTTAATGATCTGGGTTATCCATCAACCGTCCTCAAGGTGTCAACAGTAGTCACCAGTGAAATGTATCAACCATGGAGGACATTCGCCACCATTCTCAATTTATGTCTTACTGGGAAGACTTCTGCTTACGAAAGACCTAGGGCTCCAGTGCTTCAAATTCTATGGGGAATCATAAAACGTTCCAACATAGATTTCGCTGAACGGATCTGGGAAGAATTCGTTCACTCCATTCACACCTTCCAAGAAGACAAAGCAAAACTGGAATCTAATCTGGCCAGCAGGAAGACAGTGAGGAAGATGTTAATTCCTAGCATCAGATTCACTAAAATGATAATCCATCATCTCTACTCTCGTCACAAGTTCCATCCTAGAACTGATTCTCCTCTCCATTTGTCCTCTGAAGAATTTGTTCTGGGAAATCTCAAATGGGCTGCTAAAGGGGTCAAACAAGAAGTCTTTGGAAAGCTTATTCCTGAGCCTCTTATTTCAGATAACATTCATCAAGCTTCCTATTATACGGAATATCTGAGCAAAGTAGAGGGATATCAAAAGTCTCTCTCGAAGAAGGTAAGAAGTGAAGCCGAAACCCCTGAACCAGAAACCCAGAAATCCATCATACAAACCCAATCTAAATCGAAATCAAAGAAAAGAAAGGATGCACCCACAGAGGTTGAGGGATCTAAGAAAAGTAAGAAGATCAAAAGGAAGGCATCGAGCAAGAAGGTGAAATCCAAGAGAATCAAGAAGAAAGGTCAAGATGATGATGAAGAGATGGTGATTCCTGAACTAGGTCTAAAAGATGAAGAAGATCCGGATCTACAACAAGCCCTGGAGCTGAGTGCTAAAGAACACGCTGAATCAACGAAGAGTACTACGAAAGGAGTTGTCCTGAGAGAACCTGTTGCTGAGAGCAGTAAACCATTACCTGAAGTAGAGGGCAAAGGTAAAGGAGTAGCTACAGTTGAACAAGCTGCTAAAACTCTTCTTACCATATCATCTCCGGCATCCAAGACAACAACACGATTTGAGCTCAGGAAACGTGATCAGGGATCATCTAGAGCACTTGATCTCTCTGAAAGACATCAAGAAGAATCACCAAGCATAGAAGTTGCCCAAGATTCCAGTGATACAGAAAGCGATGAACAGGTGTACAAAGAGAAGAAGGTGGAGATGAAGATCACACATACAAAAGTAAAGGATTCACAAGATCAAAGTGAGAGTCATGAAGAGGAAGTTCATAAGGAAGCTGAGTCTGGTAATGTTATTAAAGAAAAGAAGGAGGAGATGAAGGTCAAACATACTGAAATTAAGGATCCACAAGATCAAGGTGAGAGTCAAGATGAGATATTTCATAAAGAAGCTGAGTCTGAAAACATCATTAAGGAAATTCATGATCAGAAAACAACAACCACTACAGAACCTCCACAAGAAATACACCATGAAGAATTTGTGGCTTCGACATACCCGGGGGTTCATGAGAATCTGAAAATGAAGGAGGATGAGCAATCTCACCTAAATGAACCAACAGGGTCTACTGGCACTCTATCGTCTCTGAAGAACCTTGACACCGACTTCAACTATGGTGATCAATTCTTCTTGGATAAAGCCAACGACAACACCATAGAGACGAACGTACCACATGATGATAAAGAAGTGGAGTCAATGGTGTCTGTACCAATTAAACAAGACATGTCTGGTATTAGACCTATGACAACTCCAGTGTCCACAATTGCAACTATCATAGTAGATCCCTCACCGGAAGCAACACCTTCGACACCCATTCCTCAAGAAGTTCCATCTAATTTAGCATCAAAACTAACTGCTGCTACAAAGCTCATTGATGACATGTCACTAAAGTTGAAGAATTATGAACAGAGACTACTTAATGTGGAAAAGCTTAATATAGAACAAAAGGTAGCTCAAGCTGTGAATGATCAGGTGGAAGAAGCAGTCAGATGGGCAATGGAAGCTCCTATGAAGACACGATTCAGAGATCTTCCTACTGCTGATATGAAATCAATCCTATATGACCGAATGTTTGAATGTGGTCAGTATCAAGGTCACGAAGATCATCAACTGCTTTATGAAGCATTGGAAAAATCGATGCATCGTGATAATCAGGATTTCCTTATGGCTGAGCTTGAAGAACAACGGAAGAAGAAGAAAAGGAGACAAGATAAACCCGGAACACCCCCTGGCTCTCCACCTCATCCTCCTCCACCCCCTCCACCTAGTGGTGGATCTGGAGCAGCAAAGTTGTCAGGAGCTTCAGAATCCACCCAAGCTCAAGCTCATCATCATCCAACTGAATCTTCTGGTGGTAAAGATCAAACCACTACTTCTTCTGGCCCAAGCACATCTAAGGGTGTTTCAAAGACAGGCTCGCATGCGTGGACCACCGTTGATGAAAGATATAAGCCCTCGTTCTCGCTAGCTCCTGAGGATTTTGTCATGAATGAGGAATCGGTTGCAGATGATTTGTCTACTCAAACTGATGAAGAAGATGTCTCTGCAAACACCAATATCCCAACAGTTGATCCTAATCAAAAATGGTGGTTGGAATTTTTACGCACAGATACATCGGATGACTCTAACCCCACTAGTAAACGCTTCACCAAGGAAGACAGGGAATCTTGGGTAAAACCTGTACCTGAAGAAGAACGAGAACCAGTTCCTGAAACAGATTGGTCTATTCCATCATCAGTCACAAGTGTTCCTGATAACAATTGGGCAGCTACCATTGCATCACAACACAACCCACCTCCAGAGAACTCACTGCTGGCGAAAACAAAAGACATGGGGGCATTCATTAGTTGGTTCTGTAAGAAGAAAGGCATCACAACTCTCACTCCCCAAGATTTGGAAGGTCCTGCATATGAAATCGTCAAAGTGTTTCATCCTGATGTGATTCATCTCCAATATCAAATGGAAGAATGTCATAGACTATTTACTGATCAAGTTGATGACCGGATCCGTTCCTACGACATCAACCAACCTCTTCCCTTTGATGGTCCACCAGGTCAGAAGAACATTCAAGCAGATCTCTTCTTTAACAACGATCTGAATTATCTCCGGTTTGGGAATAATGGTGATCGTCAGGCATTATCCATTTCCAAGATGAAGGCGGCTTACTACCCTGACATTGGGCTAGAACAAATGGTGCCAGATCAAGTCTGGTCAGATGAAGAATACAAGTTTGATCTTACTGCATCTTATGGGGTCACACATTGGTGGTTCCACAAGAAACGCTTTTACATAGAAAGGCACGCAGGAGAGGGAAGTCGTCGGGGTATACGCTCACATCTAAGAATCTTAAGTGTCATCAAAATTGATATTCACCCAATGTATGGGTATGAGTATCTTAAAAGGATAGTGCTTCGTCGTGCTGATCAAAAGGAGTATATCATTTCTGAAAGTGACTTCAAATATTTATCTCCGAGTGACTTCGAGGATCTCTTTCTTCTGAATCTTCAAGGGCACCTGAATCATCTTCCACCTCGCGACAAGAAGGCGCTCGCTGCTGCTGTTAACTTATGGATCCGGGGTCTTGTTATCAGGCAAAGAGTGAGTGATTTTCAACTAGGGATAGAGAGCTATCAGACCAAACTCAATCTCACTAAGCCATATTGGGAACGTGCGGGTCTCGAGTACATTCACGACTTTAAAGTAATCGAATCTCCAAGAGCTGTCAAGTTCACTGACCAGCATGGGACTCCTATGATGATGCAATTCAGTGAGATTCATAAATTCAGCGATGGTACCCTGAGGATGATCGATGAAGCACTGGATTTCAGGATTAAAGACTTCAAGCTAAATCCCCACAACCCACAATTGAAGACTCAGTTCTGGACTGATCTGGATGTACAAAGGAGCAAAGAGTTTATGAAAGCCATAGAGCGTAGACTGAAAACAAGAAGGATCTTTCGCAGCTTGGAAAGCTTCGTTGGGGGAAGAGTTCGTGAAGGAGATTACAGACTGATGGAAAGAACGACATGAGCTGACTCGCTTCATAAGTGGTCTTTGTAGTAATATTACTCGTTTATTAGGCACTTGTAATTTCTACAATGTAATTTCCTCTAATCTTGTAATACTCTATGTGTAATATGTGTATAATGAGCAGTGAATCTCCCTCTTAGTTTAAGGGGGAGCTTAGTATGTTCCATCATCAACATATATATTTAATCGGACACATTTTCTCCCACATTTACTAACTTATTTAAATCAATTGGGATCACAAATCTCAAAGGGTTTGAAATTTCTGATCGGGGGAGAGAATGTGATTTAAATATGAAACATGATGAAAATGTGATGATTTGGAAGTTAATGTATGCTCTCCCGTATGTGCTAAACCATTTTGTATATCAAGGCACATATTGAGGGGGAGCAAAATGTTTTGGACATAAAAGCAAGCTCCTCCATATGTACGAAAATCTTTCTTATATCAATGCATATATTGAGGGGGAGCAAATGATTTTACAAAACAATGGATTATGGCATCGCATGTGGCTGTGACTCAGAATTAACAAAAGAATTGACGAAACTTGAATTGTCATCAATCGAAAGGATACGTCTTGGCCGGGTAATAATTTCAAGCTGGTCTAACCAGTGATGTAAGCGTGTCTCGAAAAAGATGTATCTGAGTAGAGTGTACCGTTTCGAGAAACTTTCTATGGACTTGACCAGGACGGGTAATAATTTCAAGCTGGTCTAACCAGTGATGTAAGCGTGTCTCGAATCGGTCATGTTCACTGAAAGTGGATCAATTCAAAAAGTGCGAGCTCTACCTAACATGTGCAAATTTATAAAACAATCAACCGAGCACATGTTGAGGGGGAGCATTTGAAAAATATAAAACTCTCAAGTGTTTGCAAAAATGTGTTTCAAAATCATGAACACTTTGAGAGATTTTTCAAAGATTTGGTTTATGGCAATCGTGGAAGTACACCAAAGACCGACCATTTTAATTAATGCATGGAGTTATAAGGGTGGTTAGGTTAGGCTCAAGTTCCCACGATCCTGCCAGAGCCGGAGGGATCTACCCAGGGACAATCCACTAGTTAGTGTAGAAGTCCTTAGGTATGATTAAAAAGGAGAAAAGTGAATGAGGGAAAAGTGCCGACTGAGATGGAGCTAGTACTGGAACAAACCCAACAAGGTACTAGTAAGGAAGTCTCGGTAAGCACTGAAGGGGTTGAAGAATGAAAAAGAATTGTAAAGATAAAGGGTGAAAAGAAATAGCCCTCCTTACAACTTAGGCAGAAACCGGGTCAATCCATATGCTGTCAGAATCACTTAGTTGATTGCTGGCATTGTAGACAAAGTATCATGGACCCAGTGATACGCTGCACAACCCTCCCTAGCCACTCAAGGTCCCTCAAAGGATTCTTGTTTCAATTGTCACGGAGTTCAATACATTCCTATCATCTCTCTCACTCCGAGTTAGATGATATTGAAAAGGTGGCAGTCCTCTCCAGCCTCCGATCACCAAATCAAAACGCACAATTGAGTCTAGAGCCACGAGATACATAATAAGATCTCATAGGGACACGAATCATTTCTACACTGGTTGTTCAACAGTAAGGACGCCAGTTGTAATCTCATGAGTCCTACGCAGATCTTAGCAATCTGCCAGAACATTTATGAGAGAATTTACTTATGTAATTCTCAATGATTGAATGGAAATTCCTGCCAGGGTCAATATCAAGCAGCCCTGAAAGCAGGTCACTTAGGTAATTCCTTGAGGATTACGCTTAGTGGTCGCGGCGGTTTCAACCGGTCTACAGTCGTGGAGTGATCTCCAGCGACTCACCTAATCGTTGATTTACTACGGTAAAATCTTAAAAAGCCCTCTGTGGGTTTTCGATTAGGAACGGTCTTGGTAAGGATAAGAGAGAGTTTTCACAATATGCTGTTGACTGTCTCGAAGTCCAAACTTGTAAGTACCGGTCGATTTATTGCTAACTGTCGTATGCAGGAACTTCTGGCGATTGTAGCTGTGGAAAGCTGTAGCTGGTTGCTGATGTAGCTGGTTGCAGAAAAGATGCCAATCCATCTCCACATGTTCACACCACATCATCATCAAAGAAGTCATGATCACCCTAAAAGACCTTAAACACAGCTTCTGCTAACTCTGATGCTGAAGATCATGAACCCATATCGTGTGAGCATGTCGGCTCTAAGTATATTTCATCACATGGAGTATTACTACAGAAAGATGACTTGGAGACTCAAGTGGGATGATACGTTCAGAGATTATTCAAAGTTCATCCAAGACAAAAGAGAAGTCATCTTCAGATCACTGATGTTTGCACAGCAATCTATGACATTGAAGATTCAATGAGTACGAGCTATGATGTCAAGATCCAAGGAAGAAGTGCTGAATTTCAGAACATTACTTAGGGGGAGATTGTTAGGAATATGAATATTCAGCAGAAGACTCGGTCACCCCGAGTACTTATTAGATCATCATAGCTCGTAGGATTATCTGTAATATTATCAGTAGCTTAGTATTATTAGTATTAGTATTAGTAGTATCTATATTTGTGGAGTGGGTCGGGGCTTTCCCCTCTGTCAGCTCGCTCCACAGTCCACTAGGGACGTAATATGTAGTAGTATATATACCCCTTCCCACACATGGGAAGGGTTGGACCTTTTCAATCTAATATTACACAAGTTACTTTCTCTCTCTAAAAGGCTCCCATTTCTCTCTCTAAAACATCCTCCATTCGATCCATACAAGCCACAAGCTAGTGATTCATGCATTGTGAATACCCTACGTCCGTTTGGTCAAGGCGTTAAGTTGGCTAATAGTGAGGGTATTTTCGTCATTCACTGTAGCAACCACTCTCTCCCTGTTATATCCCCTTCCCAATGCCACAATACTCCCTCACATCTTATAAATAAACTTTGTTATGCAGAAAGTCAAGCACAATGTAAATTTAAGCCTCAACCAAACATCAATACCGCATTATAAAGTTTTTATGAGGTTATGATTATATCACCTGCTTGTTTGCTTGGTCATTATAAAGTTTTTATGAGGTTATGATTATATCACCTGCTTGTTTGCTTGGTTGTAAACGACTACATTTTCAGCAACACTTTCACCATTCTTGCCCTTATTTAACTGTGACCAGCAAGAAAGAACACAAGAAAAGTATGTGAGATCAGTCTGGCAATTAAGAGAAGCATCTGCAAAAAGAATACCCTTTCTTCCTAGTAAAAACACTTAAGTGAACACATTAAAGAATAAATTGGACGAATGGTCACAAATCTAAAATACCCCTTTTATTAAACATCTGTATGGATAGAAAGTTGCCAGCTATAATTCATTATACTTATTGTTTTGTAAGGATAATGATTCTAATAGTAAGGTAATCACCCATTTGAGAACCTTATCTAAAAGTGCAATGTTCCATATATTTGGCGTCAAAAAGAGTTTAGAATTATAACCATTACAAAGACAAGATCTGACATTACAATGAGAATATGGCCATACTAACAGAAGGGTGGGCCAAGAACAAAAGTTAGTGTAGCGTGAATCTTACCATATCATCCAATGTGATGGATGCGTTGTACGTACGGAAAACTTTTGCAGTGAGACCAGGCATGAGTTCTTTCAAATGAGCATTTAATGTACTAGTATCCAGCTTGTCAAAAAGATCTTCGTTACCCTTCTTTCCTGAAATATTTACATAGAGAATATAAAAAATGCAGCTGAAGAGACATCAAAGTTTAGAAGTTTAGAACAATTAATAAAACCACCAAATGACCTGTTCGAAACTGTTGAATTGCTTTGAACACTGGAAGCTCTACTTCAACCTCATTTTGATATCGAATGGAATCTTTACCAAGGAGAGAGTGGTTGCTACAGTGAATGACGAAAATACCCTCACTATTAGCCAACTTAACGCCTTGACCAAACGGACGTTTGGTCAAGGGACCATATGTGTTAGTAGTTTCCGAGTTAGGGACTGTGAGTGCAAAAAAAAAAGTCAAGGGACCATCCGTGAAAGTCAACGCCAACCACAAGGACCATCCGTGTAATTTACTCCATTTTATAATACTTGAAATAAAAAGTTTATGAAATGTGTAGGGGTGTTTGTATGACCGATGGTTACAAAGCAAATAGAAGAGGAGGGTTTGATGTTTTTGTAGCAATCGAATGAGGATGAGTAGTAGTGATTTTGTCTTTGTAGAAGAACTTGTGGTAGTAAGGTTAAGGATTGTATGAGGAGTACATAATATGCTTGTTGAATCTTGGAAAAAATACAAAGTTAGTTGAGGTGTGTAAGGTTAGTACAAGATAATAGGTTAAGAAGTGTAAGACATGGGGTCTAAAGTACATTAGTTAGTTTTAGGTGAAGCCAAAAGACCCATGTGATGGCATGTGTTTGGGGTTTCAGCCGAGGTCAAGACAAGGAAAGAAGAAAAGAAAAGAGAGTTTTTGTGTTCGATTTGTTGTTATGGATGAAATGAAAGTTAGTGGTTTTCTTATATCAAACAAGTTCACATGGTTACAAAACAATACATGACAAAGGTTGGCTAATGACAAATTTAAATGAGACAAATGTGTACTAGTGAGACAAAAACCAAGTAAGACAACCATGTACTAGTTAGTTAGGTTAGGTGACAAAGTTCATGCTTTGTGTGTGTGATTTGGGGTGCTCGGCCAAGAAGACAAAAGATGGAGGAGGAAAGTTTTTATTTTTGAATTTTTAAGTATTGAGTGTGTGTAGTGGTGTTTATTGCAAAGGTGACGAGTCAGTTGGGCGTTTTCAAACACACACGACTTAAAAATAGAAATGCATGCGGTTTTATACAACAATGGTAAATTTAATTATATGACCAATAAAATAAGATTATGAATGTTGAACCATATTAATTTGACTTGAACCACAGTTAGTTTAGTGTCGGTACGCGTGCGGTGTCTTGTTTTTCAGGAAAGCAAGATAGCTTCTCGGTTTTGTAAATAAATTGCCAGTAAGTGTCAAGAAGTGATAACTTCACATTTCTTGAGAAAATTAAATAGTTGTGAGGGTTTCTGTATGCTACGGTGTGCGGAATAACCTTCCGAATTAATCATGTAGGCTCAAAAAATGCTCAAATAGATTGCCAAATAATAATAAGCTAATTTTTATTATTAAATCATGTTTGGAAAATTACGGGTGGTTACATTGATCGTTAGGGATGGTCATTAGCAACAAGCTTCTTACTTTAACGTCATTCTTTTTCTACAGCTTTTCTTCTGCAGTAACAGGAGAAGTGTTCACAGTTGTAACTTTCTGACCATCAACTGTTGTTTCAGTTGTTGATGGTTTGAAGGAGTTCCCATCCTCTATGATTTCCCTAAGTGCATAATCCTGCACTTGGAAGTACTGTTTTATCCTTAGCCTCCACATCTTGAAGTCATTTTGTTTGAGCATAGGCAACTTGGCAGCAGTGTTGGTCTGAGTAGTTTCCATGTCCATCGTCTTTATAGGGAATAAAGAGTTCTTCTGAAAAGTATATTCTAAATCAAAGTATCAGAAACCTGTCTCTGATACCACTTGAGAGGATCTAAACACACGAGAATTGTGTTAAGGATACTTTGAGTATATATTAAATAGTATGCGGAATCTACTACTTGATACTTAGAAGATTATGCAATGTAACAGTAATGAACTTGTATGAACAGTTTATGATTTCACCAAACGCTTCAATATTATTAAGTATAATACGAGTTACCTTGCTTATCACTAAGGTTTACAAACCTTGAAGCTTAACAAAACATACGTACAAAATTATCTAACCTAGGACCTTGATTCGCTGGAATCAATGCGTAAATATTTCCAAAGAATACAATGGAAGGTGTATTCCCGGGTCGTTATCCCCAACGAAGGCGTGAATGGAATTTCGTGATCTCGAATCGTGATTGCATGTGCTGAATGGTGAAATAAAAGGGATTTTGGTTTTCTAAACTAAGATATGTGAACATTAATTAAAAACGATTTAATAAACAAGGAAAATGATAATCTAAAGGGTACGTAACTAAAAACGTAGAAGAAAAACTTAAAAAACGCGAATTAAAGAAAACGGGAACTACGAATGAGCCTAAAAACGTCAAAATAATGAAATAATAACTCTACGGGGATCAAACTAATTTTCCTACATCCTAAAAGACAAAATAAAATTTTGGAAACAAGAAAAATATTTTTTTGACTTTTAAATTAATTAATATGAATTTAAAACTAAATTAAACTATTTAAATGATTTAAAAATAGTAAAACAGTTTAGAAAAATCTGAAAAAATTCAAGTAAATCTAAAATTTAATTTAAAAGCTAGGAAAAATAAAAGCAGAGCTTATCTAAACCTAATAAGCGGAATGGGACAAATAAGCAATTTACAAATAAGCTAAAAATAAGCTAAAGGTTACCAAAAATTACAAAAAGCTCAGAAACTGATTAGTATACTAATTGAAGCTTAAAACAACAGAAAAGGATCAAATAAGCTAAAGAAATAAGCAGATGAGTAGCTGATCAGTAGGCAACTAGGACAGAACCAAAATGGGGTGAAAAGCCCTTTTGCAGCTACTCTAAAAGCCAGGCATAAGCTAACTTGGGAAATCCAAAAGTAGAATCATGATCCTTACACTACAGGCTACCTACAAACTGAAATTGCCCAAAATCTAACATCAATTGCTCACCCAAATGGACCCTAGATCAGATGATCAAAATCCACAAACTGAATGCAGGCTCAGAACAGGTTCTAAGGGGCTAATTTGCAGACTAAAATTAAGCTAGAGAATAAGCTTCAAATGCAGAATTAAGCTAAAACAGATAAACACTAACCAACAAGCAACTTGTAAAACCAGAAATCATGCAAAGGGAACAACTAATTAAGCATATACACTAAATAGAAAAAGCTGAGAAAGGCAAATATAGAACTGATGCAGCAGTGATACTGTTTGAACCCAAACTCTTTTGAACTTGCATGAAACAATACCAACTACTAATCTTACACTAAAACTACTAATGGGAACTCAAAAATGACTAGAACCACTAGCCTAAATAAACTCAGCTTATACTGAGCTTATTTAGTGCAGTTGTGATCCCATGATTTCACCAATAAGCCAATAACCTCAAAAGGCATTAAGACTACCAAAGTTCTACTGAAATCAGCTTAAGCAACCATTTTTAATCCTAATCAAAACTCAGAAAGAAGCAAGTGAACAGTAATGCCCCATTTTAACCCGTGATCAAGCTGTGCCAAACACTCCTTTCCTGGACTGTCTTGACTTTCACACTATATCATACAAATTTAAACCATAATTAAATCTATACTATTGTTACCTAAACTATTAACAACCATAATAAGCAAAAATCACAAACAAAGAAGCAGTACATAAGCTGAACACAAATAAGCAGAAAATAAACTAAACGATGGATTTGAAACTCACAAGTGATCATGCTGATTATAAATGAACTCAGGAACTAATTCTCAACCCAGGCTTAACCAATAAGCCAAAAATAACCCAAACAAGCTCCTTCCTGACTAGCTTATTCCTTCCAGCTTATTTAACCAAGAATGTTGACTTTTTGAAATTTTGGAATTAAAAAAAAAAACTGAGATTGACTCAAATTAACTTTTACAAATGCTAGAACAAGCTTAGGAGAGCTTAAAGAACAGTAAATGAAGCTTGTTATCTAATTTAAGGAACTTGAAAATAAAATTCGAATTAATCAGAGGAACTTTTAACTTTAGATTAAACTTGGAAATTGAGTACAATGCTGATAAAAGGTGACTAAAACTGAAATGAAATTACATCTAATTGAAATTAAACTGACAATAACACTTAACTAAAAATGTACACTACAAAGATGGTCTAAAAACAGTGACCCGTGTTTCTCTGAGTTTTCATTTATTTAAATATCACTCCCAAAAGCATCCTTTGACCTCTCTCCTCAAATCCCAGTCGTCCAAATAGCTTAATTTAATCTCAATCGTTGGTCCCCTTTTTGGCGGGAAAACAGGACAAGTGGATTTTAGCTTTTCAGAGCACGTGGGAAACACATGTGAAGAAGCTAAGTGTAGAGGGAAACGTGTGCCAGTGAAAAAGCAAGGGGGGGGACATTTTTGTCTGGTAGCTTTTGGCCTGGGGAAATGGTGATGGTGGTTTTTTGGCGGTCGTGGTATTAGAGAAGAAGGTTTTGACTTGGGTTGACCGGGTATTTAGTTAAAAAGGGTGGACAGGTTTATTGGTTGGGCTGAGTTTATGATTGGGCTTGGGTTTATTTGGAATGGCTGGGTTTATTTTAAGTTTAAAAGGGTTAGGTTAATTAAAGGGTTAAAGTGATTAGGATTTGGTTTAGGTAAAAGTTTAGGGACCTATTTTGCCAAATCTGAAAATCCAGGGACCATTCTTGCCATTTTTGAAAATTACTTCCAAGGATCAATCTTGACAAATTGATATACTTGGGAGTTGACTTTTGATAACTTGAGCAATATCCAGGTCCAAACTCGCAATTTCCTTTCCCGGCTTCAGCTTTTCACGACTTTCCAATCTTGTGCTCGTTTATGTCCGTTTTTGCCCTGTTTTCGATCATTTTGTACCTGAAACACATAAAAACACAAACCAAGAATATTTGCAACAATATTTGATCTAATTGGGTATTTTTGGTCATTTTTGTGTCTTTTATGGGTATAAAATGATGAGTATTTACACACTCATCAGACCTCCTTTTATAGCACAAGGAGTCCTTTACATGTTAAGTATAATATTCTAAATATGCAGAATATTCGTATAATTCTAACTGTGGAAAACTAGAAGGGGGGTTGAATAGTTTTTACCGTTTTAAAATTAATTTGCTTTGAAAACTTAACGTGATTTCAACTTAATGCACACAAACAAATAATATAAGTAAAGCAAGTAAGGAAAGGAACAATCAAACCACAACAAGGATGTTTATAGTGGCTCGGCTACAAGGACTCTCTTTCTTGCCCTACTCCACTCCTTGAGCCTCTAACTCGAGAGTTTTTCTTCACTAAGAAACAAACTCCCTTCTCGGCGGAGAAATCCTTTATACACGTCGCTTACACCTTTTTTCGGTACAAAGCTAAATATTGGGTTCTAGTTCAAGGTAGAACCAACCTGACGTCGCCTATACAATTTCCGACACTAAGCTAGATGTCGAGTTCTTTTACAAGGGTTCAACCACTCCCGACACTCTATGTGTTTTGAGGACTAAAACACTAACCGATCACTACTGAATGTTTGGTATAACAATGATGTGTGAACTACAAATAAATCACACAGTAACTATACTAACAGGTTTGCAACAGTGTGTTGAACCTTGATGCTTGATCTCTTTGCTACAAAAGAAAGATCACTAATAATGAAATGAATGAATGAATGGGTTAATAATGTATGAAAGAATGAATATGTAATTTATGCTATATGAGTGATGAGTGAACTTGAATAAGCAGCTTGCTATTTATAGGCAGATTGCTCAAATAGTCCACGGATATGGCGGACCCAAATCCTGGGGTCCATCCTTTATCCAACTTGGTTCCGCCCGAAATTGATAGCTAATCTTTGCATATCTTTCCAAATCTTGATAAGATCTTACACAATTCAATTATTTGCTTGAAGATCTTTCCAAGATATTTACCAAATCTACAAGATATCTTAAAGGATATCCAAATGATGTATGCCATGATGTCATGTATATATTTCTATTTTAAGAATAAAAATGTAAATATGTAAATGTATATATGTCTGTAATGTGTAATTCCTAGTGATCATGTAGTATGTAAATGAGTTTTAAAAGCTTGTTACCATAAATGTAAAAGACTTTAACTTATATTCATGCTTTGCTAAAGATAAGCTTTATAATTGTCATTAACAAAATATAGCAAAGATCGTAAAATATAAATAACGTTTTTAGGATGATATTTGTATGAACAATCTCCCCCTTTTAGTTGATGACAAAACATAAAGTTTATTTTTAAGCAATGAAATAAATAAAGTGCAAGTCTTTTAAAAATATAGATTAAACTAGTTTTATTCAATTTTTGAAATAAATTTTGGCATAAAACATGTATGAAATGTATGATGTATGAGTTTAATCTAATTCTCCCCCTTTTTGTCGAAACAAAAAAAAGAAATGCAAAGCGGAATGTGGTGAACGATTCTTGGTAATTACTCCCCCTAATTTGGAGTACCAAGTATGATTCATAGATTTTGAGAACATAATAGCTCCCCCTTGGACAATACTCCCCCTAATTGGAGTGCCAAGTTTATGATGCATGAATGAACCTACAAAAATAATAGTTAGTGTATGATATGCTCCCCCTTGATCAATACTCCCCTTTGCTAGGGTGTTAACGTATATGATGCAAGGTTTATGAATGCTACAAAAAAAAAGTATTAGTACATGATATACTCCCCCTTGATCAATACTCCCCGTTGCTAGGTGATGTGCGGTGTTTATTGCTCTAATTCTTTTATATCCACGGCAGCGGCGCCAAAGACTTGGTGCACGCGTGATGTGTCGTTGTGGTTTTAGCAGTATTAATGCCTACTCAAGTTTTAAATTTATATTTAGCCGACTTATCAATAAAACACACACTTTAACGAGCAGTGTACCCGGTCAGTATGAATATAATGGTAAGTAGAGTATCGATCACTAAGAGTGGAATGTATTATCTAGTTATTCTAATCAGTATTTTAATATCCTAAGTTAGCTATACAACCTAATCTAACGCAAGGGGGTTCAGCCTGAGAGACTGGCACGGTTTGGTTATGATTAAATACAAACTAAACTAATGAGCACGAATCAGCGATTAGCACACACGTACACAGATAGATACTTGAGACAATAAGAAGACCTGTCCTAATAATTAAGTAGCTTGTCACTTGTTTTATTGCTAGTTTTATATGAAGTGTATATAATTAACCCTTTCTCGTTGGCTCTAATCTTATCGGCGAGTAAACCCTTAATGATCACTTATGTCTATCCCACTATCCTAGAAACGATAGAATAAATAGGCGAGGAAGGGGCATGGCGACCCAAGCAATGCTCAGCTAGACACAGAGGTTATCAATGCACTAATAAAAGTCACCAAAGACATCAACATATAAACTTTAATTAATGGGAAAGCAATTTTAAGGGGTGCCCATGATTTTCCGTAGTCACATGGAATCGGCCCATCAATCCTGATGAATTAAAGTGTACTAATACAATAAAACAAAACTACTTAATGAATTGAATACATGCAGGACCTTCTTACAGCTCTTGTATCTTCGTTTAGGGTGTGTCTTGTGCTGCTAATACGTCTGAATTCGGCTTTAGGGTTTCTGAGTTAAGCTATCTCTCTCGAAATTCGTCTGGCCTTGGGGTATTTATAGTTTCTGTCTGAGGGTTAGATGCGGCGCATAGGATAAGTAGATGCGGCGCATTGACTTAACTTCGCGTGGGGTCTAAGATTAATATATTCAGGAATATTCGTACACCGCCTTAAGATGCGGCGTAACTCCATTTCTCCATGCGGTGCATGTCCTTTGCTGTCTTGGATCATAACTTGTGAAATCTTGATAGTGATGCGCCGTATGTAAGAAGTATGTTGCGGCGTATCTGGAGCAGAATGATCTTGATCTTGTACATTTCAGTAGACTCTTAACATCTTGCTTGTTTTGCTCCATAATTAGTCCAAAATCGCCAAGTTTCACATAATACTTGTTTTTACCTGAGAATTACAAAAGTAAACATTAACGTATCAATTCTCATATATAATATAATAAAACAAGTCAAATAAATAGGATAAATGATGATAATAAAATGTACTTATTTGAGTTCATCACTAGGGTACCAACATATATGATTCAAGGATGAGAAATGCTACAAAACAAAGTTTAGTTGTATGTGAATCAATCCAACCAAGTAGCATGATGCATATGTAAAGGTTCAACCAAGCATTGTAGTTCAACCCGTTTGACTTAAAAAGTCAACTAAGAAAAATTGTTCAAACCAATCACAAAGTTCAAACAAAGTCAATAATCCAATCCAACCATATAATGATGCAAATGTTAGTAAATCAAACCAACCAAAATATAATGCACAATTAGTGATCACCCACAAGTATAAACATAACATCTTTCCATTGAAAATTGTTTGTGACAAAAGTCACAAAACAAGATGTTACAACATACAAGGAAAATAACCAAAAAATGAAAAATCCTAAAAAGTCCTAAGAAATCATATAAAAGGAAACTAAGTAGAAACTAAGAGCTTTTATTGCGAAGGATGGGAAAGAGCATTAAGGAGCTCTAGAATGTGGTTCAAAACGAACCTCATTTCGTTTTGTAACTCGTGAACCAAAATGTTGGTCCGTTGAGTTAGGTGGGCGGTCCTCTCGTACATGGAGCATCCATGTCTCGGGAAGTTAGGAGGAAGGGTTGGTTCATTATTTTGTGGTAGTGGTGGTGGTTGGTTGTTTGATGGTGGAGGTGGTGGAACATAGGTTGATTGTTGGTTGGTGGTTGGTTGTGGAGATGTGATGAAGGCAAGCAAGATGGATTGAAGGTCCATGGCTTCACTAAGGTGGGAATCCACCATATTGGAGAAAGCGTAGAGGCGGTCTAGCTCCTCGTTGATTTCCTCTTGGTTTTGTGGTTCGTTAATCCACATTGCCTCATCAATGGCAATGAGTGTCGATGTCGGTGAGAGAGGTTGAGTTTGTGGTTGTGGTGGTGGTGGATCACGGTAAAGGGGACCATGGATGTCCCTATAGATGGGATGAAAAAGGAGGGGTTCTTGACCTTCAAAGGTCATAGGAGGTGGATTGGTGGACCTTGGTGGAAGGTCTTCCAAAGTTTCAAGATATGGGTGTAGTGAGGTTGGAGGAGTAGCAAATAACTCCACTGGTTGTAGTTTGGGTGAGTGTGGAGGTGTGATTCGTCGTTTTAAGTACGTTTATTTTCCAAAGGAAACACAACGAATGTATTTCCCTGGGTCGTGTTCCCAACGAAGGTTGAAGTCGAGTCGTCGTTTACGTTATCGAATTGTGAAGTGAATGTGTGAAAAGAGTGATGCTTGGTGATTTATACTACGAAAAATGAAATAATAAATGAAGACAAATATTAAAGCTAAGGGTGCAACTATTCTAAGCACACTATTCTAAAAAACACAATTTGGAAATTTTAAAACGTACTTTACGAATTTAAAAACGTAACTAAAAAGTGAATTTCTTAATTTTAAATCCTAAAAATGTAAAATGATTTTTCCTAAATTCTAAATATAAAAATAAAATTTTATAAAAAAAAATTTTATTTTTTTGACTTTTTATTTATTTTTTATGAATTAAAAACTAATTTAAACTAATTAAATGATTTAAAAATATTAAAACAAATAGGAAAAATCTGGAAAATTCTGAGTAAATCTAATTTTTAATTCTCTATCTAGGAAAAATAAATTCAGAACTTAATTCAGCTAAAATAAGCTGAACAGCCAATTAAGCAGTTTGCAAATAAGCTAAAAATAAGCTAAAGTTGACCACAAATTATCAAAAGCTCAGTAACTGAAGAACATGATACTTGAAGCTAGAAACAACTTAATAAGCACAAATAAGCATCCAGAATAAGCAAAATAAGCACTAGAACAGTTGTAATATAAGACAAAAACAAATGACTAAATACCTAACTTTAAGCTACTCTAAAAGCTAAGAATAAGCTAATTAAGGCAAACCAAAAGCAGAATCACAAAGCTCATATCACAGACTACTCACAAACCAAAAATGCCCAAATTTGAACATCAATTGCTACTAGAAATTAAGCCTAGAACAGTTGCTCTAGAAACTGAAATCTAATGCAGGTTTAGAACAGCTCAATGGGGCTTTTTGCAAGCTGAAATTAAGCTACTTGATAAGCTAAAAAGTGAGATCCCAGATAATGCACCTCAATATTACTGTATAAACTACTTATAAACCAAAAATCAAGGCCTAAGTTTAAATGATTAAGCTAAAAAAGTACCTAGATCAGCAGCTAAAAAGCTCAATTCTGCACGAAACTAACTGAGACAGCAGTGGGGGAAATTTGGCGCAAAACCTGTGCAATACTTGACCTATTCTATCCAACTCTTAGAATCTGGCCTAAGCTACTTTAAGGGATTCAGAAGTGCAAAAATTAGGTTCTAAATAAGCTCAGCTTATGCTGAGCTTATGAAGGCAGTTGAAAATCTAGTATTCCACTTCTTAGCTCAAAACCTCAAAACCAGTTAAAACAGCTTATGAGATCCAACAAAAAGCTTAAACAAACTAATATTAGCAAGATCAAAGTATCCAAATAGGCAAAGTAACAGTAACCAAGCTGATCTACCCCTAACAGTCACTATTCCAAACACCCCTTATCAAACTGATTTTGCAATTTACCCTAGACCTAGTTATTTTAAGCTATAAACTACTCTTACTCTATTACTCCCTAGGTTACTTATAAGCTAAAAGAACAGATACCACATTCAGATAAGCAAGAAGAATAAGCTGAAACAAATAAGCCAAATAAGCTATAGATGAAAACTTTGAAACTTACAAGTGTCTACTGGAAATAAATGAACTCAGAATCAATATGAACCCAGGCTTATCTTAATAAGCTAATAATACCCCAAGATCCAGCTTAATAACAGCAGCTTATCACCTCAGCTTATTTTGACCCAAACAGTTGACTTATCTTGACTTTTTTGAACTTTTGAATTTAAAACTGAATTAAACAAAACTACTTTGACAAAAGCAACAAAAAGCTTATACAAGCTTATAAGAACAGAAATGAAGCTTAAAACAGATTAAAAGTAAATTCGAACAAGATGAGTAAAAGGTAAACTGAAATTTCATTAACCAAAAGTTGAATTACAAGACTAAACTGAAATTTAAAATGATTACACTAAAAGCATTAAAGTAAAATTGGTCTAAATTTCTCTAAATACATGAAAAATCGGACAAACATCAATGGAGGAGGAGGTCTTCTATTTATAGCCGTGGGTTGAACCTTCTAGGCTTGACATGCTGGCAATCCGTGTGCTCTTGAGCCCATCTCCACCCTTAGATCACATCCCACTCATCCACAGCCATTAGATCAATCTTCATGAGGTGTCCCAGCCAATAGGAGGATGCCATGTGTCCCATTCGTGCATTCCCTGCTCTTCTGATACCCCTGACACGTTCTAGAAGGCCAATGATTGGACTTATATACCCTTAATTACTGTAAAATCGTACGGTAAATGATTTAGGGTTTATGGCACAGTAAATAATCTGGGTTGAGAGGATTTGGGGGCGCGGGTATTGTGAGTGTTTTTTTTATATATATATATATTTTTTTTTTGCCTGTTTTGGGTAATTTGACCGGGTTTGTTTGGGTCGGGTATGGGTGAAGGAGGTGTGGGCTGGGTTAGGTATTTGAGTGGGTTAGTTTGTAAATCCGGATATTAAAGTTTTATAAGATTTAAAGGTTTAAGATTATAAGGACCATTTGTGAATATGCTGAAAATTTAGGGACCGAACTTGCCAATTTTCCAAATTTGGTTTAAGGGCCATTTTTGTCTTTTGGTGAGATTCTAAGGGTGGATTTTGACTTTTGACCAAACATATCTCTCCCGGCTTCGGCTTTGAGTCTTTTCCATATCTCGTGCTCGTTTTCTCGGTTTTTCCGTGTCTTTTGTCGTTTTTCCTCGATATCCGTTCCTGCACATAAACAAACACAAAAACACAAATATCTTTGGCATTTTGGTCGGTTTTTGGTCGTTTTGGTCTTAATTTGGTAAATAAAAGGTATGTGAATAAGCACATACCAAAATCCCCCAGACTAAGCTATTGCAATGTCCTCATGCAATGTTATAAAAACACGTTTTTGAAACCAAAAATTTCTAATCTCTTTTTACTAACTTTGAAAAGTAGCAAAATTTTCAAAAGAGATTGAGAAATCTTAAGTTCTAAAAACTCCCCGATTTTCCTTTTTATTCTATTTTTGTATTTTTCTCATAATTCATGTGACGGTTTTGTCGACAATCATTATCTAACGATAACTTTTAGGGTCATCGAGCAGGAAACACGACTCATAAAGAAGTGACCATACGGATAAAATTCGTCGTTCCTGATTTTTCGCGAATCCCCAAACTAAGCTTAAAAACGAAATCATTTTCTATTTATAAGTTAGATGCCAACACTACCCATAGAAGTTACTTGTGTGATTACCTCTTGCTCCCATTTTCCTAATTTGCCTCTATTTATTTTATTTTTGGTGAGAAATGAATTGCTTCATATTCTCGTTTAGATAAATTTTTAATCTGATAAAGATACTAAATTAAGACGCTAAGTAGTTTTCGCTCTTCTCTCGAGAACCGTTGCTTTAAAAATGAGGTCCACATCAAGGCTTTTATTTATATTTTTGACTTTTTCTATTTTTCTTTCATCACTATTTTTTTTTTTTTTTTTTTTTTTTTCAATCATCATTTTTTTTTTAATATCACTAACTTTTCACTTGCGTACCCTAAACGACGGACCTTCATGGTTTAATTCCAAGACCTTACACTTTCCGGCATAAAGGATCCAAGGGCCGTTACAACGGAGAGTTCCAAGACCTTAACGCCTTTCAGAATTAAGGGTCCAAGGGCCAGTGCAAGAGGGTAGCCAAGACCTAAACGCCTTCCGGAAATAAGGATCCAAGGCCCGATTTCGAATCCGTGGCTTAGAGCACTTAACTTATTATTATTAAACTTATTTATTAAGGAACCTTGATGTGTACCCAATTTTCAAAACAAGGATTCTTTTAAGAAGACCAAGAACTAATCAGCGGCAAAACCTAACATCTTTAATGATTCTTACAGATATATATAGTGAAAAAATTTTGCGGGAGCAAAAGGCCACAAGTAACTTCGATGAGCTCTAAAGAGAACCAACTACTCCACGCTTAGCATCTAACTTCTAAATAAACTCTATCATTTCTCGTTCTTCGCAAATTTAAAATCTTAAATAATAAGATCCGCTAATGCTTAGCCAAATAATCAAGCCATGCATATATAAAGTCGATACGGGAACTTGCAAACTCTTAAAAAGAATTCGCATTTTATAGCTCCTTGTGTAAAAGACTAGCACGAGCTTATAGATTATAAAAGGTTAAGGGAACAAGCTAGGGCTCAACACGCCCGATCAAGTCAGAATTTTATTCCTACTCTCACCAGCGAAAAGTCAACAAAATTGTCAAAATTTATTATATTTTTGCACAAAAATTTTTAAATTTTTCTCATTTTTTTGGATTTTTTTAATTTTTGGAGGAAAAACGGAGTTGCATGAGTAAACGGAAAAAATGCAAGGCACAAATCAAATCGAAAGATTACCCCCCCCCCCCAGACTAAAATGAGACATTGTCCTCAATGTCTTAAAGGTAAGAGTTTTCCTACATAAATCTAAGGCCGTTTATTAATTATGCCAAAGATAAACGTAAAACGATAAGATTAAGGATATCGGATGAGCAACGAATGATAAAACTCGAGTGGAGAAAAGCAAACCACGAGCACGAGAGTCTTCATTATTCGGGCAAATCCTGGACACACATAAACAACCACGAAACACAAGAAATGGAGAAGGAAGACCTCCTCACGTCACTTTATTAGAAAAGAGAAAAGAAGATAGAAGGATAAGCATGGGGTGCCTCCCACGAAGCGCTTGTTTAGTATCGAGTCGGAAAGCTTAGACTCGCCCCGAATTTAATTGTCCTTGGGGGAGCAAGTGGAAGAGATAATCTCAATCGGACTTTCATTCAAGATGTTTGAATAAACATTGAAGCATATGAAAGTTCCACTCCGATAAGATACCCACGGCTAAAAAGAATGAGAGATGCCGGGGTCAAAGATGGTGTCTTCACTCCCGAAGGAGTGAATAAGAGGAGAAGTCACCGGATAGGTGAAGAAAGGGAGAAAGATCATTATCGGAATGGAAATCCATTCTTCATCATTAAAGCTCTTTGATTCTTTAGCAAAAACCTCGGGAGGGAGGGTCGGGGTGATATCATCGATAAGCAAACTCTTAGGATAGAGTACATCTCCCCCCGGGTCATGATCTTCCTCAAAATGAAAGTAATCATACTCCGGAGGAGGTATGATATGAGTCTTATGAAGTACGTCTTTGAGCTTGGGCTCTGGAAGGATATACGGAGGTGGGACATGTGATGTACTTTGTGTGCTAGAAGTTTGCACCTCGTCCATTATTGTCTCCGTATCTGACTCAATATCAGAAAGAATTCCATCATCAGGTGGTTTAGCAGGAGGGCGAGGGGATGAAGGATTAACGTGAAATGACTCAGTTTCTGGAAGGGAAAGGGGATCATTGTTGAGCAATTTTTCCAGAAAAAGTACATCCCTTTCTGAGTCATGGGAATCATCGGGGCGAGGTATTGGTAAAATCGGCTCATCGAGTGTAAAGTCCTCGTCCTCAACGTTCTCTAACCCTCCATCGAAAAGAGGATTAACTTTGCAAGAAGTATACTCATCATTAAATTCAAAAAGAGGGTTAGAGAAAATCCCGGAAGTAACCTTAGAAACGTCAAGAGAATCACCACAAAATTGCGAATCACTTTCATTGTCGGATATTTCCTCAGACTCACTTGGGATTGGGACGAGGTTCTCAACACCGTCTGATTCCGTTGCCGGAATAGTGTTTAGATGCTCGTCCCCCATTTTGAGAGAATCCTCTGGGTCCATAGAAGGTAAGACGGGAGTGATTTCTGCTGACGAATTCTCATAAACTCCCCACATAGAATCCTCAACATCGTCGTCATCATAAACGAAAGTTTGACGATAATTGGAACTTACTCTAGCTGCTTGTTCTTCAGCTAGCAGTTCTCCATAAGTTTTCTGATGAGGATCTTCTTGGGAAAGTTTTTTAATCCACTCCTTAATTTCTTCGACTAAATTTAGAAGATGAAGAACGTCTTGAGAAAGTGGATGAGGTGGTGGTTGAATCATTTGGTGCTGTGGAGGTTGGAAATTGTCAAAACCGGAAGTACTATAGCAAGGATTAGGTTCATAGTAATTTTGATTCCACGGTTGACATTGATAATCATTATGAGGACCCCCACAGTTTTCAAAATTTGATGTATTTTGGAATGATGTATTATTGAAATACGGTTCTTGCTCATAGTAGTTTTGAGGAGGGTGATTGAAATTGTTTTGAGGATAATTGGAAATGTTCGGATTAAAATCATAAGTGTATGAATTTTCAGCTTCCGAAGCACAAAACGAACAAAATCCATTGATAATATTTCTTCCACACCTCTCGCAAGTACACCGATGACAATAAGTTGATGTCGGATCTAACGGATTTCCACACCCATCGCAATAACGTTGATCGAATGAAGATAAATCGGGTTGTGGTGGGTAGTCGGAGAAATTTGGCGGTTCATTGAAAGAATTTGGATTAGAATCATAAGCGAATGAATTTTTAGCTTTCGAAGAGTAACATATACAAAGTCCACGACTCAATCCACATTCGTTGCAAAAACATCGGTCACAAAGTGAATTATTTCCCAACGGTTCTCCACAATTGAAGCAATTTTGCTGATTGAATGAAGATAGCTGGGGTTGTGGAGGGTGTTCGGAAAAACTTTGAGAATTATCAATGGAATTAAGCTCTCTTTTGAGGGCTACTTCACACCAATAACAAGATCCTCGTGGGTTGTGATTTCCACACCGCTCACACTTACACTTTGAACACTGAAGACTGTCAATCAATGGGCTTTTACAATCAAAACAGTGATAGCCGAGTGACGACATTAGAATTAAACGGATAGAGGGATAAAGAGATAGAATTAAACGGTTAAGAGGATAAGAAGATAAGAATTAAACGGTAAGAGAGGGTAAAGAGATAAGAATTAAACATATAAGAGGAGACGAAGATTATTTTTGGGTTTTGCAATTTAGAAAAAAATACAAAAGAAAATGGAAAATAAATTTGAAAAGAAAATCTTTTTGGATTTTTATATGTAAGGAAAAATTATTATCTTTTTGGTGATCGTTCGATCAACCGTACTCGTTTCTTTCAAAACTACGCGCAGCGTGGCGGAAGAGAAGAATTGATCTCTTTTCGGTCTGCAATTTAATGTTAAGACCTCCTTAAACCCCGTGTATAAGTTGTAGTAAAGAAATAATCCGAGAAACGTTGAACTTAACGATCTCTTTTGTTGTTTATTCGGAATGGTTTACAACACTTTCAATAAAGTGAGGTTATATTATTATTGTATTTTTGAAAACACTTTAGGAAAAGTGTTTTATTTATTTTCTTTTGTATTTTTTTCTTTTTATAAAAACGAGAAACTTCCGAGGAAGGGTTTTCAAAACACGATCCAACGAAGAAATTCAAACTCTTCTCAAGCCTTCCCCGGAAGCAGCGCCATTTTTGATTCGTCGTTTTAAGTACGTATTATTTTCCAAAGGAAACACAACGAATGTATTTCCCCGGGTCGTGTTCCCAACGAAGGTTGAAGTCGAGTCGTCGTTTACGTTATCGAATTGTGAAGTGAATGTGTGAAAAGAGTGATGCTTGGTGATTTATACTACGAAAAATGAAATAATAAATGAAGACAAGTATTAAAGCTAAGGGTGCAACTATTCTAAGCACACTATTCTAAAAAACGCAATTTGGAAATTTTAAAACGTACTTTACGAATTTAAAAACGTAACTAAAAAGTGAATTTCTTAATTTTAAACCCTAAAAATGCAAAATAATTTTTCTTAAATCCTAAATATAAAAAGAAAATTTTATAAAAAAAAAATATTTATTTTTTTGACTTTTTATTTATTTTTTATGAATTAAAAACTAATTTAAACTAATTAAATGATTTAAAAATATTAAAACAAATAGGAAAAATCTGTAAAATTCTGAGTAAATCTAATTTTTAATTTTCTATCTAGGGAAAATAAATTCAGAACTTAATTCAGCTAAAATAAGCAAATAAACTAAAAATAAGCTAAAGTTGACCAAAAATTATCAAAAGCTCAGTAACTGAAGAACATGATACTTGAAGCTAGAAACAACTTAATAAGCACAAATAAGCATCCAGAATAAGCAAAATAAGCACTAGAACAGTTGTAATATAAGACAGAAACAAATGACTAAATACCTAACTTTAAGCTACTCTAAAAGCTAAGAATAAGCTAATTAAGGCAAACCAAAAGCAGAATCACAAAGCTCATATCACAGACTACTCACAAACCAAAAATGCCCAAATTTGAACATCAATTGCTACTAGAAATTAAGCCTAGAACAGTTGCTCTAGAAACTGAAATCTAATGCAGGTTTAGAACAGCTCAATGGGGCTTTTTGCAAGCTGAAATTAAGCTACTTGATAAGCTAAAAAGTGAGATCCCAGATAATGCACCTCAATATTACTGTATAAACTACTTATAAACCAAAAATCAAGGCCTAAGTTTAAATGATTAAGCTAAAAAAGTACCTAGATCAGCAGCTAAAAAGCTCAATTCTGCACGAAACTAACTGAGACAGCAGTGGGGGAAATTTGGCGCAAAACCTGTGCAATACTTGACCTATTATATCCAACTCTTAGAATCTGACCTAAGCTACTTTAACACTCTGTTCCGAGTTTTGAAATAGAAGAAAAGAAGAGAAGTGACAAAAATGGGCAGAAGAGAGGGGGAGAGAAATGAAATTTAATTTTTTAGTTCGTGTTCCCGAGTTAGAAAGAAAAGAAAAGAAGAAGAAGAAGAAAAATTATGATTTTACAAGTATACCCTTTAGTTTATATAAAATTATGTTATATGTCTAGGGCATTTAAGTCATTTATATTAATTAAAAGATTCCTTATTTACTTTCTCTCCAAATCATCCCACTTTTGGGAAGAAGATTTTGGAGAGAAAATTATCCAAATTTTCTCTCCATCTCTTTTCTCTTCTCTCCTGAAAAAACTCGGGAACGTAAATTTATTTTGATTTCTTCCCACTTCTTTTCTCTTCTTTCAAAAATAAAACTCGGGAACGCAGCGTAAGGGATTCAGAAGTGCAAAAATTAGGTTCTAAATAAGCTCAGCTTATGCTGAGCTTATGAAGGCAGTTGAAAATCTAGTATTCCACTTCTTAGCTCAAAACCTCAAAACCAGTTAAAACAGCTTATGAGATCCAACAAAAAGCTTAAACAAACTAATATTAGCAAGATCAAAGTATCCAAATAGGCAAAGTAACAGTAACCAAGCTGATCTACCCCTAACAGTCACTATTCCAAACACCCCTTATCAAACTGATTTTGCAATTTACCCTAGACCTAGTTATTTTAAGCTATAAACTACTCTTACTCTATTACTCCCTAGGTTACTTATAAGCTAAAAGAACAGATACCACATTCAGATAAGCAAGAAGAATAAGCTGAAACAAATAAGCCAAATAAGCTATAGATGAAAACTTTGAAACTTACAAGTGTCTACTGGAAATAAATGAACTCAGAATCAATATGAACCCAGGCTTATCTTAATAATCCAATAATACCCCAAGATCCAGCTTAATAACAGCAGCTTATCACCTCAGCTTATTTTGACCCAAATAGTTGACTTATGTTGACTTTTTTGAACTTTTGAATTTAAAACTGAATTAAACAAAACTACTTTGACAAAAGCAACAAAAAGCTTATACAAGCTTATAAGAACAGAAATGAAGCTTAAAACAGATTAAAAGTAAATTCGAACAAGATGAGTAAAAGGTAAACTGAAATTTCATTAACCAAAAGTTGAATTACAAGACTAAACTGAAATTTAAAATGATTACACTAAAAGCATTAAAGTAAAATTGGTCTAAATTTCTCTAAATACATGAAAAATCGGACAAACATCAATGGAGGAGGAGGTCTTCTATTTATAGCCGTGGGTTGAACCTTCTAGGCTTGACATGCTGGCAATCCGTGTGCTCTTGAGCCCATCTCCACCCTTAGATCACATCCCACTCATCCACAGCCATTAGATCAATCTTCATGAGGTGTCCCAGCCAATAGGAGGATGCCATGTGTCCCATTCGTGCATTCCCTGCTCTTCTGACACCCCTGACACGTTCTAGAAGGCCAATGATTGGACTTATAGACCCTTAATTACTGTAAAATCGTACGGTAAATGATTTAGGGTTTATGGCACAGTAAATAATCTGGGTTGAGAGGATTTGGGGGCGCGGGTATTGTGAGTGTTTTATATATATATATATTATATATATATATATATATATATATATATATATATATATATATATATATATATATATATATATATTTTGACTGTTTTGGGTAATTTGACCGGGTTTGTTTGGGTCGGGTATGGGTGAAGGAGGTGTGGGCTGGGTTAGTTATTTAAGTGGGTTAGTTTGTAAATCCAGATATTAAAATTTTATAAGATTTAAAGGTTTAAGATTATAAGGACCATTTGTGAATATGCTGAAAATTTAGGGACTGAACTTGCCAATTTTCCAAATTTGGTTTAAGGGCCATTTTTGTCTTTTGGTGAGATTCTAAGGGTGGATTTTGACTTTTGACCAAACATGTCTCTCCCGGCTTCGGCTATGAGTCTTTTCCATATCTCGTGCTCGTTTTCCCGGTTTTTCCGTGTCTTTTGTCGTTTTTCCTCGATATCCGTTCTTGCACATAAACAAACACAAAAACACAAATATCTTTGGCATTTTGGTCGGTTTTTGGTCGTTTTGGTCTTAATTTGGTAAATAAAAGGTATGTGAATAAGCACATACCAAGGTGAGGGTGATCTTATTGGTTGGGATGGTGCGGGTGGTGGTGTGGTAGCCACAGGAGTTATGGTGGGTGGTAGAGTGTTGATGGTGATGTGAGGTGGTGTTTGAGTTGAGAGGGTGAGGAAATTCTCATTAGCTATGGGTGAGGAAATGTTTAAGGGAGATGACTCTTCTGATGAAGCATTTAGATTCACAAAACAACAAGGTCTGACACTCATTCGAGCTGTCCTTCTTGGAGGTCTACTTGTTGAGGAATTGTTGGACTTTGTCATTGTTGAAATGGGCAGGTTTGCTTAGAAGTGCAGGAATGATACTTAGAGATGATGGTGAAGGTGTGAATTGTGATCAACTAAAGGTTCCAATTTATAGGCAGTAAGGTTTATGGAAATTTGTGTTTAGATTTGATGTTGATCCATAGAGAAATGTTGGTTCCTAATGATTTGGAAGAAGAAAATGAACTTGTCATATCACCAAAGTCAATCCATAGAGATGGAGTTGAGTGAATTAGAGAAGATATGCAGTAAATGCAAAGGTTGAGTGGGAAATCTATTGATTTGATGGATCCACATATTGCAAGGAACCAAATTAAGGGGTCCTTGCTTGTTACAGAAAGGTAACTTGAGTGGAAATTTAAATTTTCAAATTTTGGTGGGAAATGAATTTCTTATAGTTCTAAGTTTTCCTAAATGATCCTAATGTGCTTAAATACCAGCAATATAATCCTAAGAACTAGAATCAATGATCTAATGGTGCGGGATTAGACAGGAAATTTGAAAAAGTTACTGTTGCTACACGGAGCCAAACGATAACAAAGGCGGACCCAATTTTTTGGTTCCGCAGAATCCGCAGGGTGAAATATGGCAGAGCCAAAAAATACAACAGACGGAACCCAGAAATTGGTTCCGCCATATCCGCTGAATCAAAAAAATTAACAGAGAGCATTTTAAACTACCCGAATCCCGTTGGAATCCCGAAAATTATCCTAAATCGTGTGTAATTAATTAGTTGGGATTGACTAAAAACAACATAAGTTCTAACACATGGTAACACATAGATCAAACGAATGATTTTGAACTTACCATAAATAGATGTTAAGCCAAACAGTGGCCTAATCGTGAAAACTTGATAACAACAGAGTGTTATCGTCATACAGTGTTAAGTTAGTTCACATAGATGTTTAGCAATAACATGACATCCTAAAAACACAATAATCAACACATCATTGTTTGAAATTGCTTAGTACCAAACATCCCCTAAACTATCATTTCTTGTCAAGCTTCTTGTTATTTCATCAACCAACGTCCAATGTTCTTCATCATTCCTCTTGTTTGTTTGAATTCCTCGCTTTGTTGTGCTATTGGCGGAATTTGGCTCATATACTCCGGTGGTGGAATCCTAGAGTTTGGCAAACCATCATCCTCACTCACGGATGATGATGATGATGCGGAGGAAGTTGGAGGATGAGCGCGTTTTCCTCTTGACATGGCTACTCTATGGTTACTTAGGGGTACAAACGTGTGTGGAATTAGAGAGTAGTCAGGGAGGAAGCCGTTTGCGTTTGGAGGAATGGGTGCAAATGCTCTATAGAGACGGGTGAGAAGCATCCCGTAAGGCATGGCGGTTGTTCCTAAGCCCGGAATGTTGGCCATTCACTTGGCGACATAATAGGCTAGGTTGAATGGTTGATGGGTAGACACACAATAGAGCATGTAACAAAGGCTTGTGTTGACATGATCCCTATTTCCTATTGTGCTTATGACGTTTTCCCTAAGAACTTCTTTTAGCTTCTTGAATTGAGGTCTAAGCTCGTTTAGCTCCATGCCAAACGGATCTCTATCAACCTCCCGACCTCGACTAGTCCTAGTGTGGGTGGTCCTAGTAATGAAGAGATGCTCACGGATGGTTTCTTTTGGAGTTAGGGGTGTGTCATATGGATGCATACGATCACCAAGGAAATCTAAGATTGACAATGACCACTTGTCGGAGTAAAAACAAGTACCTCTACCCGGAATTCCTAAGACTTCCGCGAATCAGTTCAAAGGGATGTTGAATTTTGTTTGGTTGACTTTGAAGTGGACGTTTATGTAACTACAGTCATTGGTGCTAAGGCCTACGGTAGCATAGAATTCGAGCATAAATCTAGGAACTATGGGCTCATCTATGTCTAAAAGACAATCAAAGTTGATGGCGGCAAGTTGTTCATGGATGTTGGTTCCTTCTAAGAATGAGGGGTCTACGGTTCTACCCTCGTATACGTATCTTTTCTCTAGAGCCTTAAAAATCTTAACTTGGTCGTTTGTAAGTCCTTTTGTCTTATGGTGTTTGGGTAGGTAATTGAGGGTGTCTTTATGGTCATAGTATGTCACGAGAGGCATGATGTTGTCCTAGACACGAAAAATATATAGTTTAGTTAAAACTATCGAAAATACATATATAAATTTCTAGTGTGTGCCTATATGGGGACAATGTGGAGGTGCGGTTATCTCGACTCCTTTTGATGCATGAAAATTTCGTTTATGCAAATTTTATAACGAAAATGAGAGATAACCCAAACGCTCCTAATTCAATGTAGCTTCGTTTGAATGTACCCAAAAATACATATTAGTTATGTATTCCCTTTAGCATTCAAGAGACATTATGCAAATGATGTAAACATAACGTTTTTATTTGTATGAACAATGTGCAAAAGCCGTTTTTCCTAGTCGTGAGAAGATTTTTATAAAAAATTTCTCGTGGGGTTTTTGATGAATTATGATAATGTTCTACAAGATGCAATTCCTAACTATAGAAAACATGATTTGGTATGTAATTCAGTGAATATGCTTCATGATTTTACAAAAAATATGCATAAACCCCAAGTTTTGATTTTGTGCATGAAATAGAAATCCTAGACTCAGATCAGGAATGTAGATATGATTAGGATAATTACAGAGAGGATTAAAGCACAAATTGGTTGTGATAGAATGCCTAAATTCTGAGTTTGTTTACTATGGGTCGAGTTCCAGTAGCTTGTATGTTTTTGGGAAGTGTGATAAACAGTACATGGGTGTTTGTTTAATATAATAAAAAAACTGACTCAGGGAGCCGCGGATCTGGCGGAACCAAAAAAAGGGATCCGTCCTTGTTGTTGTTTGGTTCCGCGGGATCAGACTTGATTTTTGGTTATTGTCGTGTTTGGTTAAGCTAAGGTTGGTTGTTTTTCGGTACAAACTCCCTTCTCGGTACAAACCTTTATACACGTCAGCGGAGAAAACCTTTATACATGTTATACACGTCGCTTACACCTTTTTTCGGTACAAAGCTAAATACCGGGTTCTAGTTCAAGGTAGAACCAACCTGACGTCGCCTATACAATTTTTGACACTAAGCTAGATGTCGAGTTCTTTTACAAGGGTTCAACCACTCCCGACACTCTATGTGTTTTGAGGACTAAAACACTAAACGATCACTACTGAATGTTTGGTATAATAATGATGTGTGAACTATAAATAAATCACACAGTAACTATACTAACAGGTTTGCAACAGTGTGTTAAACCTTGATGCTTGATCTCTTTGCTACAAAAAAAAGAACACTAAGAATGAAATGAATGAATGAATGGGTTAGTAATGTATGAAAGAATGAATATGTAATTTATGCTATATGAGTGATGAGTGAACTTGAATGAGCAGCTTGCTATTTATAGGCAAACTGCTCAAATAGTCCACGGATATGGTGGACCCAAATCCTGGGGTCTGTCCTTTATCCAACTTGGTTCCGCCAGAACCTGATAGCTAATCTTTGCATATCTTTCCAAATCTTGCCAAGATCTTACACAATCCAATTATTTGCTTGAAGATCTTTTCAAGATATTTACTAAATCTACAAGATATTTTAAAGGATATCCAAATGATGTATGCCATGATGTCATGTATATATTTCTATTTTAAGAATAAAAATGTAAACATATAAATGTATATGTGTATGTAATGTGTAATTCCTAGTGATCATGTAGTATGTAAATGAGTTTTAAAAGCTTGTTACTATAAATGTAAAAGACTTTAACTTATTGATGCGTGGTTTTGCGACCTTACAACAGGTTTTACCTCTCGAGGGATCTCAAGAGGCTTACAACCCCACCAGGCAGTGTACCTGACCGATGTAGTATAGTGTAGTGGTAAGTACGGGGGATTGATTGTTCTCCATAGGGAATAGTGTCGTTAGGATTGAAAAAACTACTCTAATAGGTCTAGGGGTGAGAGAAGATTCTTTTTTATGTTTTTATAATTTTATGAAAGCAAGTAAAATCTCGGGTTTGAAAGAGTGGGCGGAATTAGTTGCTAATCAACTAACCCAAATAACTACGAATGCAAATAAAATAAATTAACTGAAAATGAAAAGGTGGTAAAACTTATGTGGAGAGAAATGTGTTTACTTAGATTTCCTTACTCCCTAACTATCTTTTACCGGTTGATTAGTGTGTATTAATTACGTGGATGACGGGTGTATTCCTTAATACCAATCGTGGGGTGGCGTACGTACTTCCCCAACTCTATGAACTCCTACTTCACTCCTATGTCGAGCCGGCTAAGAAGCTCCTAACATGGGATCACTAGAATTCGCTCATGCATTAAATACAACCATAAAAACCTTAGTACGCATTGGTTCATGTTTCTTAAGACGTTCAAGCAAGTTACCGAATAGGAAGTTAGCCAGTTTTCTTAAGCCTAACATAGATGAACAATCATCCAATACAATTAATAACACACTAATAATCAATAATCAATAGTTAGGTTTCATTAGATCTAAGCAAACACAAAGAAAACCTAGCCTAGCATGTTAAACAAAAGACAAGAACAAGATAGAATCAAACAACACATAGACATATTGAATGATTAATTGATAACTTATCTTCAATGTAACATGGAAGATCTCAAGGCAAAAAGCCTTGAAAAAGCTGCTAAAATCGTCTTAGGGTTTCCTCCCAAAAGGTTACACACAAAGTTCCACACTAATGACAAAAAATTGCAAAACTATATATAGAGTTTAAGGGCTGACGGCGTCACGTTATAGATCCTGACGCCGTCACCTCGCCGCTTTTAGGGTTCCCGGATGGCCTTCCTGACGCCGTCCCTCTTTAGACCTCCAAAATCCGCTCTGGCTTATCAAGGCTTGACGCCGTCAGATTAGTGCTTGACGCCGTCCCTCTTTAGCTTAAGCCGTGACGACCTTGATCACATTAAAGGGTGACGCCGTCAGATTTTTCATGCAAAATTCTCTGGCTTATCATGAGTAATTTTCACATCCACCTCTTTTATGCTCCAAAAACGTCCAAAATGCTTCCTTTTCCAGATTTCTTCTCCAAAGTACCTAAAATGACAAAAGGAACGATTTAGGGCAATATTTGATCAAATAAATACGATTTAGGGCTTAAATGACCCCCTAAAAGCGGTACACTTTTCGCTTCATCAAATACCCTTACACTTGAGATTTGCTTGTCCTCAAGCAAATGCGCTTTTATTCTAATCAAAATACAAGTTAGGGGTCATTTAATGCTAATATAAAAGTAATTACAACAAATAGTCGTTCCACTTTAATCATAATAAGCACGGAGATTACATACTAGCACCTCACAAGTAGTGTTTAGATACTCACATCTCTCAAGTGTCATCAAAATAAATCTCATAAATGAAAACGGATATTATCTCTCACTACCTGTCATAGCAAATAGATTACCATAGGCTTGGGAAAGGATCAAAAACCTCCTCCACTAGGCGTAAGCACCTAAGATAAACTATCAAAGAGGGCTTTTACATGGGTTATAACGTTAGGTGTAGGGATATGATAAACACGGTTTTGTTGGATAAAGGATATTTTACTGGTGGCGAGTTAAATATCTTGATTAATTACATGTACTATACAATGTTGCTAAGCCAAGACTCGACTCAATCTTAAGCTAAAAACAAAATAACAAAAACATAAAATAAACATAAAATAAAACGGGATGGTAGTCCGTTTTCTTTTTTTTTTCTTTTTTTTTTCTTTTTCTCATTTTTTTTTTTTTTTTTTTTTTTTTATATTTTTCTTGATTTTTTTTTTTTTTTTTTTTTTTTTTTTTTGCATACACTTTTGCCCTACCATCCAAAATAATACATCATAGGGGCGTTGCATTCCTGGTATGTGCTTAAACACATACCATTTCTAGACCAAAACCGGACCCAAAATGACCAAAAACCCGACCAAAATGCCAAATATATTGTGTTTTTGTGTTTTTACATATGCAGGCACGAATATCAAAGAAAAGGACAAAATCAAGCCAAGAACCGGGAAACCGAGCACGAGATATGGAAGTGTTGTTTATAGCCGATGCCGAGGAGTAATTATGGTCAACAAGTCAACCGAGGTCCTCATATTTTCAGAGATTGTCAATTTCACCCTTGGATCCTACTTTAGAAAAATGACAGCAATGATCCCTTAAAATTCAGAAAATACACATTGGTCCTTGAACTTTAACCAAAACCAAATCCAAACTAAACACAAAAAAACCGGATTTAAAAAAACAACATCCTTCACTTTACCCAACCCTTCCCAATAAAACCCACAAAGCCCAACTTAAATTAAACTAAACCAAAGCCCATACCCCTTACCCGACCCAACACTTAAAACCGGTCAAACCAAAGAGTAAATCCCACCCGGTCAAAGTACTCGGTCATAAGGAGTCAAAGAAATAAAACTAAAAACACACCATCTTATCTCACAAAAAAATACCGATCCCTTTTACCCCAAATCCCCAACCGAAGAACCCTAATTCCTAACCCGAAAAATTACCACAATTAAGGGTAATTCAGTCATTGCACGGACTTCGAGGAAGCTACTGACACAAGGAATGACACGTGGGGGCAAGCGATTGGTTCGAACACGTTGTCATTATGATCGTACGGTCAAGAGTTGAAGCTTGGGAAGAAAGAAAAGATCCAAGGGTGATAGATAGCTGTGGACTCACGCGGATCGCCAACGTGGACTCTCAGAAGGATCGGCCAAGTCCTATAAATAGCGGGGATCATTTTCGTTCGAAGGCTAGTTTTTTGAGTAGTTAGTTTTTAGTTTTTTTTTAGATAGATTAGATTTAATTTTAATCATTTTATTGTTACTTTAATTTTTTCAGTCGAGTTTTAATTTCAGTTGTATTAGAATTTTTATTCGTGTATTCGGTAATTTTGATTAATGAAAAAAATTATTTCAGTTTTATTTTAATTGTCTGGTTATTTTTATTTCGAGTTATTATAATTGTTTTGAAGTTTTGAGGTGTTTATTGAATCAGTAGTTAAAATGATTTGAGTTTTGTTTTATGATCAGTCCGTTTAATCTATTTTGTAAAATTCTAAATCGCTTTTATGTATTGTTAAAATGGGATGTGTTTAATTTTGAGGTTGTTTAAGCATATGAAGTTAAGCTGTTTGGATAAGCTGGTTTGATAAGCTGATAAAATTAGTTGATAAGCTGGTGAATAAGTTGGTTAGGCTGATGGTGAAGAGAAGCAGGAGAATGGGTTATGTTATTTTAGTTGGCTTAAAAGCCTGGGTAGGTTCAGTTTTAGAGTTCTGAAATCACTTCGTTTAAGCTAAGGACCAGTGTAAGTTTCATTTCGTTAATTTTCCAGTGCTGATCATTGTTGTGTTTCTTTTTCATTTGTCCTTGGTTGATTTTTGTAAGTTCTGGATTAGTATCAGTATTAGAGTAAATTGCATAGGTCTATAAGTTGTTAAGTTTTTAAGGGATGTTCGTTTGAATGGCAGCTGAGCTTAACTGAATATTTTTTAGCATTGTTGAGGTACTTGTAGTTGTTATAAGAAATTTGCAAAACTTGATTTGGTTTAGAGTAAATCTGATCAGCAGACTCTTCTTTTGGCTACTGATTTAGGCTCGATTCAGACAAGCAAAAAAAAGCTTTTATTTTGGGCATTTTGGGTACTAGAGTAGATTTTCATATAAGCTATCTATCTCAGCCTTTAGATTCTAATTTGGAGCTATTTTGAGTGCTTTATTCGATCTACAAGTAGGGTGTTTAGAGTGCTTTTTCTGTTATAATCTTTACTGCACTACTGCTAGTTTTAAGTAGTTTTTGGAAATTGCAATTTCAGTCCCTCTAGTTTCTGTTTTAATTCTTTTGGCTTAAAACTTTTCATATTATTATTTTTAGTGTTAAGTAAATTTCCACAATTAAAAATTCAGCCCTTTGACTTTTCATTTTTTTTCATTTTTAGCATTTAACCTTTTAAATTAGTTTCATAATTTCACCTTTTATTTTTTTTAAAATCATTTAAATTGTTTTAAATAGTTTTAATTCATAAAAATTATTAAATAGTCAAAGAAAAAAAAAAAGAAAAAAAAAAAAAAAGAAAAAAAAAAAAATATATTTTTCTTTTTCCAAATTTTTCTTTTATCAAAGTTAATATAGGAAAATTATTTTTATATTTTTAGGTTTTAAATTTCACAAAATCATTTTTAGTTACGTTTTATAATACGTCGCATAACGTTTTTAATTTCACATTTTCGTTCTTAAAATTCATATGCTTAGTTTAATTGTTGCATTAGATTAATTAGTTAATTTCTTTTATAATTTCATTGTTCGTAGCATAAAATCACAATCAATCACTCTTTTTCACTCATTCACGACACGTATTCGACACCGTAACAACAACTCGATATTCGACCTTCGTTGGGAAACGACCCGGGGAAAACGCATACGTTGCCTTTTCCTTCGGAAATAAAATATACTAAAAACGACAAATCAAAAAATGGCGCCGCTGCCGGGGAAGGCTTGAAAAGAGTTGGAGTTTCGCCATACGAATTGTGTTTTGAAGAACCTTCCTTGGAAGTTAATTGTTTTTGAAAAATAAAAATACAAAAATATAATAATTAAAAAACACTTTTCCTAAAGTGTTTTCACCATTAATAATAAATCCTCCGTCTTCCGTTGAAGGAGGGCGGTTGTAAACCATTCCGAATAAACAACAAAACAAATCGTGAAATTAAACGTTATCGGACTACTTTAATTCTACAACCGGATAGCGAGTAGTTTTAAAGGAAACGGTTACGGATAACGTAACGGTTACCAAAAATAAAATAAATTTGTTTTTCAAGGTTTTTATAAACATAAAATTCCAAAAAGATTTTTCTTTTCAAATTTTATTTTCCTTTTCTTTTGTGTTATTCAATGTTTTTAAATTATAAAATCCAAAAATAATCTTCTTATCCTTTCATCAATTTGATTCTTCTTCTTTAACCCTCTAAACCGTATAATTCTATCTCTTTCTCCTTCTCATGTTTAATTCTTATTATAACTCTTCACCATTTTTTACCACAACCGTCGAAGATGATGGAACAAAAAGCATGGAAGAATTGTTGTTTGAGGAGCAGAGGCGGGTTGTAATAGCTTTATATTGTACACATGACATTAATTACTCTTCGAGTGGCAATCCCACTCCGCCTTCTGAATCTATCCTCCCCGACTCTTCCAATCCTTCCCTCACACCGGTTGAGGGAAGTGACCCCGTTTTGGAAGAGGTCGATACTTCTCTTGCTAATGATAATTCCGATTCAACGATGGTTGATGACTCTACTTTTGATTCGGAGGGAGATATTCGTTTTCTTGAAGAGTTATTGAATGAAGAACCATTATCTTCACTCCCTCCGATGAGCAGTGAAGTTTTTGATGAGTCCGATGATGATACGCTTCCAGATGAGGATGTTCCAAACGAAAATATCATTATTTATTCGAACCCTCTTTTTGAAACCGTTGATACGGATGAGATGCCGTTTGATCACGCTGCGGATGATGACGTTGAAAGTTATGCCGATTCTCACAATGAGTATACTCCGAGTATTGAAGACTCTTGTGGAGATATCGATGATGTTGAGGAATCACGTTCCGATTATGAGTTCATTAGCTTAGAGGAGATAAAGGATTTCGACCTAGATGAGGATGAGATCGAAGATGATTTACTTCGTGAACAATTATCTAATATCAATCTTCTCATTTCAAAGATCGAAGCTTTAAATAATCCGACTCCGTCTACTAATGCCGTGATCACCTCTTCATTTCCTATCCCCGATATGGATAGTGATTTCTTACCCGAGCTTGAAATTTTTCGATTTGAAGAGAAGAGTAGTGGCAGTCCCACTATTCATGCTGATATTTCTCTTCCGGATTATGAGTGCTTTCATTTTGAAATTGATTCCGAACCTATTTCCGATAATCCGTCAAGTGATCCTCTTTTAGAGGATGTCGATCGATTTCTTGCTTCGGATGACTCGATACCATCGGGTATTGAGAATGACGAGAATGGTCTTATTGAAGATAATGATTTACTTTCTGATGTTGACTCCTTTCTCTTCGATTTACCATATTCTCGTCCGCCCGCGAAACCACCGGATGTAGAATTTGAATCCGATACGGATGAAGTTATTTTTGGAGTGGTGGACGATGTTTCTGATCATGATGATCCGGTGCTTGATATTTTCCCCACCCTACCCACCCGTGATTCAGAATTTGACTTTGTTTTCGTCATCCGTGTGTTTCACCCATTCTTCACTTATCCCATCATTTCTCCATCTTTCCACTCCTCCGGGAGTGAGGATACCGTCTTCGACCCCGGCATCTCCGTTCTTCGTGCCGGGTGTCCGTTCCATTTGCTCCCCCAAGGACGAGTAAATTCGGGGCGAGTCTAAGCTATACGACTCGATAAAAAAAAAAAAAAAAACAAGCGCTTCGTGGGAGGCACCCCATGCTTATCCATCTATCTTCTTCTCTTATTTCTAATAAAGCATCATGAGGAGGGATCCCCTCTTCTATATCTTGTGTTTCGTGTTTTCTGTGATGTGTCCAGGAATGCCGATGACTGAAGACTCTCGTGCTCGTAGTTTCCTTCACGCTACTCGAGTTTCATCATCCGCAGCTTATCGATATCCTAAATCTTATCGTTTTGTATTTATCTTTTGGCATAATTAATAAACAGCCTTAGATTTATGTAGGAGAACCCTTACCTTTAAGACATTGAGGACAATGTCTCGTTCTAGTCTGGGGGGGGTAATCTGTCGATTTGATTTTGCCTTGCATTTTTGCTATTGTCTCGTGCAATCCCGTTTTTCCTCAAAAATTGAAAAAAATTCAAAAAAATGAGAAAAATTTAAAAAATTTTTGCAAAAATATAATAAATTTTGGCATTTTTGTTGATTTTCCGCTGGAGAGAGTAGGAATAAAATTCTGACTTGACCGGGCGTGTTGAGCCCTAGCTTGTCTCCTTAACCGTTTATAATCTATAAGCTCGTGCTAGTCTTTTACATAAGGAGCTAGAAAACGCGAATTCTTTTTAAGAATTTGCAAGTTCCCGTATTTGACTTTATATATGCATGGCTTGATTATTTGGCTAAGCATTCGCGGATCTTATTATTTAAGATTTTAAATTTGCGAAGAACGAGAAATGATAGAGTTGTTCATAAGTTAGATTGCTAAACGTGGAGTAGTGGTTCTCTTTAGAGCTCATCGAAGTTATTTGTGGTTTTTTGTTCCCATCAGCTTGTTTCACCGAAAATAATACTCTATAAATAATTAAAGCTATTTTGGTTTTGGCGAAATTTAGTTTTTAATCCTTCTTAAGAGAATCCTTGCTTATGGAAGTTGGGTACACATCAAGGTACTGCCAGTGTTACGGTGTAATAGACTATTCCATCTTGCCGGCTCACAACCGATGTTGGGATTGTTATAAAAGCCGTAGGACTCGGGATTTGGCAAAATATATAATGAATAATAATAATAATAATCCAAAGCCATAAAAAGTTTTCTGCATCTTGCCGGTTCGCAGCCGATGTTGTAGACTTCTAATAAAGGCAGAGGAAAAATTCCAAGGTCATAATAGACTATCACATCTTGCCGGTTCGCAGCCGATGTTGTGATTGTTATAAAGGGCCAAGGATATAATAATATGTGCTTAATAATGTTAAAAATGCCAAATTTCGACTCCGGGGGTGTCCTAATAAAGGCTTCCGTCTCTGGACTCGTAGATGAGTTGTTTCGGTCGCAAATAAAAGGGATATTCTCAAAATCGTGTTAAATCAGAGACCTTGATGTGGACCTCATTTTTGTATGCAACGGTTTTCGAGGGAAGGTTTGGAAACTACTTAGCGTCTAAACTAGGTATCTTTATCGGATTAAAAATTATCGAAACGAGAATTTGAAGAAATTCATTTCTCACCAAAAATAAAATAAATAAAGAAAAAATAGGAATTTGGGAACGAGAAGTCCACAATTAGCTTTCTGAGTAGTGTTGGCAGTCTAACTTGTAGATGACAATGATTTCGTTTTTAAGCTTAGTTTGGGGACTTGTGAAAAATCAGGGACGACGAATTTTATCCGTATGGTCACTTCCTCTTGTGTCGTGTTTCCTGCTCCGTGATCCTAAAAATTATCGAAAGATAATGATTGTCAACAAAAGCCGTCACAAGATTATAAGAAAATACAAAAATAGAATAAAAGGAAAATCAGGGAGTTCTTATAACATTGCATGAGGACATTGCAATAGCTGAGTCTGGGGGAATTTTGGTATGTGCTTAAACACATACCATTTCTAGACCAAAACCGGACCCAAAATGACCAAAAACCCGACCAAAATGCCAAATATATTGTGTTTTTGTGTTTTTACATATGCAGGCACGAATATCAAAGAAAAGGACAAAATCAAGCCAAGAACCGGGAAACCGAGCACGAGATATGGAAGTGTTGTTTATAGCCGATGCCGAGGAGTAATTATGGTCAACAAGTCAACCGAGGTCCTCATATTTTCAGAGATTGTCAATTTCACCCTTGGATCCTACTTTAGAAAAATGACAGCAATGATCCCTTAAAATTCAGAAAATACACATTGGTCCTTGAACTTTAACCAAAACCAAATCCAAACTAAACACAAAAAACCGGATTTAAAAAAACAACATCCTTCACTTTACCCAACCCTTCCCAATAAAACCCACAAAGCCCAACTTAAATTAAACTAAACCAAAGCCCATACCCCTTACCCGACCCAACACTTAAAACCGGTCAAACCAAAGAGTAAATCCCACCCGGTCAAAGTACTCGGTCATAAGGAGTCAAAGAAATAAAACTAAAAACACACCATCTTATCTCACAAAAAAATACCGATCCCTTTTACCCCAAATCCCCAACCGAAGAACCCTAATTCCTAACCCGAAAAATTACCACAATTAAGGGTAATTCAGTCATTGCACGGACTTCGAGGAAGCTACTGACACAAGGAATGACACGTGGGGGCAAGCGATTGGTTCGAACACGTTGTCATTATGATCGTACGGTCAAGAGTTGAAGCTTGGGAAGAAAGAAAAGATCCAAGGGTGATAGATAGCTGTGGACTCACGCGGATCGCCAACGTGGACTCTCCAGAAGGATCGGCCAAGTCCTATAAATAGCGGGGATCATTTTCGTTCGAAGGCTAGTGTTTTGAGTAGTTAGTTTTTAGTTTTTTTTTAGATAGATTAGATTTAATTTTAATCATTTTATTGTTACTTTAATTTTTTCAGTCGAGTTTTAATTTCAGTTGTATTAGAATTTTTATTCGTGTATTCGGTAATTTTGATTAATGAAAAAAATTATTTCAGTTTTATTTTAATTGTCTGGTTATTTTTATTTCGAGTTATTATAATTGTTTTGAAGTTTTGAGGTGTTTATTGAATCAGTAGTTAAAATGATTTGAGTTTTGTTTTATGATCAGTCCGTTTAATCTATTTTGTAAAATTCTAAATCGCTTTTATGTATTGTTAAAATGGGATGTGTTTAATTTTGAGGTTGTTTAAGCATATGAAGTTAAGCTGTTTGGATAAGCTGGTTTGATAAGCTGATAAAATTAGTTGATAAGCTGGTGAATAAGTTGGTTAGGCTGATGGTGAAGAGAAGCAGGAGAATGGGTTATGTTATTTTAGTTGGCTTAAAAGCCTGGGTAGGTTCAGTTTTAGAGTTCTGAAATCACTTCGTTTAAGCTAAGGACCAGTGTAAGTTTCATTTCGTTAATTTTCCAGTGCTGATCATTGTTGTGTTTTCTTTTTCATTTGTCCTTGGTTGATTTTTGTAAGTTCTGGATTAGTATCAGTATTAGAGTAAATTGCATAGGTCTATAAGTTGTTAAGTTTTTAAGGGATGTTCGTTTGAATGGCAGCTGAGCTTAACTGAATATTTTTTAGCATTGTTGAGGTACTTGTAGTTGTTATAAGAAATTTGCAAAACTTGATTTGGTTTAGAGTAAATCTGATCAGCAGACTCTTCTTTTGGCTACTGATTTAGGCTCGATTCAGACAAGCAAAAAAAAGCTTTTATTTTGGGCATTTTGGGTACTAGAGTAGATTTTCATATAAGCTATCTATCTCAGCCTTTAGATTCTAATTTGGAGCTATTTTGAGTGCTTTATTCGATCTACAAGTAGGGTGTTTAGAGTGCTTTTTCTGTTATAATCTTTACTGCACTACTGCTAGTTTTAAGTAGTTTTTGGAAATTGCAATTTCAGTCCCTCTAGTTTCTGTTTTAATTCTTTTGGCTTAAAACTTTTCATATTATTATTTTTAGTGTTAAGTAAATTTCCACAATTAAAAATTCAGCCCTTTGACTTTTCATTTTTTTTCATTTTTAGCATTTAACCTTTTAAATTAGTTTCATAATTTCACCTTTTATTTTTTTTAAAATCATTTAAATTGTTTTAAATAGTTTTAATTCATAAAAATTATTAAATAGTCAAAGAAAAAAAAAAAAAAAAAAAAAAAAAAAAGAAAAAAAAAAAATATATTTTTCTTTTTCCAAATTTTTCTTTTATCAAAGTTAATATAGGAAAATTATTTTTATATTTTTAGGTTTTAAATTTCACAAAATCATTTTTAGTTACGTTTTATAATACGTCGCATAACGTTTTTAATTTCACATTTTCGTTCTTAAAATTCATATGCTTAGTTTAATTGTTGCATTAGATTAATTAGTTAATTTCTTTTATAATTTCATTGTTCGTAGCATAAAATCACAATCAATCACTCTTTTTCACTCATTCACGACACGTATTCGACACCGTAACAACAACTCGATATTCGACCTTCGTTGGGAAACGACCCGGGGAAAACGCATACGTTGCCTTTTCCTTCGGAAATAAAATATACTAAAAACGACAAATCAATTCCCCTTCACTTGAACTTTTACATAACTTTACAAATAACTATTCTAATGACTCGAATTAAGATAATTGAAAAACTTGGAGTACTTTTAAAATATTTATCACATATGGGGGTAATAATGTTGTTCTTCCCCATTACTCCATTACACTAGTACTTTACCCATGAGTCCCAATCGTCCCAAAACAATATGTACAAGGATATGACTCGACTTAGCAACCATGTAATCAACTAGATAATTAACTTGGGTTTAAACAAATGTTGTCACAATAATGCACTAAAAATGAGTGCATACAAGGTAGGCTAAGGCGATTTGGGTGTACATTTTAGTGGGGTGTAACAAATTCTTTCTTTAAGTAAAATGCTTAAAGGTCGAAACGAAAAGATAGGCTCTGAGGGGTGTACTAGGGGTATCGTGTACTAAAAAATGAGTACAACGCAAAGGGTGTGGGAGAATTACTTGACCAAAGTAGCCAACGTAATTATAACAAAAACACAGGTGTAAAACAATGGGTTAATCCTAATGCCTCTTATCATGTAGTAAATCTAACTACACGAATGTAGTCTCACTTGTGGCCTCGGAATGGTCCTAACGCAAGTTCTAGAATCTAAGTGCTACCGGTACACACATCATAGCATAAATGCTTTTCCTACCAATTCTAGGGGCGAACCTCACATATTTGGGGGTGAAAATTTTTTTAGTGGTACGGTTTTTGTGCTAGTCATATAACTCCTATCCATGAGACGCTCATTAAGATCAAAGTTTCACTCCTAAATGTTGTAAAAAATTTTAAATTTGGCACTAAAATTGCCCTAACAGGTATTTCTCTCAGTTTTATTACACATCTACTATTAAACAAACAAAAATCAAGTGCAATTGTATTCTCTAAAGTATCGTACTTTTACCCCCCCTTACACTTAAGATGAACATTGTCCCCAATGTTCAAATAACAAATGTAAAAGTAAAAAAGTAAAAGAATGAAATCAAATACTCCCCTGATTCGCTCGGTGGATAATGTGGCAACATGGTTAGATCTTCTTCCAAGAGAATGTTGAAGCTCCATGACTAATGCATCGCCAAAAGCTTGATTCCACAAACATTTCCTTGTCCAAAATAACCTGTTAAACCTGAGAAAACAAACACGAAAACCTGCATAACATCGGCAGGATAAACTCTATATATAAGGATATAATGCTTGGGGAATGATAATTTTGCAGATTCCTGGAGATTATAAGTTAGAGATTTAATAAAAAACTTTTTATGAAAACAAAACTTTCAAAAAATTTCAGAAAATTAAACCTGACGCCGTCAGGTTGTAAAGCCTGACGCCGTCAGAAATGGTCTGACAGAATTCTCATGTTAAGTTTCCGGAAAAATTTTGGAAAAACCTATACCTTACTTCCTGGAATTCCTGCAAAACATCATTATGACTCGATACAAGCATTTGACTCAAACAAATACTAATATGTATGTTCATTTAATATTATTACGATTCATGTTCATTTGTGTTCTAATAAACCGATTTAGATTTCCCTTACACTTAACTTTTGCAAAATACCTTTATATGTAGTTAAGACGAAGTTAAAAACAAGATAAAGCATTTTCACAATTTAGTTTCGAACATGAATCAATAATAATAAAAATTAAACATACATACGGAAGCAAATAAAATCAAACAAACAAATAAATAAACACACAAAGCAAATAAAGCTTGGGTTGCCTCCCAAGAAGCGCTTGTTTTTGTTTGAGTTACGAGCCTGACTCTACCCTTATTTAACAGATAAAGGAGAGGTTTTTCCTACACTTAGGATTAAGTGCGGGTGATAGTAGCGATACACACCATCTCGGTGGAAGTATGCCGCGTGAGGAAAGAGTGGTGGATGAATTATATACTCAAAGGGGTGTGCTCCTTTCATCATAACCTTACCTAGTTCACTTTGGTCAATGGGTGAATTAAAGTTTTCTCCTAAAAAGGGATCATCTTCTATCAACTTCGAGAGATTCCTAGTTGGGAATCCATCTTGACCTAATAAACCCGGTTTAAACCCATAATGTTTCTTGTGATCAATCATGAATGGGTGATGTAAGTATGTAAGGTCATGGTTCACTCCTATATTAGCTTCCACTCCACATGGCCTAGAGTCTACTACCTTAATCTTAACATTACCTAGACTACATGGTTTGATGGGTGGATCGGGACCTTTTTCAATTCCTAAATTCACATCTAAAGATCGAAGATTAGGTAACGGTTTTGGTTGAGGCTCCGGTTCATCAAAAATAGGAAATCCCCTAGAACTAAGAGTAAGGTTGTGATCACTATAAGCATTCAAACCTATATCCTCTAGTTGTGTTTGGTTCAAAGGTTCTACCTCCATCAGGATTCCTAAAGTCTCTTCTACTTCTTCCGGGTAAGTCACGGGCGGTGTGTGTGCCTCGAATGATGGTGGGTTTTGTGGAGTACTTGGTGGACTTGGATTTTCTACTTTATCCTCCATCTTATCTTGACTACCTATGTGATTATTATGTGATTTGTTGAAGTCTATCCCCAACATGCACCTAGGTATCTCAAATCCTTTTCTATTCATCTCAAATTCTTGATCCGATTCATAAGAATCATTCTCAATAACTTGATCACTATGTTTCATTTGCCTAAAGGATTCCTCATACTCATCATATGTCTTGGTGAAATCTAATCCAAGCATGCACCTAGGTAGTTCAACATTAACCATCTCACAATCTTGGTCGGGTTCATAAGAAACTATCCTAGGTGAAGGCTCATATGGTGCATAGGTTTCACTTAATGAGGTATTTTGAGGGTTTGATGGGGCTCCTAAGGTGATTTCCTCAAAAGTTTTATGCACTTGGTCTCTTTTCTCAAGGTACTCACTAAAATCTATGTAAAATCCTGTTCTCATTACTTCATTCCACCATCTTGATTTATCCAAATTAGTAAAATTATATTTCTTCATGTAAAACTCTAGTTGCGGATTTGGTAGATTCACGTTCTCCATAATGGCGAACGGAAGAGTCAATGGAAAAACTTTACGAACAAAAGCACAAAGAAAAGATAGACTACGAGAAAGCTAATAAAAAGAAAATAAAAATCTCACTAGATAGGAATCTAATGAGTAGACCTAATAAAAATAAATTTTCAACCTAAACAATAACTATTCCCCGGCAGCGGCGCCAAAAACTTGATGCGTGGTTTTGCGACCTTACAACAGGTTTTACCTCTCGAGGGATGTCAAGAGGCTTACAACCCCACCAGGCAGTGTACCTGACCGATGTAGTATAGTGTAGTGGTAAGTACGGGGGATTGATCGTTCTCCACAGGGAATAGTGTCGTTAGGATTGAAAAAACTACTCTAATAGGTCTAGGGGTGAGAGAAGATTCTTTTTTATGTTTTTATAATTTTATGAAAGCAAGTAAAATCTCGGGTTTGAAAGAGTGGGCGGAATTAGTTGCTAATCAACTAACCCAAATAACTACGAATGCAAATAAAATAAATTAACTGAAAATGAAAAGGTGGTAAAACTTATGTGGAGAGAAATGTGTTTACTTAGATTTCCTTACTCCCTAACTATCTTTTACCGGTTGATTAGTGTGTATTAATTACGTGGATGACGGGTGTATTCCTTAATACCAATCGTGGAGTGGCGTACGTACTTCCCCAACTCTATGAACTCCTACTTCACTCCTATGTCGAGCCGGCTAAGAAGCTCCTAACATGGGATCACTAGAATTCGCTCATGCATTAAATACAACCATAAAAACCTTAGTACGCATTGGTTCATGTTTCTTAAGACGTTCAAGCAAGTTACCGAATAGGAAGTTAGCCAGTTTTCTTAAGCCTAACATAGATGAACAATCATCCAATACAATTAATAACACACTAATAATCAATAATCAATAGTTAGGTTTCATTAGATCTAAGCAAACACAAAGAAAACCTAGCCTAGCATGTTAAACAAAAGACAAGAACAAGATAGAATCAAACAACACATAGACATATTGAATGATTAATTGATAACTTATCTTCAATGTAACATGGAAGATCTCAAGGCAAAAAGCCTTGAAAAAGCTGTTAAAATCGTCTTAGGGTTTCCTCCCAAAAGGTTACACACAAAGTTCCACACTAATGACAAAAAATTGCAAAACTATATATAGAGTTTAATGGCTGACGGCGTCACGTTGTAGATCCTGACGCCGTCACCTCGCCGCTTTTAGGGTTCCCGGATGGCCTTCCTGACGCCGTCCCTCTTTAGACCTCCAAAATCCGCTCTGGCTTATCAAGGCTTGACGCCGTCAGATTAGTGCTTGACGCCGTCCCTTTTTAGCTTAAGCCGTGACGACCTTGATCACATTAAAGGGTGACGCCGTCAAATTCTTCATGCAAAATTCTCTGGCTTATCATGAGTAATTTCCACATCCACCTCTTTTTCCAAGCCATGACGCCGTCTGGGCCAATCCTTGACGCCGTCAAAGGTACTTTCCAGCGTAATTTTGAGACTTTGCCGTTTTCTTCACTTTTATGCTCCAAAAACGTCCAAAATGCTTCCTTTTCCAGATTTCTTCTCCAAAGTACCTAAAATGACAAAAGGAACGATTTAGGGCAATATTTGATCAAATAAATACGATTTAGGGCTTAAATGACCCCCTAAAAGCGGTACACTTTTCGCTTCATCACTTATATTCATGCTTTGCTAAAGATAAGCTTTATAATTGTCATTAACAAAATATAGCAAAGATCGTAAAATATAAATAACGTTTTTAGGACGATATTTGTATTAACACTAACTGTATAAGATATATACAAAATCTATTCTATACTTATCTTCTTACACATCTTCATAAGCAGTACCACCTTCAATCTTCAAACAGTCCAGCAGTATCAACTTCTATACTAGCAGTACTAACTCAGTCAGTTAGTACTGTTAGTTATATCTTCAGCAGTCTTCAACTTTAACTCTGGAAGTACTAATATTTACACTAGCAGTACTAACTCAGTTAGTACTGTTAGTGTTATTCCTTAGCAGTACTAATTCTTCTTTGATAAAAACTAAGTGCTTGGACATTTAATTCCTAACACTCAAGACAAAAGCAATTTCTTTTGCTTTGTCTCAATCATAGAACCTAAGAACGTCAACGAAGCATTGAAAGATGAAAGTTAGATCATCGCAATGCAAGAGGAATTAAATCAATTCAAGTCAAATGATGTTTGGGAGTTAGTACCAAGACCTAAGTACGTGACCATAATAGGAACCAAATGGGTATTTAGGAACAAATTAGACGAAAACGGAATTGTATCCAGGAATAAAGCAAGGTTAGTAGCACAAGGCTATAATCAACAAGAGGGAATTGATTATGACGAAACCTATGCACCCGTAGCTAGACTAGAGTCCATTAGGATATTACTTGCCTATGCTTGTGCGTTAGACTTTACGTTGTTCCAAATGGATGTGAAAAGTGCATTCCTAAACGGTTTCATCAATGAGGAGGTATATGTAGCACAACCTCCAGGATTCATTGACTTTGAGAAACCCGAGCATGTTTATAAACTTAATAAAGCTTTGTATGGTCTTAAGCAAGCTCCTAAAGCTTGGTATGATAGGTTAAAAGCTTTTCTTCTTAAACATGAATACTCAATGGGAATGGTAGATAACACTCTTTTCACTAAGAAGAAAGAATCAAACATCATCATCGTCCAAATATATGTCGACGACAATATATTCGAATCAACTTGTCAAGACATGTGTGATGAATTCTCTAAAATCATGCATGACGAGTTTGAAATGAGTATGATGGGCGAACTTAACTTCTTCCTTGGACTCCAAATAAAACAATTAGAAGATGGAATATTCTTTAACCAATCTAAGTACATTAAAGAAATGCTTAAGAAATTTGGATTAGAAGATACTAAACCTATGAAAACTCCAATGGCTACGGACACAAAGCTCACCAAAGATGAAGAGGGTGAATCCGTAGATAGTACTAAGTATAGAGGTATGATAGGAAGTTTATTATACCTAACGGCAAGTAGGCCCGACATCATGTTTAGTGTCTGCCTTTGTGCTCGCTTCCAAGAAGATCCCAAAACTTCTCACCTTGAAGCGGTTAAGCGTATCTTCCGATACATTAAAGGCACTATGTACTTAGGATTATGGTATCCTAAGCGGACCGGCATAGAAACCATAGTATATGCCGACTCTGATCATGCGGGAGATTATGTGGATCAAAAAAACACTAGTGGCATTTGTACCTTCATGGGTTGTTGCTTAACTTCTTGGTTCTCCAAGAAACAAACGGCACTAGCTATATTTCCACAACCGAAGCGGAATATGTAAGCACTGGAAAGGCATGTCAACAAGCACTTTGGATTATCACTTAGGTTTTCTTTTGTCTAGAGTCGAGATAATCACATCTCCACATATGTTTCATGTTGGCACACACTAGGAATACCTTCTTCTGAAGGAATTTCCATCTTACTGGTGGCGGTCCCTTATCTCCAGACGGTCCCCAATTTATAAAGGACTGTTGCCCTATATACGGGACCGTCCAGCGTGTCTTTTCTGTCGTTATCCTCCTTTCTGATTCCTTGATTCTGCACTCTTAATAATCTACTTGCTAGTCTAACCTACACTTCCCTTATTACTTAAACATAATTTGAATTAGTTAAACATAAGATGCATGCTTTGCCTAAGATTGCACTCCCTTCTTCTATTTAAACCTTCATCTTTCTCCTCAAATCTCATGGCATAACTTCTTCTTCCTCCTTCCTCACAATGTCATCCCCTAGAAAACCTAGAATGTCGGTCAAACCCATTTGGAGGAAGAAACAAAGCCTAGGAAACTTCATGAATAATTCCACCACTTCAAACACTCATAATCCCAACTTCAACCCAAAATCTCCAACTTACAAAGAAGCATCTTCCTCATCCTTTTCCTTCTTTGCTTTACAACCCCAAAATGAGTCTCCATCCATTCACAAAGAGTCTCCTAACCTCAATCCTCAAGATCATTCATTGCCACCAACATATCCACCTCCAATGACAAATCCAAACTCTCTACACTCCATCAAAGCTCAAGAATTCTCCCATCTTGTTGACTTGAACCTCCTAAACATCATTCTCTCCCAAAAGCTTCACCCTCCAACCATGCCTCATCCCTCTCTTGACCAAGTGGATGCCCATGGGGGTTATTGTGTTTGTTGCATTTACAACCGCAACCACTTTCCAACCCGGATTTCCACCACCTTCAAGCAATACTCTTTCACCACCCTTTCTCCGCTAGTCTTAGACACCATGCATGCTCTACAATAAAACCGGACCTATCTTTGAAGACTAGACTAGAAATAGGACTAGTAATATAGGACTTTGTTGTAATGGTCATCCCTTTGTATGACCTTGTCATGTCTTATGAATGTTTAATTTTATGCATGCTTAGTTAAATTTTGTCTCCTGTCTAACTTATTGCCGACGGTCCTTTAACTATCCGGCGGTCCCCAATATATAAAGGACCGTCCAAGCATTTAAGGGACCGTTCAACAACTGCTACTCTGATTCTATCTTTTCTTATTCTCATCTATTCTGTGTGTTGCTTATGTGTACTCTTGCACCTGTATGCTAACTTGTTTTTGTAGCAAAATACCATCGATCGATTCCCCAATGCCCTCATCTAGGGGGAGTATTAAGCAAGGGGGAGTCTTGATACCGTCGATTTCTTTCCTCTCTACACATCGACGAAGCCTTTTTGATTCTAAAAAAAGGGGGAGAAGAAAATGAAACTCATTAAAACTTATTAAAGCTTAATGTTACCTAAAATGAGCTTATATTTTGTAATCATCAAAAAGGGGGGAGATTGTTAATACAAATAATGTCAAAAATGTCATTTGCATTCTTCGGTCTCTACATCTTTATGTGACAAAATATTTTTACAAAAGTATTTTTGTAATTTTACAGAAATGTTTTATTAAGAAAATTAATTTGAATTTCAAATTCTCCAACAGCTAGTTTTTCCGCCTAAAGCCAGATAAGTTTTTCACCAGATAAACCTTCACCACATTAGGACAAAAATAGGAGCGTATGTCGGGACGGTCCCGTAAACATGGCGACGGTCCCTTATATATATGGGACCGTCCAACTTTAAAGGACCGTCCCCCGCTCCTCCTGGTGCCTATAAATACTGAACTGTTTCATTTCAGAAAAACCACCTCTTGAGCACTAAAACTTTCTGTCTTCTAAATTAATTCTATATACTCTTCTTTGATCACATTAACGGGCTGTAACTTGTTTACAAGTGATCACATCCATCCTTCCTCCAAGTGCAAGAGAAGAACACTCGTATTCGTCAAGAAATGAAGTGTTGATGAATAGTCCTTCACCTCATAAACCGTTGTTACGGATTTCTCCTCAACCTCCATTCTTTGTATCTTAATTCTTGTGTGTAATCCAACTTGAGTGCAAGCTCGGAATTGTGTGTTGTGTTGATTCGGACTAAAGTGTTGGTTCGAATAGTGAAGCCACGTGGGCTTTCGTGTCGATTGGTTCTAGCTAGGATTAGGACTCGACATTCCGCTTAGTGTCGTTAAACCTTGTGTAAGATTTGGTGTACGGTTTATTCCGCCATAAGGGAGCGTGTTGATGTAGTGTTTGTAAAACTCTCGAGTGTGACACTCAAGGAGTGGAGTAGGGCGAAGAGTGAGCTTCGTAGCCGAACCACTATAAATCTCTGTGTCCTGGTTTGATCATTTCTTTCCTTATCTTTACTTACTTGTTTATTATTATGTTCATTAATTATTGTATTGATATCACATAAGATTCGAATCGAGAAATATTTTTAAAAAAACTTGAAAAAGAAATTTTTGAAAACGTAATTAAAACGGTGAAACTATTCAACCCCCCTTCTAGTTTCTACAGTTTTGTTCAAAGTAAGTTTGATTATTCATTATATACTAAACAAAAAGGCTCTGTGTTTGTTGCTTTGCTTGTTTATGTTGATGATATTGTTATCACTGGAAATGATGAAACTGAAATTAGCAGTTTTAAGCATTTTTTGAGTTCAAAGTTTATGATAAAGGACTTGGGTGAGTTGAAGTATTTTCTTGGTATTGAGGTTTTAAGAAACAGTAAAGGCATTTGTATGTCTCAAAGAAAGTATTGTTTGGAGTTATTGTGTGAGTATGGTTTACTTGCAGCTAAACCTGTTGATACTCCTTTACCTGAAAATACTATATTAAATTGTTTTGAAAATGATAAAGATAATTCTTATTAATATAACTAATTATCAGAAACTGGTGGAATAATTGATTTACTTGACTAATACCAGACCTTATATTAGTTATGTTGTGCATTGTTTAAGTCAATATATGCACAACCCATTACAATCTCATCTTAAGGCTGCTTTAAGGGTTTTGAAATACTTAAAAGTGTCACCTGGGTCAGGGTTACAATTTAATCAAAAGTCTTATCTTAAGCTTAGGGCTTATGCAGATGCTGACTGGGCAAAATGTCCAAAAACTAGAAAATCTATTATTGGATTTTGTGTGTGTTTTGGGTGATTCTCTTATATCTTGGAAAAGTAAGAAGCAAGCTACTTTGTCTAAAAGTTCAACTGAGGCTGAGTACAGAAGTCTTGCTTCTGCTACTTGTGAAGTTATTTGGTTAGGAAACTTGTTGCACAGTCTTGGATTGAAAGATTTGTATCTAGTTGAGGTTTTTTGTGATAACAGTGCTACCACTCAAATAGCTGCAAATCCTGTTTTTCATGAAAAGACCAAGCATTTTGAGTTGGATGTGCATTTGGTCAGGGAAAAAGTGTCAGTTGGTTTTATTAAAACTGTTAAGATTCATACTGATTTGCAAGTTGCTGACATTTTTACTAAGTGTCTTGGACAGATTCAACACAAATTGTTTTGCAGAAATCTTGGTCTATTTGATATGTTTGCAGGTGATAAAGAGGTTGGTGTTAGTATCAAGGAAACTGGTGAAGGAAGTGAGGATGCCAGGACTGAAAGCTTATTAGCTTGAGGAGGGGTGTTAAAAATGATCAAGCTTCTAAGCTTAAACCACAAGGACTAAAATTGCCATTCTTAGAAGTTGATAAAGGCTGTTATCAAGTAAGCTGAAGGACTGAAGTGGAAATATGGTGTATATAAGCTCCTAATCAGATCTAGGGTTTCATTAGTCTTGTATCATCTCATCCGTTTTCTCTCTTATTCACACACAGTTATATTCTCTCTTAGTCTTGATATCAATTTGATATCTGTTAGTGTTTTGTTCTTAAGAATCAATCCCTTTAATTCTTATTGTCTGAGTGTTTGAGTGTTATTTGTAGTGAGGTTTAGTGTGGTGTCCTTCCGAAGGAGATCACACATTGTCTTGTTGACATAAATAATGCCTAAAAACATTATCAATATTTATTCATATCTCTATGTTTTGATGATCACAAAATGTAAACTCATTAAAACATAAACTTATAAAATAAACAAGTACTTAGTTGTAAATATTCACTTCTACAACTAAAATCACTTAAGGTATGAATGAAATAATGCTTAATGCATTATATGATCAAAGAACATTTTCTTAATAACTAGATTTTTTATAAAATGTCAAAAACATTTTATATCTTTTAGAAAAACATTTTTGGTAATAAATAAAAAGGTTTAATTCACTATAAATTTATGAATTCAAATTTTTAACCAAAATCAGTAAAAATGTTCCAGAAAAACCTTCCCCACAAAAAGACAAAACTGGGCAACGGCTGGCATGGGCGGCCCCCTTAATTATACTAGGCGGCCCCCTTAAAATTAAGGGGACCGCCCCCCTATTTAAGGGGGCTGGCCACGCTCCAGTAGCTTTCAACTGTCCAGTTTTTCTGCCTATAAATACCAGCCTTCCCCTGAATTTTTACTCACCCTTTTGCACTAAAACTTTCTGTTGTAGATCTCATTTCATATCTTCAAAAAACCTTTGATCATGTAATCTTAAGCATTGGTTTCCAAGTGATCCAAGCTTTCACCATCCAAGTGCAAAAGAAGAATACTTCTATCAATCAAGACTAGAAGTATTACAACTTAGTATCATCTTGTTACTCAAGTTGTTTGTTTTGTATATTTTGTAAATCATTCATTCATTTGTGTAAAGTGTGTATATAAGTTGTAAACATAAGTGATTAGGCTAGAGTAGTGCGTAAGTAGTGAAGAAGGTGGATAAGTAGTTGTGGAGTAAAGAAGTAGAGTAGAAGCCTTGTAAAGTTGTGAAGTAGAGAAGTCTTGAAGCCGTTGTGAAGGCATAGCCTAGAAGTCGAGAAGCCGTAGCATAGAGGTTGTGTAGCGGTCGTGTTGAAGCCGTGAAATCCTAGTCGTGAAGTCCTAGTGTTGAAGTCGTGAAGCCGTAGCATAGAGGTTGTGTAGCGGTCGTGTTGAAGCCGTGAAGTCCTAGTGTTGAAGTCGTGAAGCCGTAGCATAGAGGTTGTGTAGCGGTCGTGTTGAAGTCGTGAAGTCTTAGTCATGAAGAGTGAAGACATAGTGTTGAAGTCATGAAGCCGTAGCATAGAGGTTGTGTAGCGGTCGTGTTGAAGTCGTGAAGTTTTAGTCGTGAAGTCCTAGTGTTGAAGTCGTGAAGAAGTCGTGAAGCCGTTGTGAAGTAGTCGTGAATAAGTTGTGAAGAAGTTGTGTTGTGAAGTTGTGAGATTGGTTCTAGCTACGATTAGAACTCGACATTTAGCTTTGTGTCGTTAAGCCGGTGTAAGCCAAAGTTGTGTAAGGTTTTCTCCGCCATAAGGGAGCTTATTGAAGTTGTGAAGAAAACTCTCGAGCTTGGTGCTCGGGGAGTGGAGTAGGGCAAGGAAGGTGTCCTTGTAGCCGAACCACTATAAATCTCTCGTGTCTCGGTTAGATCTTTCCATCCCTTATTTATTTCTTTACTTACATCGTCATTACTTTCATACACATAGGCTTATATAATTATTAGTATTACTTAGAGGTCGACTTCACATAAAGATCAAATTTGAAACTCCATTCAAGAAACCAAAACTTTTATAATCAATTTAAAAGAATACATATATAACTAATAATAAGGTTCAAGTTTTATTTTTCATACAAACTTGAATCTAAGTGTTTCAAAAATAAACAAAGGTTTTCATAATAAAATTAAAAAGACGTAAAACTATTCAACCCCCCCCCCCCCCTTCTAGTTTTCCACATGTCTTTTTGTATTTCTTTGGTAAGCACCTGTTTAAGGACTTATCTTCTTTAACTATAAATAATAAAATACACCAAGGGGTGGTTTGTTGGGTGTACGTGTTGATTGTTGTGAGTTCTTTATCATTTTTACATATAGCTAGTCCTCTTTAGTTACTCACGAGTTGTCCTATAAACTTATTTCTCATGCAAGTAGGGATGGCAAAAGCACCCGAAACCGACGGGGAAAACCGAAACCCGAATCGGTTTGGTCGGGTTCGGGGACGGGTTGGCGGGTTTGGATGCGGGTTTGGGTATTGATAAACAATTTAGCCGGGTACGGGTTCGGTAACGGGTTCTGGTAATAACCGCCCGATTACCCATACCCGCTTTCTCGAATCTATACCCGCTTTATTAATATTATAATTAACTTGAATATATATACATTATAGTTTTATGAGGTAATTGATTTTGCAGCAACTGTAGTTCGGAAGCTGCAACATTTAGCAGATGTATTGACTATTCAAATGCTACTGTATTAAATTTCTAAATAACTTCTTTTTGGCAATTTAAATTTTACGAAGTTCCGAGTTAATTATGCTTGGACATCACATATTGACGTATAGCCACTATAAAAGAAACTATTTGTTTTTATTTTTTACCTCGAAGTCAACCATAAATTTTTTTGGAAGTATGTTTGTTTTACCGATCGAGCATATAATTACTTGACAATAGACGAGCATTATATCCGGATGTCTTCAAAATTATTTAACAAAATCTCAATTTTGCTAAATATTGGATTTGGCGATAGAGAAAAATTCAATTAACCACAAATTTTAAATGTGATTTGCTAAACACAATCTTATGAATTTTGTTTAAGTATTCTATTATTAAATAATTAACATTTAATAAACACCCAACATTTCATAGTTAACACCACTTATCACTTTTAAAATAACTAAAATATATAATTATGAAATATATGGGTTTATTAATTATTACTCCCTTCGTCCAAAAATAATTGTCCTAATTTGATTTTTTAAAGCCTTAATTTCTCAACTTTAATCTTTAATATTTTTTATGTGTTATATAATACTTGATAAAAATTATACCAATTAAAAAACATTTAAAAATCAATTCATTTATATATTTAGCATCAATTATTATATAACACAAAGAAAAATATTTAGGATCAAAGTTGAAAAAAAAAAAAAAAAAAAAAAAAAAAAAAAAAAAAAAAAACTTACAAAAATCAAAAGATAACAATTATTTTGGGATGAAAGAAGCATATTTGTAAATTAGGAATGCTTAAACAAACCATAAGGTTGTATTTAGCAAATCCCGTTTTAAATATACACAATTGTCATGAAACATTTGATTGTGTAACGAATTACTCTCCACTTAACTTTTTTTTTAATAAATCTTTTCATTTTAAACCCGATCACATCCGATCTGATCCGGCTTGATCTTCGAGCCAGTTCCCTGTTCAACCAGCCGGGTCAACCTGGGTTTTAAAACATTGATGATAAATGTTGTTACTCAAAGCTACAAATATGTGCGGCTATTATTATTACTATTACACATATAGTTACATTTTTCGCTTTGTATCAAAACGCCGTTTTAAGAAATTGAGGAATGCTGGTCATGCATTATATCTCATGTTTAGATTTTCTTAGGTAACATGAATTGTGAACATATACGTACTTTCAAACTATAAAAAAACTAGTTGAACCAAAGATAATATTTAAACGTAAAATGAATGGTTAATTTCATGACGCAACACGCGGGGCTCAAAATCTTCGTTACATACTAAATTGTATTAAAGATATAAGGCCCGTTTGGTTTGTAGGTGGGTTTAGGATTTGGATTTGGATTTGGATTTAGGGCCCGTTTGGTTGGGGTGTTGGATTAGGTTTATGGAATCAAAAAACCGTTATATAGGTGAGTTTAGGATTATAATTAGGATTTGGATTTGAAGTTGGATTTGGATTTGGATTTAGTGTAATAATATGAGAGAGAAATTATATTTATTTAATAAATTTTATAATATAATTAAAATTAAAATTATTTTTAAATACCAAATTTAGAAAGAGATAGACATAAATAGGGCTGTAAACGAACTGAACGTTCAGTGAACATTTCATGAACCATTCGGTAAAAAGTTCATTTATGTTCGTTTATTTATTAAATGAACGAACATGAACATTATTTTACGTTCGTTTAGTTAAACGAACGAACATGAACAAAAGTCGTGTCCGTTCATTTATGTTCGTGAACGTCCGATTATGCGTTCGTCAATGTTCGTTTATGTTCATTTATTTATTTATGTTCGTATGTCATATCTTTTCATTGTATAATTTTAAAATTGGTTTGTTTAAATAAAACAACACTTATAAAACAATATATTGTACATAATTTAATAAAGTTTATGTTTATTTGTCTATGTTCATTTAGTGTCTTAGTGAACGAACATAAACGAACATGAACAACTCATTTTCTTAATAAACGAACATGAACAAGAAAATTCGTCCGCTTAAGCGTCCGTGTTCGTTTATTTGTCCGGTTTAAATTAAACAAACGAACATGATCAAAGCTCCGTTCATGTTCGTCCGGTCCGTTTACAGCCCTAGACACAAAAGATTAAATCGGCCCACTTTTAAATTAAATCCCTACCATCCCCCTATCTTTTTGAAATAGTGCATTTTTTTGAGAGTCAACCCTCTTTTCAAATTTTAGAGTTGTAAACAAACAACCTTTAGGGTGCGTTTGGTTTGTAGGTGGGTTTAGGATTATAATTTGGATTTGGATTCGGATTTAATGTAAGAGAGAGAAAAATATTTAAAATTGTTTTATATTTTAAAAAAATGATTTATAAATTATTTATATAAAATGTAAGAAGAGAGAGATAGAGAGAAAATGAATTGGGTCCCATTTTTTGTCATAAAACTTACCACTCCCCCTACTTTACCACACACCTTATTATTTGGTATTGAGTCCAAACCCAAATACTGCCAAACGGTTAAAAATGATGTGGGGTCTATTATTCTAACCCAAACCCAATCTAAACCCACAAACCAAACGGGCCCTTAAATCCAAATCCAAATCCTAATCATAAACCCGTCTACAAACAAAACGGGCCAGATTTGGATTTGGATTTGATGTATAAGAAAGAAATAAAATAAAATAAAATAAAATATGTATTTAACTAAATAAATAATCATTTTTTATAATTTTATATACATTTTATTTTTAATAGGGTCCAATTAATGTGAGATGAAATTTTAGTGGGGACTATTTTAATTTCAAGGGGGAATTGCATATACATACAATGAAACTTGTATAATTGCATATTTCCTCAAAATACAAGTTTTGGATGAATAATGTACAATAAAGTTTAAGCATGTTTTGGAGAAATATTTGTTCAAATTTTAGTGGGTATATAAAATTATTGGGGTTCACTCACAATTTTGAATCTTTCTTTTTTAAACAAACATAGATTTTGCATTAATTAAATCCCAACCCCAATCAAAACCCACATACCAAACGGGCCCTAAATATCTTAATAATTGTTAACATGTGCAATAAATAAATTACATTGTTAATAGAGTGTCCTTTTCTTATTTTATTATAATATTCATTCACTGTATTTTGAAGAAAACTTTTTTCCTATTTTTCGCGAGTATGGCTCAATTGATGATTTTAGGTTTAACAGAAAAAATGGATTTACCATTAAAAATCCAATTCACCTATAAGAGCAATAAGAAATCTTAGAAATTTTAAATAGCAATTATAAATTAAATATATTAAAATAATAAAATATTATAAAAAAGTTTGATGTATAAACTTAATTTACAATTGTAAAACGAACATTTTTTTTTCTTTCATAATTACTAATATAAGGATACAAACATTATGATATACTGAGTATGTTTAATAAAAATAGTTGTAGACTGATTGATAACTACTAGGCGAGTACCCGTGCATAGCAATAGAATTCGTAGCGGCAAATAATTAACGATTTGTGATATTATGGTGAGTGTTTTGTGTAGCGTTCAAAATAGAACGTGAACCGATCGGAATGTAATTGAAAACGATTGTACTACACGATAACTAAAGTCTATAAAAAATTCTTAACATCTATCAAACAACATATAAAAACATTTAATGAAACTGAAGTAAAACATTACATTAGTTATGAGATAAAAACTAACAACACACGTTACTCTTCGCGTAAAACTTCTTGATAAACGACATTTGAGGTGTAGATTCCTGCTTGACGGAACTCTTTAATCAATACCTTTGTTGTTCTACAAAAGGAAATGTCTCATATCATGATTCAATCAGTAAATAAGAAGAGGATCGAACCAACCAACCTCAAATGTAAAGATAAAGATACACGAATGTGAAACCAACCTCAAGATCATCGTGAATATTCTTTTCATTTTTCTTTGAATGGAACGAGCTGATAGGAGGGGGAACAAGCTGATATAAAAACAACAAACAAGTTTGTGTAAATAAGGATTAAAAATAGCAAATAAGATCATAGAAAAGAAGACCATTTCTAACCTCAAGATCATCATCCACATTCTTTTGATTTTGCATCTCCATTGTTTTTGGTGGAATCCGAAATGATTTTGCATTTCCTTGGTTTTTTGGGGTTGTTTATATAGGCAACGTTTAGGGTTCAATAATTTGAATTTTCCCGCTTATGTTATTTTAGATCTCCATTACTTTTGCCTTCATACCAAATCGCATATTGATTTTCTTTGTTATTTTGCATATTGACTTTTGCATATTGGCTATATATTTCCTTAGTTTCCCTCCACGCATGGTTCCATGCAACCTTGACATGGGCTGTTTCCAGTTATTTATTAACATTTCCTTTATTAACTTAACATTCCAATCGTTACAAGATTTATACTCCGAATTGGAGGAAGAGAGAATCAGCCATTCCTAAGATTCTTAAAATAGAATTAAGTTTTCACTTTCAAAGGGTAGTTTAGGCAATACATTAATTTAAGTTTTTTCACTTTCTTGACTTGTTGACCATTTTTCCTTTATAATTAGTTAAGATAATTGTTAGTTATAAATTGGTAACTGTAAGTTAATATCTAATAATTGTAGTAGCAAAATGTGTTAGGAATTGTTATCTAAATAACCTATATAACATATTATAAATCACGAGTACGATCACATATGATGTATATAACTAACATAAACATAAATAGAGTTTGCGTACCTTTTAGCAAATAAGCAAACGAACTCTTTGATATACACGAAACCCAAAACTAGTAATCAAAGGAGATTATCTCTAAGTGTATCAGCACTACATGTCAATCAATACTACCGAATGCTAGTTCCAAAATGATACAATAAACCAAAACCCATGATCTTGATTTATGCTACAAACCAAACGTTAACCCTTACTCCGGGTTGTTTGGATCGGACAAAAGAAGAGAAAAGGATTAAGGCATCCTAAACACAATAACTTAAGGCCTAAGCTAACAAAGCCCATCCTCCCTTTTCCTCCTTGTGATGGCCGGCCATAAGCCCAACAAAACCCTTTATATTGACTTTTTGACTTGTTTAATTATTATGTAGATTACATATTAATTAAAGGGCTTAATGTTAATTATTCGTCTAACGAACTAATTAACAACCGTTAAGTATTATCGTTATATATACATATATATACTAATAAAGTAATATCTATGTGTATACGTGTGTGTCTCTATAGGCTCACGTATTTCTAGCCATATAAATATCCGTATGACGTTAGCACTTCCCAACAGCTTCCGCTTGCAAAAGTCATGATCATATAATATACTATACTAACATTGGTAAGCGTCTACCAATACGCCTATGTTTCCAGAAATACCTGAGTGTAGTTTCGTTAAAAATCTCAGTATCAATGGATTAAGTTTATTCATTCTTTTGCTTCAGATACGGTGCTAAAAATGGATATAGATCAAAGTCATTCTATAATTTAATTACTCTGTTTCTCATTATTGAATTGAACTAGATTACCAAATGTAACAAGAATCATCTTGACTACACTTTGGGCATGGCCACACAAACATTTGATCAACTCAACGAGGGGGCCAGTATGTACTAACTCCCAAACACGCGGAGGAACAAATTCTATTTTGACTAAAGTGTCTTTTCACATGTTTCACAACGTTTCTGAAAATAGTTTTTATAACTACCTTATTCAGGTAGCGTTTAACTAGAATCAAGAAAACGATGCAAGACAATAATTTTACAAATATTTTGCTCATCGGTCAAGCAAATTGTATACACCATGCACTATACAATAAGCAAACAATAATGTATTAAAAACTAGTTTCTTACAATGTTTCAAATGGAAGAGAAAATTATGGCATGTAAGCCCAGCCCTAGTGCATTTTTCAATGCAAGACAATAGTCTACATTATAAGTTTATATTATTATAATTATAAGTTTAAAAACGGTGCCGTTTTTGCACCCCTTTTTTCTCGCCTTTTTCGTTTTCCCGCCAAAACAATGGGCCCTGCAATTAAGTCCACTTCCTTGGCCTACTGGATTTTCTTATCAGCCCATACGCCCAGTTGTTTACCCGGTTAAGCAGAAGTCCAATAGGGGCCAACACATGATATTTAACGAGTCGGGCGACGGTCGGCCGCGTTGCGGCCTCGCGGGTTTTTTGCTATTTTTTGAATGTATATATGTTTCTGAATATATCACTTATGTAAATTAGAAATCCAATGCATGAAATAAGTAGAAAGGATTGTGGCACAAAAGTCATTATTAATATACAAATAAATGGTCAAAGATACAGACTTTGTGTTTCCTCTGAGTCACTATGGGGTCTGCATGACTGTATCAGTTGGTCTTGAGCCTTTATTTGTATATTAAGTCTGTTCCTGAACCGCACTAATGCTTTCATTAGTCCTAACCGTCAACTCCTTACCTGAAGAGAATAGAGTCCAGATTCTAGCTTTCTATTGTACTTCTCATCTTCATCCATCTGCAACAGAGAGATGACAAACATTAATTTCATAGTACATAAAAAAAATAGACGATATATAGCAGAGAACAAATGCCAAACGTTAAAAACAAATGAAAGAATAGGAAGACTTAGCCTCCAGATCATCAGGAAAGGCAATTACCTCATATAAAGCTCCATTAGTCGTTAGATTTGTCCAACCACCATTTCTCTCGAACCCTACGGACCCTCCAAACACAATTGCTAGAACCTCAATTGATACCCTGTTGCAGATCATGAGAAAAATTGGTCGGCGTTTTGAAAGTCAAATTTACATCAATATGAACATAAGCTCTAACGCATTTTGAGAGAGTTCATGGGAAAGATGCATCGTATGTGTGACCTTCCTTAAAAACCGTAACCAAGGAGTTAAGTTACAAAAGTACCCATTCCAGTGACCCATTTACTTATGAGCGGGTATATTTGGGTTGTTATCTATCAGTAATATGTTAACAGTCCATAACATTTAGATATCAATAAACTATATATACCATTCCATATCATATATACTGTATTAAAATCTCAATGATAAAAAAAAAATAAACACAGAACTAATTCCAATAAAGCCAAAAGTTCCATCTTTCTTTCACCATTTTTAAAAGCAGGCTGTAAAAAACATCACTTTTTTAAAATTTCAAGTGTCTACCCACATATCACAATAGCCATTCAAAGTTATTTCATCTTCAAAGCTTTATATGAAATTTGTCACTCCAATGGAATTATAGAGATCTTTAAAAAGGTACTGTTCTGCATATCTAGAAATCAATTATATAGAAAGATGTAATTATTATTGTAACGATATTGCGATTAATCATAGTTAACGCATTAATTATTTTATTTAAAAGAACTAATTCTTTGGTGGGCAACCCGACCCATACCATTTCAATTGGTACACCATTTCAAACCGATCTCATGTTTGACCCACCGTGCCCGATAAGCCCAGTTTGAATTTTGAACCCTCTCCGAGATATCCCTTGATCCAGACCGAGGTGAAAGCAGTTGTGAACTCAATATATAGTTACCTTGGTGTAGATTCGAGATTCGTGTTAGTGTGTCGGGTTGTGCTTGCGCTTATGGTCGCCAAATTGGTGAATGCATGACTCTGAAGAAAATACACCCTCCAATCTTCACCCTTTTGAGAAGTCTTACAGCGATATACTCAATCTGTAACCCAAACATCAACTAAAATTATAACTTTAGTTAAATTCCTGTAAGTCTGTGGCTTTTAATAGAATCAGACATGTTTATGGATTCAAAATCTGTAGTGGGATCTCAATTATTATTTAGTGAAACAAATCATATAAGCAGTATAGTTTTCACAATACCATAACATCATAAGTTGGTGGGTTGGTTAGTTGGATTGTGTTAAACATATGTCGTATACCATGTTAAAAATATTGAAAGTCATACCCGACGCCGCCTCCCTAAACCGAAGCGAGTTCAGCCGTAACATAAAAAATGTTTTCAAACCAAGCATCTTGTCAATCATGAATCTCTTGACTGTTAAGAAATGATATTGTATGGCCATGGTTGAGTCAATTATTTAAGTGTAAATGCATTTTCTTACCTTCTCAGTGAGAATCCTAATTTCGTATACAATAACATACAATGGTTCTGACGCCCATGCTGATTTCTAGTTCCGAAACTCCTGAATGAAGGCACTGCATATTTTCAAAAAAATAAGCGAACAGATACTCCAAAATAAGTCAAAAAACTAAATCAAACAAATGACGAACTCAAATTAAGCATGAAACGTACTTTGCAGACTTCTCGAATGGTTGGTATGATTTTGCAAAGTGCCCGACCCTATAACTCTGCATAGCCATAAGAAATGGAATTTGAATTCAAGTTTCATGACTTTCTCGAGATTGAATTCCAATCTCAGGGCAATACAAATACGAAAAGAACACGAAACACACACTTAAAATCCAAACAACAAAAAAAACTGAAAGTATAAGCATGCGTCAACTTTCATTTGCTAAGTTCCGCCATTGGAGCAAGTTTATGTTGTTCTCCGAATACAGAAGCTCTACATTTTCTAATCTGAAGACCAGCATCCTCTCTACATTATACCAGAACTATTAGAATTTAGCTACCATAAGATATAAGTTTTTGAAAAGTTTGATGCTTGCTTCTAATCTAAATAGAGCTCATTGCTCAAAATAAAAACCATCGTCACTTGACTAAATTGGGGCCATCGTAAAACTACAGCAACCAAAGACCCACTGTTTCTTTAAACTACCCAGTTTCCGTTAATCAACTTCAAAACAACTTTACAATATGGTATGTAATAAAGGTTACCTGAATGAAACTTGAGATTGCCAGAACTTTGGGCGTTTCTTTTATATGTGTATTCTTTGTTGTATTATATTCAATCCAAACTGCATCTACGTGATCACGATATCATCAGTGCGCGATATCATCATGTTAATACACCCTCGTACCCTACATAGATATAGAAACATCATTATTCTGCTTATAAATGTCACACTTAATATCAAGTAAGTACAGCCTTCGGTTTTACCTTATTTTGGTAGTACCTTCCTGCATATATTAAAAAAGCACTTGTTTTGTTGGAATGATAAGATATCAAAAGAGAATGGTGAAATGTGTCATTAGTGAAGCAGGCCAACGGTTACCACCACCAACACCCCCATCCACGACGCCACCAACAGCTCGATTAGTGTGAGCATGACTACCTTCTGCAACTCCGACAAACTGACAAAAAAACAAAAATCATTAAATAAATCCACATCATCAAGCATTCTAAAAAAGAACTTTGTTTGTGCAGTTCTTTTAAAATCGATGTTCACGTCTTTTACCCAAAAGCCTGTGAACATACACCTAGGTCGCGACTTAGATGTACAGTCGCATTTATAAAGGTTGTTTAAGAAAATAATTTACACAACTATTGCATTAAACATTTAACGTTTATTTATGATTACCCACAGTGAATCGTAATCTTTACCCGCGTCCAGCCCCTGCATTTAACTATATATTAATCTTTACCTCGCAGCTAATCTTTACGACAGTGAATTAACATTTAACGCTCAATCACCTAAGTGAGGAGAAGAGAGCATGACGTTTACCGGCCATGGCCTATAGAAACTATTAAGATCAAATCGATACAAACAAAGGCTGTTTAAGCATAATCACTTACATGTGGTCGAAGATTTGCCTTTACTTTGAACTTGTTTTTCACCATCCTTTTCCCACTGCTCTTCCTCAATACCTAGTATCCTAAACCTTAAAACCCGGAAAATTAAACTCAATTAAACTCAAAACAACCAATTCGTATTTAGAATTTTTGCCGAATAGCTATTCGTGTCTCTAACTCAGAAAAACCTAAAAACTTACTTGGGATATGTAGGTATTGAAAACTTGAATCATCTACTTTTAAAAACTTACTCACTTGGAACTCTTACAGTAATTCAACCAATCCACTTACAAATACCGAAATAGTAACCTGAAAAAAAATTGAATACATAGATAGATTACACATTAGAATATAGAATCATTTTTTGGACAATATGAATAATCAATATGAAAGATTACCTAGAAAATCCATCTTTAAGCCACAATCGATAAGAATGATCAATTGCAACCGAACACGAATAGAGCATAACCGGCACCAAAAAAAACGCTAACCTGTCTGATCATGTGTGTCTGTGACACCGGCAACCAAAACCCCCAAAATCAAAACCCTAACCCTCGTGTTTGGATGGCATGATGTATGTGATCTGTGTGTGTGAGAAAGGAACCACACACCGCATATGGATATGAACAAAATGGCATTGGATTGGGTCTTAGGTAGCAGGCCTAAAAAAACCGGGGAGCCCAACTGCGATTACTATTCTTAGAGCGACGTCGTTTTAAATGATATATAATATATATAGTAATTTAATTGCTAACTTTGGCCCAAGTGTATATAATAAGCCAAATTCACGAACTGTCTTCTGAAGCAGATAAAGGCATAAAGCCATTTAATCAATTATGCTCATGCAAAAACAATAGTAACGAATTCGAACAGTTATATAATCAATTAAAAAAAATATGTTTACAAATCACACCCTCAACTTCTTACTATTTACGACTTTTTTATATAACAAACTTTATTTACCAAGTATCTAACAGATGCCTCGCGATTTCTTGAAAAAAAAATACCGGCAACAAGGTCTCTCGATGACGTACAAAAGGAGCCCAATAGTGATATGCTTTTGACATACGTACGAAGGATGTTTCCTTTTTTATTGTAACTGAAATGGTGACAACACCCAACACCCCATTATGCACAAGGCATTTAAATTATTTGAAGAAAAAAATTAATGACATTATCTTTAAAAAAAAAGTGAAAATTCAATTCCAAAAAAAGAAACAAAAAATTAAAAGAAAAAACAAAAAAAGTTTTACAATACTACAAAATATATATGTAACAAATGTTAATGGTTTTTTTTTTTTTTTTTTTTTTTTTTTTTTTTTTTTTTTTTTTTTTTTTAATATAATTTTAACGCTAAAAAACAACACGAAAGCATCAGAAACTAAATAGAATGGCAAAAAAACCGGCTCGCCCGCCGAAGATCTGGGACTTTAGTGTTGCCATTGTTCGCTACCCTATTAACCTAACACTTCTAAATGGAAATGTAACCCATTATTTCATTTCCATATTCATAAACCAAACCATTACCTTAAAAATTATACGGTATTTCTTAAACCTTACCTTTGGTTTATGGTTTGCTCTTTGTCCTATGTTCACGGTTATTTTCATTACTTTTTCAGCCGTTAAAAACCTTAGCCGAAAAACAGGCAAGCCCGCAATGCGGGCGTCGTCGCCATTCTCGTTTATATTAAACCACAATTAAAACGACGCTGTATTGCGTCTGGGTTTCCCGCCAAAATGCTTGGGCTACCAAGGCCCGTTTATCTTGGCCCACTTTTTCTTCTCCGGTCCGTTTTCGGTGTTATAGATATTTCAGGAAGCTTCTTGATCTTCCCATTGCGATAAAAAAAAAACTTGCTGCCGGAGTTCAGCCAGGTGTGGGTGTGTGACGATGGTGTACATGTGAAGGGGTATGGAGGATTTAGGCCAAAAAAGAAAGGTACACAATTATTTATATAAAATCTAATCGGAAATTAGGGTTTTGTTATAATTGGGGGTTTTGCTAATTTCGGGTTTATATATAAATTTATGACCTTATTTGATTTTGCTTACGGTTTAGGGTAGTTTTGTTGTTGTGTTAGGGGTGTTCGAATCAATTTATTTTCTCAGGTTATCAGCTTATTTGATTTTGCTTATTGCTTTTGGTAATTTTGTTGTTTTGTTAGTTTTTATTCAATTTGGAGTAATTATTCTTTGAATCAAGATCACTTTATGAGCTTATTTCACTTTGCTTATGGTTTATTCATGATACATGAGTGATTCTTATAGACTATAATTCATGTTTTGATGGCTCATGCTAAGGTTAAGCTGCTTAGATATAACCACCAGCACGACAAACAAAAACGATGGGTGGCCGTGAAGAGACTAGAACAGTGGAGAGAAGAATGAAGTCTCCGGCGTGTCTTTTGGTTTTCTGGGCAACCTTGCGCTTTCGTCTTCACTCCGACCACCAATAGTAAGTCTGATCATATCTTTTTTAAAGTTTCTAATGAGTTGGGGTTTAGTTATTTGATCATTAAAACTGAATCGGGGTTTAATAGTTTGACTTTAAATTTGTTCCCTTTCGAGCTATTATATGAAAGATTGAAAGTTTTTGATTTTGCACGTGTTTTAAAATTACGTTTACGATTAAATCACATTTCATTTTTCCTTATATTGGTCATCAAATGTCCCTGTTTTCCAAACGAACGACGAGACGGCTGAGTGGTGGAAGCCATTGGAGAAAGCCGGTTTGGCTATCGTCGTGCTTCATACGATTGTCATTTGTTTTTTCGACTCCGAATTTGAGGCTTACAAGTGCAAATGCTTTCATCTTTATTTCTCCTCATTTGCACTTGCGGTGTGACTATTATTTCATGATGTTGGTTATCATTGCTAATTGATGTTTTCATGTTGCATGCAGGGAGTGTTTCTGGCACACATGAGCTTTGTGAACAACATCGGTGTGATGGGGAACATCAGCAGGTATGGTATTTCAAAGTGTCATGTCCGTCTTTAAGCTTCATTAGTTTCATTTACCTTTAGTTGTTCGTCGATTGACAGCAGATGGATGAATCACTTAATTCTATCACTGCAATTCCTTTGATTGACAAAGTTGTTGGAAATGGGCGTACATCAGCCGCCTTATTCGGAGGTTAGGGTTTTACTGCATTTATGTATATCATAATCTGCAACTGCTGGTGAGGTAGTTACAACTACTTGATTTTTGTGACAGGTAGATAAAGTCGATATGGACCGGTTGTGCTAGATTTTGGGGCCCGAATCATACGTGAGGAGATACCGCCTTCTTCCATTACCATGCGGTGTCATGTGCAAGTCCAGCGTGACACACGATCCGGGCACTATAGTGAAACCAGTGCCGATCATGCCAGCAATAGCCGCACAACAACATCGATGCAGCAAGCACGCCCACCACGAGGTAAGATGTTTCGGATAAGCATTGTTATAAGAGCAATGGCAAACACCCTGTTTTTTGTATGATGAGCTTGAAATCAGCTTATTAACTCATTTATAGCTTATTAACTCATTTATAGATCCATCAACTTTAAAACGAAATCCCAGTTACCCTATAAAGACTATTAACAAGTCACGTAGTCTGATCAAGTTTTTACTAATTCTAGGGAGTTACTCATGAGTTATAGTGGATTCATTAATTCTTATTTGCTCATAATTTATTTTTGGTTCAAATAGAAAAAAATGATAAAAACGCACAAGTTGTTAGTATTGATGGCTATGAAGATGTTCCCTTTAACGACGAATCTAGAGTGCTAGGCTATAAACGTATTATCTATGTAGAGAGTCGTTGAAATTAGTTTTAATGGTGGATTGTTTTTTAAAGGCACCTTATGGCAAGTGTCATGGTTCCAGTACCTCCCGAATGAACCTGATCGTAACATATCTGATAGAAAGCGCAAGCCGAAACAACTTCAAGTTCGTAAGAAAATGTACAGGTTTTCTGAATTCTTTTACTCTTCTGCATACAGTGTGTATTAGTCATAATTGCGGGCGGGCCTATTTTTTTCCCGTTGTATTACAGGCAGATCAAGCAATGATCGGAGAGGGAAGCTTATATATGTAAGCCAACCGTATGTAGAAGAAAACTGGTGGTTGTGTACGCACCATCAACATTGACAGAAAAGGTATCATCTTATCATAGCCTTTTTTTTTAATAAAAAGTTTTATGTTATGATAAGGCTATCTGTTTTTTTAATGAATTACGTTCTTAGGTAATACAGAACCAAGGACTCCGTTACTTCCTGTGTAAACAGCTTTACGTCTTTATATGCTTCTGAATTTATGGTGTTGGATAGAGTTGCCGAGTTCCAAAATTGTACAAAGGGTGCTATATTCCGATAAGTTACATTTGTAGTTAAGAAAATTTTGTGTTTTAGATTCAAACTTATATAAGAAATATAGATTGCTATTTGCTAATTCATTAAACTTATCATGGCAGGAAGAGGTTGCAGAGGCGACCAAATTGTTGCACAAATATATAACAAAGCATGTACATAGAAAAATTGTCATCAGGTACGACAACATTTTGATTCCATGCTACTCTTGCCTTTCACTGAGTGTTACCTTTGATACATTTCTGTTTTTTTTTTCTCTACGAGTTTGTTGCAATGTAAATAGGATACGACCCGTAAGAACAGTTTCATCCGACTTGCAACTTCTGGCCTTACAATATGGTTTTTGTCTACCATGTTTCAAATAAAGTAGGACATTTGAGCAACTTATGCCTTACATTTATGCGGCGCCATATGGTTTTTGTTACTATTTTGTAGAATTAATTTGTATGTCTCAAACTATTTGTATAAGGATTTGCGTAACGGGTTAAAATAGGTTAACGGGTCAATTTCAGGGAATTCTTTTTCATCACCTTTGTTACATTATCAATTCTATTAAGGTTAATTTCCTATCATAACCACCGTTCCGTGTTTGCGTTTTCAGGCGAAGCTTGCAGCTCCATCTTCATGGTTAGTGGTATGTTTCAAAGGGTATAAGCTTTATACAATTTCTAAGTTTTAGGATTTTGGTGATTTTACCGTTTTGAGTTAATGGCAGAATACCATTTTTTTTGGGCAAATTAAATGAGTAGCCCTAATAATCAATTCCAAACACTCCCTTATAAGTGAAATAAGATTTCACATTTTAACAGGTGTGATAAACAAGTACCATCTATATACTACGTACTTTTAGGTGGGATATTATTCCTATGGAGCAAATTCCATAGTATATTAGACCATTTTACAATTCTTTTAGATGAATGTGCTGAAATTGAGAAGAAAATAGTTAAAGAAAGGATACCAAATACTGTTGTCGCTTCAAAAGAAGCTATATATATGATTACCATTCTTCAACGTGTTTCATGCAGGCGTTTGAGCATCACAGCGGAAACGGCCACGTGTTAGTACTCCTTCGCAGTGACATTAATGAGGAAGTTCTATCCACCTGTTGCAAAGTACTTGCTTCAAGCTATCAATAAATGGGATCGAGATGACCAGGATCTTGCCCACGTAATATCATTATTATCTAAGCTATACTTCACCTTTGCACACTTTATAGTTGCTTTCATTCAACCTTGATAATGTGATTTATTCTTTGGAAACTGGTGCAGGTATTGAATGTTAGACGTGTCAGTTGCGCCCGCGTTCAGAAAATTGACAACGGAATATCTCACCTTGAAGTTGCTGTTAAGATTCAGCAAAGAGTATGTCACGGCTTGGAACAACTTAGGAGAGGCGCACGAGCAGAAAAAAAAAACATAAATCTGCTGTTAGAACATATGAGGAAGCCTTGCTATTTGATCCCAATAACAAATTTAAATTACAAAGGGATTCCTTAAGGATGCTTTTCTCAGGACTTTCACTGCAAGCATTGAAAAGCTTACCTGATGAGCGTGTGAAGTGCATGTGGGTTGACAGTTAGAGCCTGTTTTTGATTTTACTATTTTGTAGCGGATGAAAGTGGCCTAGACATGAGTCAAAGTGTTGGAATCGGAAGAGGGTTTCATTATCTGTTTTAAGATTATTACTAACATGTGATACTAAGTCAACTTATAAAGCATACTTTTTTGAGATGGACATTAGGAGTTGTAAGCACTTTGTTATCAACGGTCCATTTTGTTGTACTATTTATTCAATTGATACTTTCGCCACCACCGCTATCCTACCACGACAGCCTCTACCCATGTATTTCATAGCCAAAAATAGTGACGAACGTTGCACCAAACAGCCGGCCCACTTTCTACTTAAAAAAAAATACCGCAAAAAAAACTGCCCCGCCCGCAACGCGGCGAGCCATCGCCATTCTCGTTAGATTATTATTACAATAGCTTTTAATCTATATTAATTTTTCAAAACCAATTTAGCATAATATATAAAAAGGTCACAACAATATATATAAGCAAAAAGGTACAAGCCGAAACAATTAATCACACGAAAACACATTAATAACAAGCAACAAAACGACCAATAAACGCCTAAAAATTAGACAAGCCAATAACCAAAATAAGGCTCCCACTTGCTTCCGGAACATCCTAGAGCAAGTGGAACACATAAATCGAAATAATCGATTGCAAAAGCCTTAAACTTGATTAACAAAAAAACTACAAAGTTTATTGAATACATTAACCGACTTTAGGCGACGATCAAACAAGGAAAAAGTCTTCCCCGCTTTTTGCACAAAACTAAAAAGTTTAGGTAACTGAGTTGAAAACTCCCAAAAAAAATTCATGGCCTAACTGTAAACAGAACGTCGGGAAATCAGTTTTTAGTGCACGAAGGTCATGCGATCAGCACTTAGAAACAAACAAACGAGCATGCAAAATCAAGGCGTTTAACGGTATTCGCATATAAACAAATTACCACATAAACAAGTATGCATAATTAACATATTAGGCTTATAAACCATGATTTACATGCATGTAAAAATCATGGTAATCAATTTAAACAAGTAAAAATATGGTAATAAGCCAAATTACGTGAATTACTTGTAAACCAAGTAACATAATACACGCATAAACTCATGTAAAAACCATAAAAAAGTTTTCTTTTCCAGAATTTTATGGACTCTTAAGAATCATTATTTTCACAAAAATAAACCCTAAGGGATTCGATATAAATGGATCAAGAAAAGTATCACAAACTAGCGTTTTTAGCTTTTTTACCGGTTTTTATGTAATTATATCACCATACGAACGACTCGTGATGCCACTTTTGGGAATTGTTATCTAAATAACCTATATAACATATTATAAATCATGAGTACACATCAGCAAATATAGATCACATATGATGCATATAACTAACATAAACATAAACAGAGTTTACGTACCTTTTAGCAAATAAATAAACAAACAACGAAGCCAATGAACACGCGTATGTGTTCCTTGATGTACACGAAACCCAAAACTAGTAATCAAAGGAGATTATCTCTACGTGTATCCACACTACACGTCAACCAATACTACCGAATGCTAGTTCCCAAACGATATGATAAACCAAAACCCATGATCTTGATTTATGCTACAAACCAAACGTGAACCCTTACTTGGGGTTGTTTGGATCGGCCAAAGGAAGAGAAAAGGAGACACAAGATATCAAGAATGAGAACCTTAAGCCTTTGTATTTATAGTGTTAGGATTAGGGCATCCTAAACATAATAACTTAAGGCCTAAGCAAACAAAGCCTATCCTCCCTTTTCCTCCTTGTGATGGCCGGCCATAAGCCCACAAAAAACCCATATGTTAACTTTTTGACTTGTTTAATTATTATGTAGATTACATATTAATTAAAGGGCTTAATGTTAATTATTCGTCTAACGAATTAATTAACGACTGTTAAGTATTATCGTAGTATTATCGTCAAATATATTCAATAAATTTACACTTATATATATAGGGGCACTTTCTTGCGAGAACTATCTTATCTGCGAGAACTGACAGAACCACCCAAAACATACATGCACACCTTCAATAATTGTATTTTTGCACATATGTTCTAAAAACAAAATATAGGTTTTAAAAAAAACATGGTTGTTCTAAAGAATTTGATAAGAAATTGGAAATACAAAAATTTTCTTTGAAGGTGTGCATGTATGTTCTTATAAGGCGTGCAATGACAATATTGCGGCCGTGTGTAATGTTTTTGTGAAAAAAGATTATGAGTTCATGATGATATTGAAGAACATAGGTGGATACTTACGATTATTGATGATTTGCATGTATTTTTATTTTATTTTAAAAGGCGTGCATGTATGTTTTTGGTGGTTCTGTCAGTTCTCGCAGATAAGATGGTTCTGGAATGAAAGTCCCACTATATATATATATATATATATATATATATATATATATATATATATATATATATTATATATATATATATAGTGAGGATCATGTGCGGATTTTTTATTTTCGTGCGGACGTACGGACAGATCTGGGCCGTCCGCCCAGATCTGATTCAGATCTAATCACATACGCACGCTAATATCACCGTATCAGTTGACCATGAAAACTATTTTTTTGATTTTTTTCCTTTTCAGCGATCTTTACTATTCTTGTCTTCTTTCATTTTTTTTTTTATTTTTCAGATTTTTCAGAGCACTTTTTGTTTTTTGATTATAAGAGTTACCGTGATATTAACGATATTATGATACGGTGATATTATAAAACCAACCGTGATACTAAGCTTTTTTACATGTAAAAATGAACCGTGATATTAAAAAACACATGATAGTTACAGTGATATTAACAATTTTGTTAAAAACACATGATAGTTACGGTGATATTAACAATTTATTAAGGAAAAGTTTCTATGATATCAAAAAAGTTATTTTGATATTAAAATTTGTATTAATAAAAAAGTTTATGTGATATCAAGATCTGATTTTGACTTATTTACAAAAGTCAAGATCAGATCTTGGCAAGATCAGATCTTTACTTTTGTAAAAAAGTCAAAATCAGACGCTAATATCACAATACCTTTAACCATGAAAATGAATTTTTTTTGAAATTTTGTTCTGCGATTCTTAATAATTTGTTGTCCTCTTTCTTTATTTAATTTTTTCAGATTTTTTTGAATTTTTTTTCAAAAAAAAAAGCTACAGTGATATTAACGATTTAAAAAAAGAAAAAGAAAAGACGGGATATTTACGATATTGCCACTCCGCCTTTTTCAGATGGTTGACTAGATGGATGGCTGAGATTCGTCCGTACATTCGCACTAAAATCCAAATCCGTACCTGATCCCTTATATATATATATATATATATATATCCTCACAAGCTCACGTTTTTCTAGCCATATAAATATCCTTATGACATGAGCACTTCCCAACAAAATGTAGCTTTATTTTCTATAAAAGTTTTTGATAATTTAGATGTAGCTATATTTAAAAAGTATAAAAAGACATAATAAAAAACATATGAATACTGCATAAGGGTGATGACAACGGCAGCGTCTTCCCCAGCGTCTTGGGGGGAGGACGCCGGTGAACACCGCCGCCAACCCCCAGGACGCTGGCGTCGTGTGCTTTGGAGTCAAGATTCAGCCGCTGAGTTAAAGGAAAGAGACAAAGGAGAATTTTGAACGTTGGAGCAATATAGCCGTTTGAGGATTTAATTTTTTTCCCGTTTGGGCTGTTTTTTTTTTCTTTTTCTTAAACATAACCAATATATATATATATATATATATATATATATATATATATATATATATATATATATATATATATATATATATATATATATATATATATTATATATATATATACTTCATACTAAAACTAAATATCACACAACATTTCACTCCAAAAAAACACAAATCTTCACCATGTCGAGTTCAACCTCCGATTCGTACCCGCAGACAGGCTCGTCGAGTGAACAAGAGTTATCCGACGATAGTGTCGAGTTTATGTACAAAGTAATCAAACAGTACAAGGCGATTCAAGACACTGCAACATCGTCACGAGGATATGTTAGGCGTGATCGCAACGAAGCTGAAGAAATGTTGATGAGAGATTATTTTGGCGAAAATCCGACCTATAATGACGCAACCTTTCGCGATACGTTTCGTCTTCCAAAGAAATTATTTTTAGAGATTGTCGAGCGAATCAAGGAGAGTGGCAATCCGTATTTTCAAGAAGGGTATGATGCAAGGAGTCAAAAGAGTTTCACGGCAATACAAAAATGTTTGTCAGCGGTACAACAGCTCGCCGACGGTGTTGTTGCCAGTCAAAATGATAAATATTATAAAATGGCAGGAAGAACGGCTCGTGAATGTCTTCAAGAGTTTTGTGATGCGGTTAATGATTTATTCAGGCGAGAGTTCTTACGTAAGCCGACTGCGCACGACATTGCCATTTTGCAAAAAGCTCACGAAGAGCTGCACCACATACCGGCGATGATCGGTAGCATTGACTGTACACATTTCCAGTGGAAGATGTGTCCTAGGCGCTTGCAGGGTCAATACAAACGAGGTTGCTACCCACACCCGACGATTATGCTTGAAGCAGTGACTTCATGGGATTTATGGTTTTGGCATGCGTACTTCGGTCCTCCTAGAACAAACAATGACATAAATGTCTTAAACACATCTCCACTTTTTTTGAGAGAACGGAATCAAACAGCGCCTCCGAGTTCATTTGACGTGAATGGTAGAAACTACAAACGGGGTTATTATTTAGCGGATGGAGGCTACCCAAGTTGGTCAGTTTTCGTTAAAGCATACAAGTACCCCGTGGATCCGAAGGAAATAAAATTCAAGCAACTACAAGAAGCGGCAAGGAAGGACGTTGAACGAGCTTTTGGAGTTCTCAAATGTAGATGGGGTATACTTAATCGCCCACTTCGGCCTAAAACGAAAGAAAGGATTGCAAAGATCGTGTACACGTGCATTATTTTGCACAACATGATTATCAAAGAAGACGGTCGTGCGATATCTCCGGTTCATATTATGGACTTGGGTGAGTTGAAGTATTTTCTTGGTATTGAGGTTTTAAGAAACAGTAAAGGCATTTGTATGTCTCAAAGAAAGTATTGTTTGGAGTTATTGTGTGAGTATGGTTTACTTGCAGCTAAACCTGTTGATACTCCTTTACCTGAAAATACTATATTAAATTGTTTTGAAAATGATAAAGATAATTCTTATTAATATAACTAATTATCAGAAACTGGTGGAATAATTGATTTACTTGACTAATACCAGACCTTATATTAGTTATGCTGTGCATTGTTTAAGTCAATATATGCACAACCCATTACAATCTCATCTTAAGGCTGCTTTAAGGGTTTTGAAATACTTAAAAGCGTCACCTGGGTCAGGGTTACAATTTAATCAAAAGTCTTATCTTAAGCTTAGGGCTTATGCAGATGCTGACTGGGCAAAATGTCCAAAAACTAGAAAATCTATTATTGGATTTTGTGTGTGTTTTGGGTGATTCTCTTATATCTTGGAAAAGTAAGAAGCAAGCTACTTTGTCTAAAAGTTCAACTGAGGCTGAGTACAGAAGTCTTGCTTCTGCTACTTGTGAAGTTATTTGGTTAGGAAACTTGTTGCACAGTCTTGGATTGAAAGATTTGTATCTAGTTGAGGTTTTTTGTGATAACAGTGCTACCACTCAAATAGCTGCAAATCCTGTTTTTCATGAAAAGACCAAGCATTTTGAGTTGGATGTGCATTTGGTCAGGGAAAAAGTGTCAGTTGGTTTTATTAAAACTGTTAAGATTCATACTGATTTGCAAGTTGCTGACATTTTTACTAAGTGTCTTGGACAGATTCAACACAAATTGTTTTGCAGAAATCTTGGTCTATTTGATATGTTTGCAGGTGATAAAGAGGTTGGTGTTAGTATCAAGGAAACTGGTGAAGGAAGTGAGGATGCCAGGACTGAAAGCTTATTAGCTTGAGGAGGGGTGTTAAAAATGATCAAGCTTCTAAGCTTAAACCACAAGGACTAAAATTGCCATTCTTAGAAGTTGATAAAGGCTGTTATCAAGTAAGCTGAAGGACTGAAGTGGAAATATGGTGTATATAAGCTCCTAATCAGATCTAGGGTTTCATTAGTCTTGTATCATCTCATCCGTTTTCTCTCTTATTCACACACAGTTATATTCTCTCTTAGTCTTGATATCAATTTGATATCTGTTAGTGTTTTGTTCTTAAGAATCAATCCTTTTAATTCTTATTGTCTGAGTGTTTGAGTGTTATTTGTAGTGAGGTTTAGTGTGGTGTCCTTCCGAAGGAGATCACACATTGTCTTGTTGACATAAATAATGCCTAAAAACATTATCAATATTTATTCATATCTCTATGTTTTGATGATCACAAAATGTAAACTCATTAAAACATAAACTTATAAAATAAACAAGTACTTAGTTGTAAATATTCACTTCTACAACTAAAATCACTTAAGGTATGAATGAAATAATGCTTAATGCATTATATGATCAAAGGAACATTTTCTTAATAACTAGATTTTTTATAAAATGTCAAAAACATTTTATATCTTTTAGAAAAACATTTTTGGTAATAAATAAAAAGGTTTAATTCACTATAAATTTATGAATTCAAATTTTTAACCAAAATCAGTAAAAATGTTCCAGAAAAACCTTCCCCACAAAAAGACAAAACTGGGCAACGGCTGGCATGGGCGGCCCCCTTAATTATACTAGGCGGCCCCCTTAAAATTAAGGGGACCGCCCCCTTATTTAAGGGGGCTGGCCACGCTCCAGTAGCTTTCAGCTGTCCAGTTTTTCTGCCTATAAATACCAGCCTTCCCCTGGATTTTTACTCACCCTTTTGCACTAAAACTTTCTGTTGTAGATCTCATTTCATATCTTCAAAAAACCTTTGATCATGTAATCTTAAGCATTGGTTTCCAAGTGATCCAAGCTTTCACCATCCAAGTGCAAAAGAAGAATACTTCTATCAATCAAGACTAGAAGTATTACAACTTAGTATCATCTTGTTACTCAAGTTGTTTGTTTTGTATATTTTGTAAATCATTCATTCATTTGTGTAAAGTGTGTATATAAGTTGTAAACATAAGTGATTAGGCTAGAGTAGTGCGTAAGTAGTGAAGAAGGTGGATAAGTAGTTGTGGAGTAAAGAAGTAGAGTAGAAGCCTTGTAAAGTTGTGAAGTAGAGAAGTCTTGAAGCCGTTGTGAAGACATAGCCTAGAAGTCGAGAAGCCGTAGCATAGAGGTTGTGTAGCGGTCGTGTTGAAGCCGTGAAATCCTAGTCGTGAAGTCCTAGTGTTGAAGTCGTGAAGCCGTAGCATAGAGGTTGTGTAGCGGTCGTGTTGAAGCCGTGAAGTCCTAGTGTTGAAGTCGTGAAGCCGTAGCATAGAGGTTGTGTAGCGGTCGTGTTGAAGTCGTGAAGTCTTAGTCATGAAGAGTGAAGACATAGTGTTGAAGTCATGAAGCCGTAGCATAGAGGTTGTGTAGCGGTCGTGTTGAAGTCGTGAAGTTTTAGTCGTGAAGTCCTAGTGTTGAAGTCGTGAAGAAGTCGTGAAGCCGTTGTGAAGTAGTCGTGAATAAGTTGTGAAGAAGTTGTGTTGTGAAGTTGTGAGATTGGTTCTAGCTACGATTAGAACTCGACATTTAGCTTTGTGTCGTTAAGCCGGTGTAAGCCAAAGTTGTGTAAGGTTTTCTCCGCCATAAGGGAGCTTATTGAAGTTGTGAAGAAAACTCTCGAGCTTGGTGCTCGGGGAGTGGAGTAGGGCAAGGAAGGTGTCCTTGTAGCCGAACCACTATAAATCTCTCGTGTCTCGGTTAGATCTTTCCATCCCTTATTTATTTCTTTACTTACATCGTCATTACTTTCATACACATAGGCTTATATAATTATTAGTATTACTTAGAGGTCGACTTCACATAAAGATCAAATTTGAAACTCCATTCAAGAAACCAAAACTTTTATAATCAATTTAAAAGAATACATATATAACTAATAATAAGGTTCAAGTTTTATTTTTCATACAAACTTGAATCTAAGTGTTTCAAAAATAAACAAATGTTTTCATAATAAAATTAAAAATACGTAAAACTATTCAACTCCCCCTTCTAGTTTTCCACATGTCTTTTTGTATTTCTTTGGTAAGCACCTGTTTAAGGACTTATCTTCTTTAACTATAAATAATAAAATACACCAAGGGGTGGTTTGTTGGGTGTACGTGTTGATTGTTGTGAGTTCTTTATCATTTTTACATATAGCTAGTCCTCTTTAGTTACTCACGAGTTGTCCTATAAACTTATTTCTCATGCAAGTAGGGATGGCAAAAGCACCCGAAACCGACGGGGAAAACCGAAACCCGAATCGGTTTGGTCGGGTTCGGGGACGGGTTGGCGGGTTTGGATGCGGGTTTGGGTATTGATAAACAATTTAGCCGGGTACGGGTTCGGTGACGGGTTCTGGTAATAACCGCCCGATTACCCATACCCGCTTTCTCGAATCTATACCCGCTTTATTAATATTATAATTAACTTGAATATATATACATTATAGTTTTATGAGGTAATTGATTTTGCAGCAACTGTAGTTCGGAAGCTGCAACATTTAGCAGATGTATTGACTATTCAAATGCTACTGTATTAAATTTCTAAATAACTTCTTTTTGGCAATTTAAATTTTACGAAGTTCCGAGTTAATTATGCTTGGACATCACATATTGACGTATAGCCACTATAAAAGAAACTATTTGTTTTTATTTTTTACCTCGAAGTCAACCATAAATTTTTTTGGAAGTATGTTTGTTTTACCGATCGAGCATATAATTACTTGACAATAGACGAGCATTATATCCGGATGTCTTCAAAATTATTTAACAAAATCTCAATTTTGCTAAATATTGGATTTGGCGATAGAGAAAAATTCAATTAACCACAAATTTTAAATGTGATTTGCTAAACACAATCTTATGAATTTTGTTTAAGTATTCTATTATTAAATAATTAACATTTAATAAACACCCAACATTTCATAGTTAACACCACTTATCACTTTTAAAATAACTAAAATATATAATTATGAAATATATGGGTTTATTAATTATTACTCCCTTCGTCCAAAAATAATTGTCCTAATTTGATTTTTTAAAGTCTTAATTTCTCAACTTTAATCTTTAATATTTTTTATGTGTTATATAATACTTGATAAAAATTATACCAATTAAAAAACATTTAAAAATCAATTCATTTATATATTTAGCATCAATTATTATATAACACAAAGAAAAATATTTAGGATCAAAGTTGAAAAAAAAAAAAAAAAAAAAAAAAAAAAAAAAAACTTACAAAAATCAAAAGATAACAATTATTTTGGGATGAAAGAAGCATATTTGTAAATTAGGAATGCTTAAACAAACCATAAGGTTGTATTTAGCAAATCCCGTTTTAAATATACACAATTGTCATGAAACATTTGATTGTGTAACGAATTACTCTCCACTTAACTTTTTTTTTAATAAATCTTTTCATTTTAAACCCGATCACATCAGATCTGATCCGGCTTGATCTTCAAGCCAGTTCCCTGTTCAACCAGCCGGGTCAACCTGGGTTTTAAAACATTGATGATAAATGTTGTTACTCAAAGCTACAAATATGTGCGGCTATTATTATTACTATTACACATATAGTTACATTTTTCGCTTTGTATCAAAACGCCGTTTTAAGAAATTGAGGAATGCTGGTCATGCATTATATCTCATGTTTAGATTTTCTTAGGTAACATGAATTGTGAACATATACGTACTTTCAAACTATAAAAAAACTAGTTGAACCAAAGATAATATTTAAACGTAAAATGAATGGTTAATTTCATGACGCAACACGCGGGGCTCAAAATCTTCGTTACATACTAAATTGTATTAAAGATATAAGGCCCGTTTGGTTTGTAGGTGGGTTTAGGATTTAGATTTGGATTTGGATTTAGGGCCCGTTTGGTTGGGGTGTTGGATTAGGTTTATGGAATCAAAAAACCGTTATATAGGTGAGTTTAGGATTATAATTAGGATTTGGATTTGAAGTTGGATTTGGATTTGGATTTAGTGTAATAATATGAGGGAGAAATTATATTTATTTAATAAATTTTATAATATAATTAAAATTAAAATTATTTTTAAATACCAAATTTAGAAAGAGATAGACATAAATAGGGCTGTAAACGAACTGAACGTTCAGTGAACATTTCATGAACCATTCGGTAAAAAGTTCATTTATGTTCGTTTATTTATTAAATGAACGAACATGAACATTATTTTACGTTCGTTTAGTTAAACGAACGAACATGAACAAAAGTCGTGTCCGTTCATTTATGTTCGTGAACGTCCGATTATGCGTTCGTCAATGTTCGTTTATGTTCATTTATTTATTTATGTTCGTATGTCATATCTTTTCATTGTATAATTTTAAAATTGGTTTGTTTAAATAAAACAACACTTATAAAACAATATATTGTACATAATTTAATAAAGTTTATGTTTATTTGTCTATGTTCATTTAGTGTCTTAGTGAACGAACATAAACGAACATGAACAACTCATTTTCTTAATAAACGAACATGAACAAGAAAATTCGTCCGCTTAAGCGTCCGTGTTCGTTTATTTGTCCGGTTTAAATTAAACAAACGAACATGATCAAAGCTCCGTTCATGTTCGTCCGGTCCGTTTACAGCCCTAGACACAAAAGATTAAATCGGCCCACTTTTAAATTAAATCCCTACCATCCCCCTATCTTTTTGAAATAGTGCATTTTTTTGAGAGTCAACCCTCTTTTCAAATTTTAGAGTTGTAAACAAACAACCTTTAGGGTGCGTTTGGTTTGTAGGTGGGTTTAGGATTATAATTTGGATTTGGATTCGGATTTAATGTAAGAGAGAGAAAAATATTTAAAATTGTTTTATATTTTAAAAAAATGATTTATAAATTATTTATATAAAATGTAAAAGAGAGAGATAGAGAGAAAATGAATTGGGTCCCATTTTTTGTCATAAAACTTACCACTCCCCCTACTTTACCACACACCTTATTATTTGGTATTGAGTCCAAACCCAAATACTGCCAAACGGTTAAAAATGATGTGGGGTCTATTATTCTAACCCAAACCCAATCTAAACCCACAAACCAAACGGGCCCTTAAATCCAAATCCAAATCCTAATCATAAACCCGTCTACAAACAAAACGGGCCAGATTTGGATTTGGATTTGATGTATAAGAAAGAAATAAAATAAAATAAAATAAAATATGTATTTAACTAAATAAATAATCATTTTTTATAATTTTATATACATTTTATTTTTAATAGGGTCCAATTAATGTGAGATGAAATTTTAGTGGGGACTATTTTAATTTCAAGGGGGAATTGCATATACATACAATGAAACTTGTATAATTGCATATTTCCTCAAAATACAAGTTTTGGATGAATAATGTACAATAAAGTTTAAGCATGTTTTGGAGAAATATTTGTTCAAATTTTAGTGGGTATATAAAATTATTGGGGTTCACTCACAATTTTGAATCTTTCTTTTTTAAACAAACATAGATTTTGCATTAATTAAATCCCAACCCCAATCAAAACCCACATACCAAACGGGCCCTAAATATCTTAATAATTGTTAACATGTGCAATAAATAAATTACATTGTTAATAGAGTGTCCTTTTCTTATTTTATTATAATATTCATTCACTGTATTTTGAAGAAAACTTTTTTCCTATTTTTCGCGAGTATGGCTCAATTGATGATTTTAGGTTTAACAGAAAAAATGGATTTACCATTAAAAATCCAATTCACCTATAAGAGCAATAAGAAATCTTAGAAATTTTAAATAGCAATTATAAATTAAATATATTAAAATAATAAAATATTATAAAAAAGTTTGATGTATAAACTTAATTTACAATTGTAAAACGAACATTTTTTTTCTCTTTCATAATTACTAATATAAGGATACAAACATTATGATATACTGAGTATGTTTAATAAAAATAGTTGTAGACTGATTGATAACTACTAGGCGAGTACCCGTGCATAGCAATAGAATTCGTAGCGGCAAATAATTAACGATTTGTGATATTATGGTGAGTGTTTTGTGTAGCGTTCAAAATAGAACGTGAACCGATCGGAATGTAATTGAAAACGATTGTACTACACGATAACTAAAGTCTATAAAAAATTCTTAACATCTATCAAACAACATATAAAAACATTTAATGAAACTGAAGTAAAACATTACATTAGTTATGAGATAAAAACTAACAACACACGTTACTCTTCGCGTAAAACTTCTTGATAAACGACATTTGAGGTGTAGATTCCTGCTTGACGGAACTCTTTAATCAATACCTTTGTTGTTCTACAAAAGGAAATGTCTCATATCATGATTCAATCAGTAAATAAGAAGAGGATCGAACCAACCAACCTCAAATGTAAAGATAAAGATACACGAATGTGAAACCAACCTCAAGATCATCGTGAATATTCTTTTCATTTTTCTTTGAATGGAACGAGCTGATAGGAGGGGGAACAAGCTGATATAAAAACAACAAACAAGTTTGTGTAAATAAGGATTAAAAATAGCAAATAAGATCATAGAAAAGAAGACCATTTCTAACCTCAAGATCATCATCCACATTCTTTTGATTTTGCATCTCCATTGTTTTTGGTGGAATCCGAAATGATTTTGCATTTCCTTGGTTTTTTGGGGTTGTTTATATAGGCAACGTTTAGGGTTCAATAATTTGAATTTTCCCGCTTATGTTATTTTAGATCTCCATTACTTTTGCCTTCATACCAAATCGCATATTGATTTTCTTTGTTATTTTGCATATTGACTTTTGCATATTGGCTATATATTTTCTTAGTTTCCCTCTACGCATGGTTCCATGCAACCTTGACATAGGCTGTTTCCAGTTATTTATTAACATTTCCTTTATTAACTTAACATTCCAATCGTTACAAGATTTATACTCCGAATTGGAGGAAGAGAGAATCAGCCATTCCTAAGATTCTTAAAATAGAATTAAGTTTTCACTTTCAAAGGGTAGTTTAGGCAATACATTAATTTAAGTTTTTTCACTTTCTTGACTTGTTGACCATTTTTCCTTTATAATTAGTTAAGATAATTGTTAGTTATAAATTGGTAACTGTAAGTTAATATCTAATAATTGTAGTAGCAAAATGTGTTAGGAATTGTTATCTAAATAACCTATATAACATATTATAAATCACGAGTACGATCACATATGATGTATATAACTAACATAAACATAAATAGAGTTTGCGTACCTTTTAGCAAATAAGCAAACGAACTCTTTGATATACACGAAACCCAAAACTAGTAATCAAAGGAGATTATCTCTAAGTGTATCAGCACTACATGTCAATCAATACTACCGAATGCTAGTTCCAAAATGATACAATAAACCAAAACCCATGATCTTGATTTATGCTACAAACCAAACGTTAACCCTTACTCCGGGTTGTTTGGATCGGACAAAAGAAGAGAAAAGGATTAAGGCATCCTAAACACAATAACTTAAGGCCTAAGCTAACAAAGCCCATCCTCCCTTTTCCTCCTTGTGATGGCCGGCCATAAGCCCAACAAAACCCTTTATATTGACTTTTTGACTTGTTTAATTATTATGTAGATTACATATTAATTAAAGGGCTTAATGTTAATTATTCGTCTAACGAACTAATTAACAACCGTTAAGTATTATCGTTATATATATATATATATACTAATAAAGTAATATCTATGTGTATACGTGTGTGTCTCTATAGGCTCACGTATTTCTAGCCATATAAATATCCGTATGACGTTAGCACTTCCCAACAGCTTCCGCTTGCAAAAGTCATGATCATATAATATACTATACTAACATTGGTAAGCGTCTACCAATACGCCTATGTTTCCAGAAATACCTGAGTGTAGTTTCGTTAAAAATCTCAGTATCAATGGATTAAGTTTATTCATTCTTTTGCTTCAGATACGGTGCTAAAAATGGATATAGATCAAAGTCATTCTATAATTTAATTACTCTGTTTCTCATTATTGAATTGAACTAGATTACCAAATGTAACAAGAATCATCTTGACTACACTTTGGGCATGGCCACACAAACATTTGATCAACTCAACGAGGGGGCCAGTATGTACTAACTCCCAAACACGCGGAGGAACAAATTCTATTTTGACTAAAGTGTCTTTTCACATGTTTCACAACGTTTCTGAAAATAGTTTTTATAACTACCTTATTCAGGTAGCGTTTAACTAGAATCAAGAAAACGATGCAAGACAATAATTTTACAAATATTTTGCTCATCGGTCAAGCAAATTGTATACACCATGCACTATACAATAAGCAAACAATAATGTATTAAAAACTAGTTTCTTACAATGTTTCAAATGGAAGAGAAAATTATGGCATGTAAGCCCAGCCCTAGTGCATTTTTCAATGCAAGACAATAGTCTACATTATAAGTTTATATTATTATAATTATAAGTTTAAAAACGGTGCCTTTTTTGCACCCCTTTTTTCCCGCCTTTTTCGTTTTCCCGCCAAAACAATGGGCCCTGCAATTAAGTCCACTTCCTTGGCCTACTGGATTTTCTTATCAGCCCATACGCCCAGTTGTTTACCCGGTTAAGCAGAAGTCCAATAGGGGCCAACACATGATATTTAATTTAATTGCTAACTTTGGCCCAAGTGTATATAATAAGCCAAATTCACGAACTGTCTTCTGAAGCAGATAAAGGCATAACCATTTAATCAATTATGCTCATGCAAAAACAATAGTAACGAATTCGAACAGTTATATAATCAATTAAAAAAAATATGTTTACAAATCACACCCTCAACTTCTTACTATTTACGACTTTTTTATATAACAAACTTTATTTACCAAGTATCTAACAGATGCCTCGCGATTTCTTGAAAAAAAAAATACCGGCAACAAGGTCTCTCGATGACGTACAAAAGGAGCCCAATAGTGATATGCTTTTGACATACGTACGAAGGATGTTTCCTTTTTTATTGTAACTGAAATGGTGACAACACCCAACACCCCATTATGCACAAGGCATTTAAATTATTTGAAGAAAAAAATTAATGACATTATCTTTAAAAAAAAAGTGAAAATTCAATTCCAAAAAAAGAAACAAAAAATTAAAAGAAAAACAAAAAAAGTTTTACAATACTACAAAATATATATGTAACAAATGTTAATGTTTTTTTTTTTTTTTTTTTTTTAATATAATTTTAATGCTAAAAAACAACACGAAAGCATCAGAAACTAAATAGAATGGCAAAAAAAACCGGCTCGCCCGCCGAAGATCTGGGACTTTAGTGTTGCCATTGTTCGCTACCCTATTAACCTAACACTTCTAAATGGAAATGTAACCCATTATTTCATTTCCATATTCATAAACCAACCCATTACCTTAAAAATTATACGGTATTTCTTAAACCTTACCTTTGGTTTATGGTTTGCTCTTTGTCCTATGTTCACGGTTATTTTCATTACTTTTTCAGCCGTTAAAAACCTTAGCCGAAAAACAAGCAAGCCCGCAACGCGGGCGTCGTCGCCATTCTCGTTTATATTAAACCACAATTAACGATGCCGTATTGCGTCTGGGTTTCCCGCCAAAATGCTTGGGCTACCAAGGCCCGTTTATCTTGGCCCACTTTTTCTTCTCCGGTCCGTTTTCGGTGTTATAGATATTTCAGGAAGCTTCTTGATCTTCCCATTGCGATAAAAAAAAAAAAAAAAAAAAAAAAAAAAAAAAAAAAAACTTGCTGCCGGAGTTCAGCCAGGTGTGGGTGTGTGACGATGGTGTACATGTGAAGGGGTATGGAGGATTTAGGCCAAAAAAGAAAGGTACACAATTATTTATATAAAATCTAATCGGAAATTAGGGTTTTGTTATAATTGGGGGTTTTGCTAATTTCGGGTTTATATATAAATTTATGACCTTATTTGATTTTGCTTACGGTTTAGGGTAGTTTTGTTGTTGTGTTAGGGGTGTTCGAATCAATTTATTTTCTCAGGTTATCAGCTTATTTGATTTTGCTTATTGCTTTTGGTAATTTTGTTGTTTTGTTAGTTTTTATTCAATTTGGAGTAATTATTCTTTGAATCAAGATCACTTTATGAGCTTATTTCACTTTGCTTATGGTTTATTCATGATACATGAGTGATTCTTATAGACTATAATTCATGTTTTGATGGCTCATGCTAAGGTTAAGCTGCTTAGATATAACCACCAGCACGACAAACAAAAACGATGGGTGGCCGTGAAGAGACTAGAACAGTGGAGAGAAGAATGAAGTCTCCGGCGTGTCTTTTGGTTTTCTGGGCAACCTTGCGCTTTCGTCTTCACTCCGACCACCAATAGTAAGTCTGATCATATCTTTTTTAAAGTTTCTAATGAGTTGGGGTTTAGTTATTTGATCATTAAAACTGAATCGGGGTTTAATAGTTTGACTTTAAATTTGTTCCCTTTCGAGCTATTATATGAAAGATTGAAAGTTTTTGATTTTGCACGTGTTTTAAAATTACGTTTACGATTAAATCACATTTCATTTTTCCTTATATTGGTCATCAAATGTCCCTGTTTTCCAAACGAACGACGAGACGGCTGAGTGGTGGAAGCCATTGGAGAAAGCCGGTTTGGCTATCGTCGTGCTTCATACGATTGTCATTTGTTTTTTCGACTCCGAATTTGAGGCTTACAAGTGCAAATGCTTTCATCTTTATTTCTCCTCATTTGCACTTGCGGTGTGACTATTATTTCATGATGTTGGTTATCATTGCTAATTGATGTTTTCATGTTGCATGCAGGGAGTGTTTCTGGCACACATGAGCTTTGTGAACAACATCGGTGTGATGGGGAACATCAGCAGGTATGGTATTTCAAAGTGTCATGTCCGTCTTTAAGCTTCATTAGTTTCATTTACCTTTAGTTGTTCGTCGATTGACAGCAGATGGATGAATCACTTAATTCTATCACTGCAATTCCTTTGATTGACAAAGTTGTTGGAAATGGGCGTACATCAGCCGCCTTATTCGGAGGTTAGGGTTTTACTGCATTTATGTATATCATAATCTGCAACTGCTGGTGAGGTAGTTACAACTACTTGATTTTTGTGACAGGTAGATAAAGTCGATATGGACCGGTTGTGCTAGATTTTGGGGCCCGAATCATACGTGAGGAGATACCGCCTTCTTCCATTACCATGCGGTGTCATGTGCAAGTCCAGCGTGACACACGATCCGGGCACTATAGTGAAACCAGTGCCGATCATGCCAGCAATAGCCGCACAACAACATCGATGCAGCAAGCACGCCCACCACGAGGTAAGATGTTTCGGATAAGCATTGTTATAAGAGCAATGGCAAACACCCTGTTTTTTGTATGATGAGCTTGAAATCAGCTTATTAACTCATTTATAGCTTATTAACTCATTTATAGATCCATCAACTTTAAAACGAAATCCCAGTTACCCTATAAAGACTATTAACAAGTCACGTAGTCTGATCAAGTTTTTACTAATTCTAGGGAGTTACTCATGAGTTATAGTGGATTCATTAATTCTTATTTGCTCATAATTTATTTTTGGTTCAAATAGAAAAAAATGATAAAAACGCACAAGTTGTTAGTATTGATGGCTATGAAGATGTTCCCTTTAACGACGAATCTAGAGTGCTAGGCTATAAACGTATTATCTATGTAGAGAGTCGTTGAAATTAGTTTTAATGGTGGATTGTTTTTTAAAGGCACCTTATGGCAAGTGTCATGGTTCCAGTACCTCCCGAATGAACCTGATCGTAACATATCTGATAGAAAGCGCAAGCCGAAACAACTTCAAGTTCGTAAGAAAATGTACAGGTTTTCTGAATTCTTTTACTCTTCTGCATACAGTGTGTATTAGTCATAATTGCGGGCGGGCCTATTTTTTTCCCGTTGTATTACAGGCAGATCAAGCAATGATCGGAGAGGGAAGCTTATATATGTAAGCCAACCGTATGTAGAAGAAAACTGGTGGTTGTGTACGCACCATCAACATTGACAGAAAAGGTATCATCTTATCATAGCCTTTTTTTTTAATAAAAAGTTTTATGTTATGATAAGGCTATCTGTTTTTTTAATGAATTACGTTCTTAGGTAATACAGAACCAAGGACTCCGTTACTTCCTGTGTAAACAGCTTTACGTCTTTATATGCTTCTGAATTTATGGTGTTGGATAGAGTTGCCGAGTTCCAAAATTGTACAAAGGGTGCTATATTCCGATAAGTTACATTTGTAGTTAAGAAAATTTTGTGTTTTAGATTCAAACTTATATAAGAAATATAGATTGCTATTTGCTAATTCATTAAACTTATCATGGCAGGAAGAGGTTGCAGAGGCGACCAAATTGTTGCACAAATATATAACAAAGCATGTACATAGAAAAATTGTCATCAGGTACGACCACATTTTGATTCCATGCTACTCTTGCCTTTCACTGAGTGTTACCTTTGATACATTTCTGTTTTTTTTTTTCTCTACGAGTTTGTTGCAATGTAAATAGGATACGACCCGTAAGAACAGTTTCATCCGACTTGCAACTTCTGGCCTTACAATATGGTTTTTGTCTACCATGTTTCAAATAAAGTAGGACATTTGAGCAACTTATGCCTTACATTTATGCGGCGCCATATGGTTTTTGTTACTATTTTGTAGAATTAATTTGTATGTCTCAAACTATTTGTATAAGGATTTGCGTAACGGGTTAAAATAGGTTAACGGGTCAATTTCAGGGAATTCTTTTTCATCACCTTTGTTACATTATCAATTCTATTAAGGTTAATTTCCTATCATAACCACCGTTCCGTGTTTGCGTTTTCAGGCGAAGCTTGCAGCTCCATCTTCATGGTTAGTGGTATGTTTCAAAGGGTATAAGCTTTATACAATTTCTAAGTTTTAGGATTTTGGTGATTTTACCGTTTTGAGTTAATGGCAGAATACCATTTTTTTTTGGGCAAATTAAATGAGTAGCCCTAATAATCAATTCCAAACACTCCCTTATAAGTGAAATAAGATTTCACATTTTAACAGGTGTGATAAACAAGTACCATCTATATACTACGTACTTTTAGGTGGGATATTATTCCTATGGAGCAAATTCCATAGTATATTAGACCATTTTACAATTCTTTTAGATGAATGTGCTGAAATTGAGAAGAAAATAGTTAAAGAAAGGATACCAAATACTGTTGTCGCTTCAAAAGAAGCTATATATATGATTACCATTCTTCAACGTGTTTCATGCAGGCGTTTGAGCATCACAGCGGAAACGGCCACGTGTTAGTACTCCTTCGCAGTGACATTAATGAGGAAGTTCTATCCACCTGTTGCAAAGTACTTGCTTCAAGCTATCAATAAATGGGATCGAGATGACCAGGATCTTGCCCACGTAATATCATTATTATCTAAGCTATACTTCACCTTTGCACACTTTATAGTTGCTTTCATTCAACCTTGATAATGTGATTTATTCTTTGGAAACTGGTGCAGGTATTGAATGTTAGACGTGTCAGTTGCGCCCGCGTTCAGAAAATTGACAACGGAATATCTCACCTTGAAGTTGCTGTTAAGATTCAGCAAAGAGTATGTCACGGCTTGGAACAACTTAGGAGAGGCGCACGAGCAGAAAAAAAAAACATAAATCTGCTGTTAGAACATATGAGGAAGCCTTGCTATTTGATCCCAATAACAAATTTAAATTACAAAGGGATTCCTTAAGGATGCTTTTCTCAGGACTTTCACTGCAAGCGTTGAAAAGCTTACCTGATGAGCGTGTGAAGTGCATGTGGGTTGACAGTTAGAGCCTGTTTTTGATTTTACTATTTTGTAGCGGATGAAAGTGGCCTAGACATGAGTCAAAGTGTTGGAATCGGAAGAGGGTTTCATTATCTGTTTTAAGATTATTACTAACATGTGATACTAAGTCAACTTATAAAGCATACTTTTTTGAGATGGACATTAGGAGTTGTAAGCACTTTGTTATCAACGGTCCATTTTGTTGTACTATTTATTCAATTGATACTTTCGCCACCACCGCTATCCTACCACGACAGCCTCTACCCATGTATTTCATAGCCAAAAATAGTGACGAACGTCGCACCAAACAGCCGGCCCACTTTCTACTTAAAAAAAAATACCGCAAAAAAAACTGCCCCGCCCGCAACGCGGCGAGCCATCGCCATTCTCGTTAGATTATTATTACAATAGCTTTTAATCTATATTAATTTTTCAAAACCAATTTAGCATAATATATAAAAAGGTCACAACAATATATATAAGCAAAAAGGTACAAGCCGAAACAATTAATCACACGAAAACACATTAATAACAAGCAACAAAACGACCAATAAACGCCTAAAAATTAGACAAGCCAATAACCAAAATAAGGCTCCCACTTGCTTCCGGAACATCCTAGAGCAAGTGGAACACATAAATCGAAATAATCGATTGCAAAAGCCTTAAACTTGATTAACAAAAAAACTACAAAGTTTATTGAATACATTAACCGACTTTAGGCGACGATCAAACAAGGAAAAAGTCTTCCCCGCTTTTTGCACAAAACTAAAAAGTTTAGGTAACTGAGTTGAAAACTCCCAAAAAAAATTCATGGCCTAACTGTAAACAGAACGTCGGGAAATCAGTTTTTAGTGCACGAAGGTCATGCGATCAGCACTTAGAAACAAACAAACGAGCATGCAAAATCAAGGCGTTTAACGGTATTCGCATATAAACAAATTACCACATAAACAAGTATGCATAATTAACATATTAGGCTTATAAACCATGATTTACATGCATGTAAAAATCATGGTAATCAATTTAAACAAGTAAAAATATGGTAATAAGCCAAATTACGTGAATTACTTGTAAACCAAGTAACATAATACACGCATAAACTCATGTAAAAACCATAAAAAAGTTTTCTTTTCCAGAATTTTATGGACTCTTAAGAATCATTATTTTCACAAAAATAAACCCTAAGGTATTCGATATAAATGGATCAAGAAAAGTATCACAAACTAGCGTTTTTAGCTTTTTTACCGGTTTTTATGTAATTATATCACCATACGAACGACTCGTGATGCCACTTTTGGGAATTGTTATCTAAATAACCTATATAACATATTATAAATCATGAGTAACACATCAAGCAAATAATAGATCACATATGATGCATATAACTAACATAAACATAAACAGAGTTTACGTACCTTTTAGCAAATAAATAAACAAACAACGAAGCCAATGAACACGCGTATGTGTTCCTTGATGTACACGAAACCCAAAACTAGTAATCAAAGGAGATTATCTCTACGTGTATCCACACTACACGTCAACCAATACTACCGAATGCTAGTTCCCAAACGATATGATAAACCAAAACCCATGATCTTGATTTATGCTACAAACCAAACGTGAACCCTTACTTGGGGTTGTTTGGATCGGCCAAAGGAAGAGAAAAGGAGACACAAGATATCAAGAATGAGAACCTTAAGCCTTTGTATTTATAGTGTTAGGATTAGGGCATCCTAAACATAATAACTTAAGGCCTAAGCAAACAAAGCCTATCCTCCCTTTTCCTCCTTGTGATGGCCGGCCATAAGCCCACAAAAAACCCATATGTTAACTTTTTGACTTGTTTAATTATTATGTAGATTACATATTAATTAAAGGGCTTAATGTTAATTATTCGTCTAACGAATTAATTAACGACTGTTAAGTATTATCGTCAAATATATTCAATAAATTTACACTTATATATATAGGGGCACTTTCTTGCGAGAACTATCTTATCTGCGAGAACTGACAGAACCACCCAAAACATACATGCACGCCTTCAATAATTGTATTTTTGCACATATGTTCTAAAAACAAAATATAGGTTTTAAAAAAAACATGGTTGTTCTAAAGAATTTGATAAGAAATTGGAAATACAAAAATTTTCTTTGAAGGTGTGCATGTATGTTCTTATAAGGCGTGCGATGACAATATTGCGGCCGTGTGTAATGTTTTTGTGAAAAAAGATTATGAGTTCATGATGATATTGAAGAACATAGGTGGATACTTACGATTATTGATGATTTGCATGTATTTTTATTTTATTTTAAAAGGCGTGCATGTATGTTTTTGGTGGTTCTGTCAGTTCTCGCAGATAAGATGGTTCTGGAATGAAAGTCCCACTATAATATATATATATATATATATATATATATATATATATATATATATATATAAATATATATATATATATATATATATATATATATATATATAATTAGTGAGGATCATGTGCGGATTTTTTATTTTCGTGCGGACGTACGGACAGATCTGGGCCGTCCGCCCAGATCTGATTCAGATCTAATCACATACGCACGCTAATATCACCGTATCAGTTGACCATGAAAACTATTTTTTTGATTTTTTTTCCTTTTCAGCGATCTTTACTATTCTTGTCTTCTTTCATTTTTTTTTTTTTTTCAGATTTTTCAGAGCACTTTTTGTTTTTTGATTATAAGAGTTACCGTGATATTAACGATATTATGATACGGTGATATTATAAAACCAACCGTGATACTAAGCTTTTTTACATGTAAAAATGAACCGTGATATTAAAAAACACATGATAGTTACAGTGATATTAACAATTTTGTTAAAAACACATGATAGTTACGGTGATATTAACAATTTATTAAGGAAAAGTTTCTATGATATCAAAAAAGTTATTTTGATATTAAAATTTGTATTAAAAAAAAAGTTTATGTGATATCAAGATCTGATTTTGACTTATTTACAAAAGTCAAGATCAGATCTTGGCAAGATCAGATCTTTACTTTTGTAAAAAAGTCAAAATCAGACGCTAATATCACAATACCTTTAACCATGAAAATGATTTTTTTTTGAAATTTTGTTCTGCGATTCTTAATAATTTGTTGTCCTCTTTCTTTATTTAATTTTTTCAGATTTTTTTGAATTTTTTTTCAAAAAAAAAAGCTACAGTGATATTAACGATTTAAAAAAAGAAAAAGAAAAGACGGGATATTTACGATATTGCCACTCCGCCTTTTTCAGATGGTTGACTAGATGGATGGCTGAGATTCGTCCGTACATTCGCACTAAAATCCAAATCCGTACCTGATCCCTTTTATATATAATATATATATATAATATATATATATATATATATATATATATATATATATATATATATATATATATATATATATATATATATATCCTCACAAGCTCACGTTTTTCTAGCCATATAAATATCCTTATGACATGAGCACTTCCCAACAAAATGTAGCTTTATTTTCTATAAAAGTTTTTGATAATTTAGATGTAGCTATATTTAAAAAGTATAAAAAGACATAATAAAAAACATATGAATACTGCATAAGGGTGATGACAACGGCAGCGTCTTCCCCAGCGTCTTGGGGGGAGGACGCCGGTGAACACCGCCGCCAACCCCCAGGACGCTGGCGTCGTGTGCTTTGGAGTCAAGATTCAGCCGCTGAGTTAAAGGAAAGAGACAAAGGAGAATTTTGAACGTTGGAGCAATATAGCCGTTTGAGGATTTAATTTTTTGCCCGTTTGGGCTGTTTTTTTTTTTTTTTTTTTTCTTAAACATAACCAATATATATATATATATATATATATATATATATATATATATATATATTTATATATAATATATATACTTCATACTAAAACTAAAATAATCACACAACATTTCACTCCAAAAAAACACAAATCTTCACCATGTCGAGTTCAACCTCCGATTCGTACCCGCAGACAGGCTCGTCGAGTGAACAAGAGTTATCCGACGATAGTGTCGAGTTTATGTACAAAGTAATCAAACAGTACAAGGCGATTCAAGACACTGCAACGTCGTCACGAGGATATGTTAGGCGTGATCGCAACGAAGCTGAAGAAATGTTGATGAGAGATTATTTTGGCGAAAATCCGACCTATAATGACGCAACCTTTCGCGATACGTTTCGTCTTCCAAAGAAATTATTTTTAGAGATTGTCGAGCGAATCAAGGAGAGTGGCAATCCGTATTTTCAAGAAGGGTATGATGCAAGGAGTCAAAAGAGTTTCACGGCAATACAAAAATGTTTGTCAGCGGTACAACAGCTCGCCGACGGTGTTGTTGCCAGTCAAAATGATAAATATTATAAAATGGCAGGAAGAACGGCTCGTGAATGTCTTCAAGAGTTTTGTGATGCGGTTAATGATTTATTCAGGCGAGAGTTCTTACGTAAGCCGACTGCGCACGACATTGCCATTTTGCAAAAAGCTCACGAAGAGCTGCACCACATACCGGGGATGATCGGTAGCATTGACTGTACACATTTCCAGTGGAAGATGTGTCCTAGGCGCTTGCAGGGTCAATACAAACGAGGTTGCTACCCACACCCGACGATTATGCTTGAAGCAGTGACTTCATGGGATTTATGGTTTTGGCATGCGTACTTCGGTCCTCCTAGAACAAACAATGACATAAATGTCTTAAACACATCTCCACTTTTTTTGAGAGAACGGAATCAAACAGCGCCTCCGAGTTCATTTGACGTGAATGGTAGAAACTACAAACGGGGTTATTATTTAGCGGATGGAGGCTACCCAAGTTGGTCAGTTTTCGTTAAAGCATACAAGTACCCCGTGGATCCGAAGGAAATAAAATTCAAGCAACTACAAGAAGCGGCAAGGAAGGACGTTGAACGAGCTTTTGGAGTTCTCAAATGTAGATGGGGTATACTTAATCGCCCACTTCGGCCTAAAACGAAAGAAAGGATTGCAAAGATCGTGTACACGTGCATTATTTTGCACAACATGATTATCAAAGAAGACGGTCGTGCGATATCTCTGGTTCATATTATGGACCCACCAATCCAACCGCAGTTTGACGAAGACGCACTCATGGAGTTGCAAGACGAAGAAGTGAATTCACGACTACGATTTGACCTTACCGAGCATGTTTGGCCTCAATATTTGCAATACCTCGACGCACAGGAAGCGTAGTTTGGTTTTATTTTTCGTACTGTCGTTTTTATTATTTTCAGTATTTGTCGTTGTAACCGTTTTTTTTAATGAAATAAATTGTTTGTTTTTATCTTTTATATATACATAATAAATAGTTTTACACTTAATTTTTATTATTTATAGCATTATACATAAATAATAATAAAAAATAAAAAGAATAATAATAATTTTGAGGCATGATTCCGAATCCTCCAGAATCCTCCTGCCACATGGCACCCTGTGATTGGTTGGTGTGAATCCTCCCAACACTCCGAGTGTTGGGTTGCCATCACCCTAAGCTCAATAGCAAGCAAAGTGAAAAACGTTAACATATACTCCCTTCGTCCCAAAATTATTGTCCCCTTTTGACTTTTTCGGTCTTTCTTTCTCAACTTTGACTATAAATATTTTTGTTTGTGTTATACAATTTTTGATAAAAATTATACCTATGAAAATACATTTAAAACTCAATCCGTTCATATATTTAATCTAGTATTATGTAATATAAACAAAAATACTTTAGGTCAAAGTTGAAAAGTAAAGACCGAAAAAGTCAAAAGGGGACAATAATTTTGAGACGGAGGTAGTAGAAATCTTTAGATAGATAACAAAGTTAACATTTAAAAAAGCATCCATGAGATAAAATACACTAATAGTAATTATCTATACAACTTACAATATATTTTAGGGCTTCCCTTCAAACTAATTTTTAGATTTTCATAAATACTTTTTAAGCATTACAAGTACGAAATCAATGTTTACAACTATTTAAAACACAAATACATTTATTCAACACATACAATTAATACTTTTTATTAAATTACCTCATCAATCAAAAGTACAACCATTTTATCACATGGTACAATTTAATCAAGCTGCTAAACACTCTCTTCCTAATATTTGTAAGACATTTCATGAATAATTTTTAAATAATACCTATTTTACATATATGAAACACAAAAAATAGCATAGTCATATATCTGGAGAGTTCTTAGGCCCCAAAAATAACAAAACTACCTTCAAAATACATGTTTTCTTTATGTTCGAACTTTCAAAATAAGAAATACAAAAAAAAGTTGGAAGTGGTCTCGGATAAAATATCATCATCTACCTCAGAACTTCAATAGTTTACCGTGCCTGCAAAAATAATTCACCGTCTGTAAAGTAATTGTCACCGTAAATAAATACTATAGAAAAACATTGTTTGTAAGAAATTTCAATTACAGGTTCTCACCGTTGAGTACCCTGCTAGTAGTAACAAATGAAATACGTGCGCAGAATAAGATGCTTGTAACATCGCGTGTGGTCGTTACATTAATAGTCATTTCCAAAATAAAACAACAAATATACTCAGAATGAAACGTTTTATCCTTAGTCTAACTTAATTGTCAAAAGATGCCTTAATTGATTAGGTATGTGCGTTGACAGTGCCGTAGTTAGGCTAGTGAAAGTCTGTGCAAAAACCGATTATGTGACAACTAAACATGACGATTAAAAATATATTGTAAAGATCTACGTAGCTTTATTTTTTATTAGTTTGTCATCACTCTCGCCCACTTGAAATTAAGTTTAACTAATATTGAGAACAAATTTTCATATATCGTCAACATTTTGTTGCTGAAAATGAATTTTGAGGCTACAAATATATAAAGAAGTATATATTAGAGGCCCTTAAAACTTTTAAGCCATGCATAGTAGCACACCTCTCACACCCTTGTATAAGGCTGTGTGCGCTAATTACAAAGAAACATTTACAACCTCGTAGGCAGTATAACTAAACGGTGGTGACCGTGGTCATGGACTTCCTTATTACATTTAGTCTTATGACCTAGCAAGCGGGGGCGATCCCATGAATTGCCATTTCTCATGGTGGGGTTTAAGAAAACTTATATAAGTGTGCACTTCGCATCTTTCAACTTGTAAATGTTAGAACATTATAAACCCCGTAGGTATTACTTTATTATTGACCATTATTTATAATGGTAAAACTCTAGATACTCTAAACCCACAGACCGGGCTTGGGCCTATTTATCCTCTAATACTCCCCCGCAGTCCAATCGGCGAAATCGCGAAAGCTCGGACTGGAGTAGTGTTAGCATTGAATTTATATTAAAGTGATGGTCATTCATCTTTTAGTATCTTTGTATGTGTGTGTCGATATAATGTGTTAGAATAGTAAATGTGGGCTTGTGTTGGTCTAAGCATAATATGTTCTAAGTAATGTCCAACCCAACACAAAGCCCACCTTAGCCCAATCTCCAAGCCCTTTAGGGCATTTCATGTAATACTTATACACAACTCCCACCACATAAGTCAATGTGCAGTAAAGTGAGATAAGGTGGGAGTGTGTGCTTCTCTTTGAATTCTTCTTCTTTCTTATCTTCCAATCTAATCTATACATTGTTCCATCTCATCTCCTTACTGTCCTAATCATCTATCTTTATTCTTATTCTCTTTCTTATTTCCATCTATTTCTCTTACATCTTTAAGCTTCCATTCGATCAACAAAAGAAGTGTATGATAAAGTAGGATTTCAAGCTATAACAAGTGGTATCAACAGCCATACAACGAGGTAGGAAGCTTTTGTGTTCGGTTTGTGCTTACAAGAAACCATCAGCCACGTTTTTTATCTCTTAAAAACGTGAGTTTTTGTTTCTTTTATCTTCGATCTACACAAAAATCAAGAAAAGTTGTGTTGTTTCTATGTTCTAACGACTTGGCTGTGAAGTTTTGCTAGTTCTACATTCAAATCTTGGCTTGGAAAATCATATTTGTGGTTTGTTCTTACTTCACAGATGGTCATTCATTAAAGATCTTGTATAAGATTTTTGTGGATAAGACTTGTTTTTGGATAAGATTTGATTAGATTTGATTGAAAGAAATTAGTAGAAGTGGGTGAAAGAAGTCCTGCTAGTTGGTGAAAGGTGTCAGAAAAGTCTTCCAAGATAAGGCATCAAGTGGGCATGTGACACAAAAGGACAAGAAAGTGGTTGAAAACTGAAAAATATCGAAATTGGCTCAACAGCGCGTTTTATCGCAATTCAGTGAAAAAACCAGCGATTTATCGCAATTCGTATTTTTTATCGCAATTGAGACAGAAAATTTCTATCGCAATTCAAGCCTGGACTTTATCGCAATTGAATTCCGATAATTTTATCGGAATTGGGCTGGACCAGATTTCATCGTAAATCAGCCCTTGTCAGACATCGGAATTCAGTATTGTCCGATATCTTGTGGTTTGTTCTTACTTCACAGATGGTCATTCATTAAAGATCTTGTATAAGATTTTTGTGGATAAGACTTGTTTTTGAATAAGATTTGATTAGATTTGATTGAAAGAAATTAGTAGAAGTGAGTGAAAGAAGTCCTACTAGTTGGTGAAAGGTGTCAGAAAAGTCTTCCAAGATAAGGCATCAAGTGGGCATGTGACACAAAAGGACAAGAAAGTGGTTGAAAACTGAAAAATATCGAAATTGGCTCAACAGCGTGTTTTATCGCAATTCAGTGAAAAAACCAGCGATTTATCGCAATTCGTATTTTTTATCGCAATTGAGACAGAAAATTTCTATCGCAATTCAAGCCTGGACTTTATCGCAATTGAATTCCGATAATTTTATCGGAATTGGGCTGGACCAGATTTCATCGCAAATCAGCCCTTGTCAGACATCGGAATTCAGTATTGTCCGATATCTGTTGCCAATTGCGATATCGGACAAAATGCCATTTGCGATATCGGACAAAGTTGATTTTTCAGAATTGACATTTTCAGTCCCTGTCTTTTCCAGCAGCCTTAAAGAAGTTCCAGAATTGGCAGTTTTGGCTCTCGTACTTGTGTGAAACAATTTAAAAGTTAAATAACTTTTAAGGATTTGATTCGAACGTAATTTCGTCAACTCAAAAGTGAACTCGGTATTTTAGCACTTGTATAAGTGAGTAAAATACTTCGACAATCGGATATCTACCCTCTTGTATAAGAGTGTTAGATTTTATATAAATTACCAATTTATATAATTTGGATATATTTCTATCTAAATTGATATTTTGCCATAATTTATATAAATTTTGGTCAAATTGAAATTTCTATAGACATTATCATTTTATCTAAATTGTAATTTATATATCTTTTGTCGAATTTCTAATCTTTTGACTTTGTCTTAATTATACTCTAATCAAATTTTGTAACTTTATTTAAATTTGTTTCGTTTATATAAACTGCAACTTCAACGATCATCAACAACAAACCAAAGCTTCACAACAACAACCAAGTTTAACCTTCAACAACCTCAACTCCTATTTCGTTACAAAGATCCTGTATCCACTTTATTATACCAATCATCATCAATGGCATCTCACCAAGACGATATCACAACTGCTTTGACAAATGGTTTTGCTTCGGTATACAGGGCATTAAACATCGAACCACATAACAACAACCATTGGAATTCACCGTACACTGACAATACGCAGTTATATATGGGTCAAGCCGGACAAATGGTTAAAATTGTTGGGAATCAGCAAGGAAATGCTATGGGTATACAGACTGGGAATCAAATGCAATATGCAGGGTTGTATACGGGAAACCAAGCAGATCAGTTTGTGAATCAGAATGGGGTCAATCAAAATGAGGATTATTGTTTCATGACTTCATCTGGAATCCACAGGAGTGATATAGGCAGAATTAGTAATGTTCAGGCTATGATGAAGGTAGAAAAGCTCCAGTACATGTTGATGCTAGCCAACAAGGAACATTCGGGAATACCGTTGACTGCTGAGGAATCAGACTTCCTGCTTACAACCAGAATCAATGATAATTCTACAGAAGTCACTGGAGTCTCCGATCCTATGCCTGATCAGCAACAAACAACATCACGCAGTGATTCTAAAACTCCTCCGTCCTATGACACAGAACCACTCCATGAGGTACCATCATTGTTTGCTCATGAAAAGCCACATTCTGTGCCTCTCGAACCTAATTTCGATACATATGTGGGGGAGCAAGTTAATAGCAATGTTAACTGTGAAACTTTATATATGGATCCTAATGAAGTTCAAGTTGCACAAAATGATGCTAATGATGAGGAAACCCGTGCTCTATTTGAATCATTACTTCAAAATTGTCAAATAGAGATTGAAAAGGTCAAAAAGATCAATCGCGAGGTAAAAGCCGCGAATGAAAAATTGACCACTGAGCTTGAGAGTTATAAGGTGAATGCACGAGCTTTTGATTTTCACAACAATCGACAGTCAGACCTTGAAATTAGTTTAAGAGATTCTGTTTTAAGAGAAAAACATTTGCAAATCAAATATGACACTCTAGATGTCAATTTGAACAACAAAATAAAATCTTTAAACAAGGAAATTTCTGAGCTAACCAACCAGCTTTCAAAACAAAAATCAACTTATTCTAATCTTGAAAAGGAAAAGAATGAGTTGAATGAAAGGTTTTCAAAACGTGAAAAGGATCTTCTTAAAGAGATCACTGAAAAAAAGGAAACCATTGCAAAGTTGGAAGATTTGCTTGTAAAAACGGGTCATTCTGCACAAACAGTTAACTTGTTAATAAACGATCCAAACCCGATTTTACATACAATAAAAAAGGTGGCTATCGGTTATGAAAACCCTTATAATCTCAAGAAAGCTCAAAAAGAACAGAATGTGCTTTATAATGGTAATTTAATTACTGATATCCATGACCCTCCTCCCGGTTATGATTCTAGTGAAACGATTGAGCTTTCAGAAGAGAGTAGAAAGAAAATGCGACAATTGAACAGAGAAATAAAACCCATTGACTATAATGAAGTTAACAAACTTGCTGGGGTTCATGTAACACCCCGACCCCACAAGGGTAGAGATATCACAAATACATGGTTTCATATCAGATAAACATAGTATCCATGAATAAAATAGCGAAAGTCAAAAACATAATCCAACAATAAGTCAACATGACTTATATCCAAAATGAAAGAAAATAAAAGAAATACATAAGTTCAATGCCTAAACAATGGCAACATAATGTCTGAGGGAAATCAAATGGTAGAAAAGCTATAAAGAACAAGCTCCACTCAGGTACACTCAACCCCAAAGCCATGCCCAGCTCCTAGCTTAAAATACCTGCCGCGGGAAAAGAAAACGCGGCTGAGCTACTAGAGCTCAGTGAACAGATATAACGTAACAAGCAGTAGCATAATGAATAATACATGAGTAAATGAGAATGGAAGCATGAATACATGGTAAGAATACATGGTGTCATAAGGGAAAGGATAAAGGTGCATGGTAAAGAAAGGTCAGTAATCCACTACGAGCCCATAACATGAAATCATAAGCATAATCATAATCATAAACATGTAGAGGGGAGACCTCTTAGTATCCTGTAAATATGAGGGGTGTCCTCATCATGGGTTGGAGTAGCTAGCTCCCAGAGTGTGAAAGACGTGTATCGCACACACCATCAGTCACCATGAATAACATAACATAACATGAACATGAACAAATCTAGGATGCATCCATACGCCCCAGGTGGCCATAATCTGCCTCTACGTAAACATGAATCATAAACATAACATGCAGGGACGGGACAGGTCATCACTCTCCTGCCCTAGAGTCATGCCATCGGTGCATCGACTGACATGGACATGAAACCCTCATGCCTAGTGAGTGGCTCGTAGTATCAAACTGAGGGTAAAGGTCAAGTATCATTAATCATGTTTTTAGTTTACTTGCATAGGTCAATATCATGTTTCATAAGTTCATAATCATAGGTTCATAATCATGGTTCATAAGCAAGGTTCATAAGCAAGGTTCATAAGCAAAGGTTCATAAGCAAAGGTTCATAAGCAAAGGTTCATGAGCAAAGGTTCATAAGCAAAGGTTCATGAGCAAAGGTTCATAAGCAAAGGTTCATGAGCAAAGGTTCATAAGCAAAGGTTCATGAGCAAAGGTTCATAATCATAAAAGGTTCAATATCATGATGGTTCAATAATCGAAGTTCATGAATGAAGGGAACATAGCAATGGTATAGGGAAACCCTAACATGAGTCATAATCAGAGAACGAAAGCCTCTTAATAAAGAAGCAGAATATCTGTACCTTATTGCTGACAACTGAAAATACTGAATAAGATGATCAAGAGCACAAGACTACTCCCTCTTCACACCTAGAGGAGTAAAGACATGATTACTAAAGATCTCATTTCCATATTAAGTAACTTTCTATTTTTAGCAGGTTTCCATTTTTAGAAAGTTTCCTTATTTAGTAAGTTTCCAAAATTAGCAGATTTCTATAATTAGTAAGATTTAAGTATTATGATTTAGTTAAGTCATTACTTTAGTCTCATTATAGAATTAGGGTTGGTTTTAGCAGGTTATAAAAGTTTAGGGTTAAATATGACAAGTTTACAAAGTTTAGGGTTTTAATTGTAAATATATCAAATTAAAGGTCTAGAATGAAAATATCATAAATTACTTATTTAAATACCCCATTTATTCAGAATTACATCTTTGGCCCATTAAGTTCCATATTTTACATTTTAAACCCTTTATTTACAAAAGTTACCAAATAAACCCTAAAGTTACATAATTTACAATTTAACCCATATAATATCCTTAATTACACCATTAACCCTTAGATTTAATTATTTACAGAATCTACCTTCTAATTTCATGCATGGTACGATTTAACCCTTTAGTTTCCCATAATTACACATTTAGTCCCTATAATTATAAAACATATATATTAATTTGTAAATTCCAAATAATTACATATTAGCCCCCATAATTATCCAAACTTACACCAAACCATCTTAACATTATAATTTACTCAAAATGACCTCAAGTTTCCAGTATTTACATTTTTAGTCCCTTGATTTAATTTAATTTCAAACCGAATTTACAATTATATATATTTACTCATTTAACCTTTTAAATACAAAATTTACATATAGACCCCTCATTTAACATTTTATACGATTTTACCATGTTCAAATAACTTACAAAAATTATCCCTTGAGTTTTTAGAATTACAAAACACCCCTTATATTTTATTCTTTCAAATCGATATACACTTTTAATTAACAAATCAAAACCCTAACTTCACCAATCATTACATCATCATTACCACATCATTTAAACACATCAATTTTCCATATTTAATCATAAAATACCTAGGTCGATTTGTTTTTAGAGTTTTCCACAATTTTACTTTTGTTTCTATTTAGCCGATTTACAACAATTTCCACAATAATAATTTTAGGTCTCCACAATTCAAAGGAACATTTTTATAGTGTTATATGATGATCATAGATGCCATGAAAAATAATAACATGATCCAGAAAAATCGCATGCATACATTTTGCTATTTAATTCGATTCTAGGGTTTATAACACAATATTTTTCATACGATTTATATATGATGCATGGGCTGTTTTTATCATTTTTCCCAGGTTGTATTCGACATAAAGATCATAAGAAAAATGGCCAACGTATTTTAGAGGTGTCGCAGAATTAATTTATGAATTACCTTGTTCACTAGCGCACGAAAGGAAAATAATTCCCCAAAAATAGAGATCGACCAAACAAGGCTTCACCACTATTTTTCCTAGGTTTTACACGTTAGGAAGAGTGTTAGAAAAATGAGAAACAAGATTTGTGGTGATCGAATGGATTAAAACGAATTATACCTCTTTTGTATGTCGCGATGGGAGAAAATTCACCACAATAGGATCGTGCAAAGAACACCTTCAAAATTATTTTTCCAGGACTCCTTAGAAGTATATTGATCACAGAAAAATGCTTAGAGGATTTGTGGAAGTCGTATGGAGGCTCAAAGGATTTTTGGTGTGTTTTGGTTAAATCGGCATTTTAGGGTTTTTAGGATAGAAATTGTGTTGAATGATTTTTAACCAAGAAGAACCGGTCATAGGGGAGGGTAAATGGCCCAATTTTCGGAATTTTAGTCAAGGGAAATTAATGCATTGATTTACTAGTTTTAATGCCCTTATAATTACCTTTAATTACCATTATTTAAATCATAAATTTGAATTTAAACTATATTAGGCGCCCAAGGGCATTTTGGTAATTTTGTGGCTTGTATAAAAGTTAAATGGAGTTGTTAAAAATATTTGGGATCATAACTTGTTCATTGCTAGAAGTTTGGAATTTATTTGGTGCTTTACATATGTTTTATTTAGTTTTTAAATTCCCAGGGGCAATTTGGTCATTTTACATGTTATAGAATTTCAGGTATTACAGTTCATCTTGTTCAAAAGGAGTCACCTCTGTTTTTTCAAAAACTAGTGGTTTTCGAAAAACAAAAAGCTGTTTCAAAACATCTGCCTAACATCGAACAAATGGCATCTAAAAACACTTATGATTCAAGTGCAGCTAGACTATATTTGGTCGATCTTAAATAGAGAATTGAAAAACTTCAAAGTATTGTGGCTTCCAAAACAAACAGTCAAAAATTTGAATGGTTTTCAGGTGGTGTTCAGGATGAACTGAAAAAGATTTTTGAAAGGGAAATTAATCCACATATTCGTGCAATCTATGCGGTTGTTCAAAATGTGGAACATAATCTTTTGAAAGAGTCAACAGAATTTGTTAAGGACCACAAATCCTTAGTGAAGGAAGCTAATGAATACTTGGAACACATAAAAGTTTTGGAAAAGCAAAATGACTCTCTCTCCTTTGAAGCTCTATCGACCGATATTATGTCCATTATTTACCAAACATATTCTGTTGAGGATGATGAAAGACTTCGAGCTGAAACTTCTGAAATTGTTTCAAAATATGAAAAGGCGCTTTTTAAAATTGAAAAGCAAAACGTTACATATTTTAAACAACTTGATCAAAAAAAGGAAGAATGCAAGTATGACAAATTGTCGTATGAGCGTTCTTACAAACAAATGCAAGAACAAATTCAGTTTTTGAAGTCTCAGCTTGAAAGTCAAAATGGGAAGGGTGAGGAAACAACGGGTATTGCACCATTAACCCCCTTGCCTAGTGAGAAACAAAAAGGGAAAGCTGTTGTCAAAACAAAAACATCGAATGTAATAGCGCCTGGCCTTGATAGGATTAGTCCCACTAATGCGTTTGCCTCTACCTCTCAAACATATAGGGCGTTAGACAAATGTGCAAAAGATAATCCAAAAGAGTCTAGGAATGCTAATACAGATTCAAAGGACAACAAGCTAAATCCCAATGTGTGTGCCCCTAGGAATAGCTCAACGAATGTGACCATAAAAACTGTTAAAGAACCTGTTGATTCAAACGACATGGTCCATAATCAATACCTAGATATAGCTAGGCAACAGGCACAGGTTCGAAAAGACGGGATTTTAGGTACAAAACCTAGAGTAATGAATTCTACAACATTACAAAGCACTACTAGTAGTAGTAAACCACTACCTAGGATCATTCAACTAAAGACTAGGGATTGACTTGCATCTAAGAGTAGTTGCGCAAAAGAAAATGTTATCCACGTAGAATCCAACACTATGAACTCGAATTCCTCTTCGAATAGGAAACCAGCTTCAAATGACTGTAGTGACAAAGTTAAGATTGCTGTCTTAAACAAGAATGTTGAATTTATCTGTCCTACATGTCAAAAATGTGTCTTTTCAGCTAATCATGATGCATGTGTTGCTCAGTATATCAAGAAAGCAAATGCAAGTGATAAGGCACAATCCACTAAGACACCAAATAGAAACAAACCCGTTGATAAAAAGCAAAAGGCTAAGAAACCTACAAGGTGGATCTCTACAGGACGTAGTTTTTCTCAAAATGAGACTTCCGCTGCATCTGAAAAGAAAACAACTCCTAGATCTTGCCTTAGGTAGATTCCTACGGGAAAAGTTTTTAAAACAGTTGGTCTTAGATGGATTCCCACAGGGAAGATTTTTGATACCTGCCCCACGACAAGTAATAGTGAAAATCATCAAGATAAGGATGTAGAAACCACTACAACCGTTGATAGTGGACACCCTCAATGTGATGATTCATGTTCTTCTAACACTGTTATTTGTGCAAATTCTTCTTTTTTGGATTCTGTGACTTCAGGTACTCGTGAAAGTGTTGAGATTTCACTCGCTGAATGTGGAAGAGAAGACCTTTATGCCAACATCGCATTTGGAAATCCTTGTCTTGTTCCACTCTTAACTCCACTTTTACTTGTTCATACTTAATCATTCTTTGTTCATATATACATTTTTTGAAAAAAAATCAAAAGCAAAATACAAAAATAGAAAATTTCAAAAATCCAAAAAAGATTCTTCTCCGACATGTCTCTCGTATAATCGATATTCTGTACGTATCTAGAAATGTCATTCAACAATGATACGGGCATGTACAGATGCTTGAGCGAGAGTTGTTTTTTAATGTTTTCAAAACATGTCGTTTCTCAAAAAAATTCTTTCAATGGCTTCTAAGAGACTCACTCTAGAACCCGAGCTTCACTCAATGGCTTTCGTATATTTCAGTACGAAACCCGAGCTTAAATTAATGGCTTGTAACCATTTCAGCTTACAACACGAACTTCAAATAAAGGAAAGTGTTGTGCAAATCCAATATTTTGTCAAACACTTATCCTAAAAACAAATGAAGATATTTCTTCCATCATATCTTCAAAGATTTTCAAAATCTTCTCTATCTTGAGCACATTTTCTTCAAGATTTTTCAATAAGATTTTTCCAAATCTTTCATAAAGTGCTCAAGATAACTCCCTCCAAAAACCGATAAAACATGATTTATTTAAGATGGAGTATAAAAATGAAAAACAAAAATGTTCCAATTTCATGCTCAAATCCGTCTTTCTCTCTAAAAAGTTACGTTTTAATCAGTTGATATCAAAAATATCACTGCATGCTATTTTTGAGGGGGAGAAGACGTGATTAAAATGTGATCAAAAAGCGAATCTCAAAAAGAGTTCTTCAAAAAGACTCAGTTTTACCCTCGAATTGACGAAGCTTAAATGTCTGTAATCGAAAAGACTAGTCCGAGACGGGTAATAATTTCAAGATGGTTATCCATTGATGTAAACGTGTCTCGCAAAGGACTTGTCTGAGTAGAATGTACCAATTCGAGAGATGATCTTTTGATATAACCGGGACGGGTAATAACTGCAAGCTAGTCTAACTAGTGATGTAAACGTGTCTCGTAATGGTCATATTAATTGAAAATCGTTCAGTTCAAAAAGTGCGAACTCTACCCAACATGTGCAATTCTTTCTTAAATCTCATATGCACATGTGAAGGGGGAGTATTTCAGAAAATGCAAAACTCTCGAAGTTTTAACAAAATGTGTTTTACTCATAAACACTTTGAGAGATTTTCTCAAATGGTTTTATGGCAAGTGATCAACAATCCTAGGATAATCATGGAGTTATAAGGTGATTATGGTTAAGTTATGTCCTATGATCCGCCAGAGCCGGAGGGATCTTCCCAAGGACAATTCCAATAGTCTAGAATTAGAAGTCCTTAGGTAAGATTGAAAAAAGGAGTAAATGAGAAAGGAGAAAGAAAGGGTTGAAGAATGAAAAAGAAAAGTTTAATGAAAGGGTGAAAAGAAATAGCCCTCCATGAAAACTTAGGTCAGAAACCGGGTCAATGCATATGCTATCGGTACTCATTAAGGTGATACTGATATTGAAGACAAGACGTCATGGACCCAGTGACGCATTGCACAAACCCCTCCTTGCCACTCAGATATCTCTTAAAAGATATTTGTTTCATTTCTCACGGAGAACACTGCATAATCTATCGACCTCTCACTCCGAGATGTGTTGATATTGAAAAGGTGGCACTCTGCTCCATGCTTCCGACGACTAAAACCAAAACGCACATTATTGAGTCTAGAGACATGAGATTCATCAAAGATCTCTTAGGAACACTTCCTATGCAATACACTTGTGTTCATCTAAAAGGATACAAGTCGTATGAGTCTTAATGAGATCTAAGGATCTTGCCTCACGACATGATGGCCGCTGGACGATCTATTGCTAACTGTCTTATGCAAGTACCGACGAAAGTCCATACACCATCATCATCTACAACGACGACGCAGTTGAACAGAAGAAGTAGATCAAGGCAAGAACGACCAAAAGACAATTCTTTGAAGATCACAGTACATGAAGGAACATTGAATGAAGACTATTCTACATCGACACACAAATTTCAAATCTACAAAGACAAAAGACCAATCACCGAGAGCATCATTTGAATGACCATCCCTTAGGGGGAGATTGTTAGCATTGAATTTATATTAAAGTGATGGTCATTCATCTTTTAGTATCTTTGTATGTGTGTGTCGATATAATGTGTTAGAATAGTAAATGTGGGCTTGTATTGGTCTAAGCATAATATGTTCTAAGTAATGTCCAACCCAACACAAAGCCCACCTTAGCCCAATCTCCAAGCCCTTTAGGGCATTTCATGTAATACTTATACACAACTCCCACCACATAAGTCAATGTGCAGTAAAGTGAGATAAGGTGGGAGTGTGTGCTTCTCTTTGTATTCTTCTTCTTTCTTATCTTCCAATCTAATCTATACATTGTTCCATCTCATCTCCTTACTGTCCCAATCATCTATCTTTATTCTTATTCTCTTTCTTATTTCCATCTATTTCTCTTACATCTTTAAGCTGTCATTCGATCAACAAAAGAAGTGTATGATAAAGTAGGATTTCAAACTATAACAAGTAGCAAACTGAACAAGAAAAAAAATAAAAACAATAACATAATAAAAACATAACTTTAGTCGACTCGTAACAAAACCGTACAAACGGTCGACTTTAGTCGACTGGTACCAACGGTCGGCTAAGTCGACTAATAACAAAACCGTACCAACGGTCGACTTTAGGGACCGGTACCAACGGTCAACTATAGTCGACTGGTAACAAAGCCGTACAAACAATCGACTAACAAACAAACAATAAAACAATTATAAACTTTTTTTTTTTTCTTTTTCTTTTTAATACTCGATGCTTAAATAGTAATAATATGCTTCAACAAAACAACTCCACCTGCTTGCTTGCTTCCTTCCATAACTCACGAAGAGAATAAAATAAAACGAGCTACATACTGTGTTGAACCAAAAGGAACTAAATCCTTTATGCCCTATGCACGTTGGCCTAGAAAAAGATAATATATATATTCTCCCTCCGTCTCAATTTAATTGTCCATATTTCCTTTTATGGATGTCTCAAATTAATTGTCCACTTTCCTTATTTAGTAAAAACTAGAGAATCTAGTGGAGGAATATTCCATTTTAGTGGTTGAAAATTAAAGTGACCCCACTTTTATTAAACTTAGCAATTTCTCTCTCATGACAATTAAATTGAGACGGAGGGAGTATATATATTCTGAACATGTGTGTAGTCTTCGATTATAAAAGGATGCGTCTGCTGCGAACTTTTCTTGCTTCCTATGGTCCACCGAAAATAATAAAAGGATAATAGGCGGAGGTTAAAGTACGACGGGGTGGCATAGAGGCAGCGGTTTATGGTGGCTGATTAGGTCTCGGCATCAAACCTGCTCATGATACCATGTTAGAACATTATAAACCCCGTAAGTATTACTTTATTATTGACCATTATTTATAATGGTAAAACCCTAGATACCCTAAATCCACAAACCGGGCTTGGGCATATTTATCCTCTAATAGTAAATTGTAATTAGCTTGATCTTAACATGAAATTTCTTAAGTTTCAAGTAAATCTCGGATAGTCGTATGCAAAGATAAAGGGTTAGTTGATGGTAGTTGGTGGCACTAGAGAGTAGAGACAGAGAAAACGAGAGTTGATACGAGTTGCTCGTGTCAAACTTGCGGTTTAAAGGCACGCCTGAAGATCATGTTAAACAACACTATCTCCACCACTTAACCTGCATGTTGAGCATTTATTTAGTTTACTTCCATGCATACCTATAAGCCCATGATTTTTAAAATGGTGTTACACAAAAGAAATGTCGGACTAACTAAAGTTACACCTTAAGAAAATGAAAGTAGCAAAAATAAAATTGAGAGGTTGCACATACCATAAAAACGGCAGTTTTGAAATCTTTTTGTACTTCGTGAGCTAAAATCGGGTGTAGCCCGTGTCACACCCTGCATACATGTAGGTCCGTCCATGCCTGTAGATTATTTAGTGGACCACTATTGCATTAGTTTTACCATTTTCTTGTTCTTGCTCCTTAAGTTTTGGACACTCTAGTAGTTGTTTTGTTTTTCTATTTATACAAACCTTGCAAATGTAATGAGATCAGAGAAGACAAAATTGGCTTAAAGTTAGTATTATTTGAGTAAAATTAAAGTAATATTTGTATTCAATTTCTTAATCTATGTCTTGCAGATTAGCTAACTAATTCTATCAAAAGCACTATTCAATATTTGAAAAGGCCAAAATATTCTATTTTTACTATTCATTTCCATGTAGGTTTTAAAAAAGTATACAGTAATTTAGTCAAAGTCACTAAAACTGGTTGTGGTTTTGAAAAAACTAGTAAAAATATCCGAGTTGATGAAACATTATTTGAAATTCACCTTAAATACAGGGCATAACCAATGCAAAGAACCAAAAACTTGAACAATAATAAAAGTTACAACATCTTTATGCTTTGTTCATAAGAACGATTTATGTTAGTAACTCCAAGTGGCTTGCATTGGTTAAATTTGGAACTTATTTAGTGATTGCAGATCTGCAGTGAAATCGACTTATTGTTACGACGTCTGACATGGAAGGAGTGCAACTTACAAATTCCACTTGAAGAGATTAAATTAGCCAAACAGCTTCAGTAAGGAAAATTTTATTGCAAGGGGTGGATTTGGTAACGTGTACAAAGGCCAACTTAATATATCTGGGGAACAAATCACCGTTGCTGTAAAGAGGTTAGATAGTAAATTAGGACAAGGGGACCATGAGTTCTTGATGGAAATTCAAATGCTTTCATGTTATAAGCACAAAAACCTGGTCTCTCTTGTTGGGTTTTGTGACGAGAGTGGAGAAAAGATCCTCGTTGATGAACATGTGAAACATGGAAGCCTTGACAAACATATAAGTAACAAAGATCTTTCCTGGCTGCAACGTCTCAGAATAAGTCTTGGTGCAGCCCAAGGTTTCAGTTACCTTCATAATGATGTGGGACCCCAACATAGGGTTTTACCAATGTTTTAAAAACCGGACCGGACCGGCCGGTTCGACCGGCCTCCGGCTGGTCGGCCGGTTTTTAAATCCCGGTTTTTTATAAGTCCCATTTACTGTAGCGAACCGGCCGGTTTTTCCGGTTTTGGCCGGTTTTTCCGGTTCGACCGGTCCGGTTCAACCGGTTTTGACTTTTTTTTTTTTTTTTTGATTTTTTTTTGTTGGGCGGTTCGGCCGGTTCGACCGGTGACGGAAGCATGGCCGGTTCGACTAAAAAACCGGTTTTTAAAACATTGGGTTTTACATCGAGACATAAAGAGCTCAAATATTCTCTTAGATGACAAGTTTGAAGCAAGAATATCTGATTTTGGCCTGTCAAAGATAGGTCCTTCAAATGTTGAGTTCACGTTTCTAGTCACTCATGCTTGTGGCACCCCCTGCTATATCGATCCACAATATTGTAAAACCGGCATTCTAACTAAGGAATCTGACGTGTATTCATTTGGCATAGTTCTATTTGAAATCTTGTGTGGAAGGCTGGCATATATTCGGGATGAGCGCGGGTTTCTTGCTGAACTGGCACAACGACATTATGAAGAAGACAGATTACATGACATAATTTATCCATGTCTAATAAATCAAATGAATGAAGATTCATTGGATGTGTTCTCAATGGTTGCATATAACTGCTTGAAAGAAAGTCGAAATGAGCGCCCTACAATGGGTTGGATTGTAGAAAAACTTGAGAAGGCGTTGGAACTTCAAGTAAGATTCACGTTAAACACAAGACAACATCTTCTTAATTCGATTTCCATATTTTAGCTCACACAATTTTATGTTTCTATGTCGCAAGACTACTAGCAAAGTTGCAGGATTTATTCGGGTAGGAAGTTGGGGAAAACAAAGCGAAGATCCTCAAAATCACTGGTCTTTTGTACTTGAGAAGCATCATAGGCTGGTAAAAATAACAGTTGATCATGGCGATGTGATATACTCCCTCATGTTTACTAGTAAATCTGGAGGTGTTTTCCAAACTTCTGAGAAGACTGGTGGTTGTGTCGGTGGAGACATAGTTTCCGAGGTGAACTGATTGCATCTCTAATTAACCATCAATATCTACATATATTCTTTTCTTATTTATAAACAAACTGTTTACATTGGCTTACCTACAGGTTATCTTTGATGTTGATGAAAGAATTACTTGCATTAATGGAACTGTTGATATTCGAGATGGTTTTACAATACTTGCATCACTATCTTTTGTGACAACCAAGAGGATCCACGGACCGTACGGTCGAGCAACGGGAACTGGTTTCTCTGTACCATGGACCAGGGGCGGAGCCAGGATTTTGGGTTAAGGGGGGCCGAATTTTTTTTAACGATAGCAATAACGATTGACGGTCGGACCGGTTCAACCGGCCGGTTCGACCGTTGGACTTTGAAATGGCAATGTAACCGACATATCCATCAAAATGAAGGGTGTTTCTTTGTGTCAGTTTATACTGGTACGGGTACCGGGAAACGACAACATCCTAAAATTCAAGAAACGGATACGACGAGGAAACGTTTATGTGTTTTAAATATTTTAGTATATGGCACGTTGTATTTTATAATATTTAAGTTTAAAAAATAGAAGAAAAAGAAAACTAATAAAGAAAAAATAACTCAATTGGGCTTTGTTTCACACGTACCAAAAAGACTCTTTTCAACCAAAACATTAAAATATTACATTTTGTATTGTACTTTTCTCTTTCTTGTTGACTTACTGTATCATCTTCAACATTCATCTTCCCCACCTAATTTGGGTCACCTCTGCCATTATCACCTCACCAAGAACAACATGACTTGCTAAAAATCTGTATGTTCCTAGCTGCTAAATCTTGGGGGGGTCAAGTACTAATAAATGGGCTTGAGCTAAAATTTTATCACTATTTTTATAAAGCATTTGGGCTTATTGGAGGGGGCCAAGCACCCTCCAGCCCCCCCACTCCCTCCGTCATTGCATGGGACAAAGGCTCATTAGTTGGGTTTTAGGGCATTGCTGGAAATTATATTGAAAGTATTGGTGTACATATTAAAGCTTATGATGACATCATAAGGGTTGGAACATGGGGAAGAACTGATCCTGGAGGTCCACAAAATGTTTGGATTTTTCAACTCGAAAAAAATCATCATCTGGAGAAGATAACCGTCGAGCATGGAGATCTTATATATTCTCTCATGTTCACCACAAAATACCGAGGTATGACATCCACTTCTAAAAAGGCTGGCGGCTGGAATGGCGGAGATAAGAGTTCTGAGGTAAAGAGTAAAGTTAATACGATATCTACAATTAAGTTCATATGTTCGATAAGAATCCTCCCTTAGTACACCAATTGTGAAAATATTAAAAGATAAGATTTTTGGTGATGATCATATATCTTTCAAAAGATTGCAAGCAAAAAAAAATAAATAAATAAAAAAATAACGCGTCATTTATGTCAGAGTCGTGATGTTAGTTAAAGTCCGAAATTAAAACTATTCGTGCAATTGGTGAAAAAATGTTTGAAACAAAAGCTAATGTTTTAATAGTTCACGGTTTTTCACTAACAATACGTTAAGAGATTGATAAAAAATTATAACTTCATACGGATATTTGATTACCACACTTCATATTATACACACATTGGCAATTGCGACTGACAGAGGATAGATTTAAGATCATTTTAGGACCAAACTTTTTTTACATATAAAGGGATCAATCCCCACCATTCATCTAGTTTGACCTAATGGGGATTAACCTAAGATTTAATATACAAACCTAAGTCCATGTCTTTTTTTCCTTTTACTTTGTCTTTTTGACTTTCTTATTTTTTTTTTGTCTTTTTTTTTAATTCACGATTTTTTTAAATCTTTTTTTTTTTTTTTTTTTTTTTTTTTTTGGTTTTTTCTTTTCTTTTTCGTACGTTTTCATACATATTCGTCCGTTTTCATACGTTTTCGTCCGTTTTCATACATATTCGTCCATTTTCTTTTTCGTCAGTTTTTATACGTTTTCGTCCATTTTTATACGTTTTCATTTGTTTTCGTCCGTTTTCAGATGTTTTCGTCCGTTTTTATACTTTTGTCCGTTTTTATACGTTTCCGTCCGTTTTAATACGTTTTCGTCCGTTTTCATACGTTTTCATCTGCTTTTGTCCGTTTTCATACGTTTTTGTCCATTTTCTTACGTTTTCGTCCGTTTTCATACGTTTTCGTCCGTTTTTATACATCTTTGTCCGTTTTCAGACGTTGCCGTCCGTTTTCCTACATATTCGTCCATTTTCATACGTTTTCGTCCGTTTTCGTCAGTTTTTATACATTTTCGTCCGTTTTTATACGTTTTCATCTGTTTTCGACCGTTTTCATACGTTTTCTTACGTTTTCGTCCGTTTTCATACGTTTTCGTCCGATTTTATACGTTTTTATCTGTTTTTATACGTTTTCGTCCGTTTTCATCTGTTTTTGTCCGTTTTCATATGTTTTCGTCCGTTTTCTTACGTTTTTTTCTGTTTTCATACATTTTCGTCCGTTTTTATACATTTTTGTCCGTTTTCAGACGTTTTCGTCCGTTTTCCTACATATTCGTTCGTTTTCTTACGTTTTCGTCCATTTTCATATGTTTTCATCCGTTTTAAAATGTTTTCAGCCATTTTCAGACGTTTTCATACGTTTCTGAATATCACAAGTGATATTCTGTGATACTCAGGATATCACAAGTGATGATACTCATAATATCACAAGTGATGATACTCAAAATATCACAATTGATGATACTCAGAATATCACAAGTGATATTCTGTATTATCACAAGTGATTTTCACGTTTTTTTAATTCACGTTTCTGAATATTCGTCCATTTTCTTACGTTTTCGTCCGTTTTCCCACATATTCGTCCGTTTTCTTACGTTTTTTAATTCACGTTTTTGTCTGTTTTCCTATATATTCGTCCGTTTTCTTACGTTTTCGTTCGTTTTTAAATGTTTTCAGCCATTTTCAGACGTTTTCATACGTTTCTAAATATCACAAGTGATATTCTGTGATACTTAGAATATCACAAGTGACGATACTCGGAATATCACAAGTGATATCTGAATATCACAAGTGATTTTCACGTTTTTTTAATTCGCGTTTCTGAATATCACAAGTGATATTTTGTGATACTCAAAATATCACAAGTGATGATACTCAGAATATCACAACTGATGATACTCAGAATATCACAAGTGATGATACTCTGAATATATATCCTGAATATCACAAGTGATATCCTGAATATCACAAGTGATTTTCAACTAATGTTTTGTAACATGAAAATCACTTGTGATATTCAGAATATTATAAGTGATATTCTGAATATCACAAGTGATTTTCACTTTTTTTTCACTTTCTTACGTTTTCATCCGCATTCATACGTTTTCGTCCGTTTTCGTTCGTTTTCATACTTAGAATATCACAAGTGATGGTACTCAAAATATCACAAGTGATGATACTCAGAATATCACAATTGATGATACTCAGAATATCACAAGTGATATTCTGAATATCACAAGTGATTTTCACGTTTTTTTTAATTCACGTTTCTGAATATTTTTCCGTTTTCGTCCATTTTCCAACATATTTGTCCGTTTTCTTACGTTTTTTAATTCACGTTTTCATCCGTTTTCCTACATATTCGTCCATTTTCTTAAGTTTTCGTCCATTTTTATATGTTTTCGTCCGTTTTTAAATGTTTTTTCAGCCGTTATTAGATGTTTTCAGACGTTTCTGAATATCACAAGTGACATTCTGTGATACTCAGAATATCACAAGTGATGATACTCAGAATATCACAAGTGATATTCAGAATATCACAAGTGATTTTCCACGTTTTTTTAATTAACGTTTCTGAATATCACAAGTGATATTCTGTGATACTCAGAATATCACAAGTGATATCCTGAATATCACAAGTGATTTTCAGCTAATGTTTTGTAACATGAAAATCACTTGTGATATTCAGAATATTAAAAGTGATATTCTGAATATCACAAGTGATTTTCACGTTTTTTTAATTCACTTTTTTTTCTTCACTTTCTTACGTTTTCGTTCGCATTCATACGTTTTCGTTCGTTTTCATACGTTTTCGTCCGTTTTTATACGTTTCTAAATATCACAATTGATATTCTTAATATCACAAGTGATATTTGAATATCACAGAAAATCACTTGTGATATTAAGAATATCAATTGTGATATTAAGAAATGTATGAAAATAGACGAAAACATAAGAAAACAAACGAATACGTATGAAAGCGTAAAAACACGTCTGAAAACGGACGAAACGTATGAAAAATGGACGAAAACGGACGAACGAGTATAAAAACTGCTGAAAATAGATGAAAACGTCTGAAAACGTATGAAAACGGACGAAAACGTCTGAAAATTGAAAAAAATATATAAAAACAGACGAAAACGAATAAAAAATGGACGAAAACGTAAAAACGGACGAAAACGTCTGAAAACAGACGAAAACGTAAAAAAACAGACGAAAACGGACAAAAACGTCTGTAAACGTATAAAAACTGCCAAAAACGGACGAAAACGTTTGAAAACGGACAAAAATCGATAAAAACGGACAAAAACCTATGAAAACGGACAAAAACATCTGAAAGCGGACGAAAACGTATGAAAACGAACGAAAACGTAAGAAAACGTAAGAAAACGTAATAAAGTTAAAAAAACATGAATTTATTAATAAAAAAAAAAAAAAAAAAAAAAAAAAAAAAAAAAAAAAAAAAAAACTTGATTTAAAAAAAAACGTGAATTACAAACAAAGAAAAAGAAAAAAAAAAGAGAAAAAAAAAAAAGTTAAAAAAAAAAGTGAATAAATAAAAAAGACAAAAAGACAAAGAAAAAGGAAAAAAAGAACATGGACTTAGGTTTCTATATTAAATCTTAGGTTAATCCCCACCATTAGTTCAAACTAGATGGATGGTGGAGATTTATCCCTCAGTATGTAACAAAAATTTAGTCCCTAAATGAACTTTTCTCCAGAGGATAATCCATGAAAACAAATAACACTCATTATTTTGGCGGCTGCTTGGTTTTCCAACGTCAAACAGTTCATCTTAACACTTAGGTGGTGTTTGTTTATTAAGAGGGTCTGAATCTGAATCTGAACAGCACGTCTGAATCTGAATCTGAGGCGTAAATGTCTGAATCTGAACGCATCTGAACGGGAAAAAAAAACTCGTGTTTGAACGGGATTTTTTTTTTTTTTTTTTTTTTTTGTTATTTTGTGTCAACAAGAGGCATTCAGACGCGTTAAGACACCCCTCTCAAGTCTTGACTATTAAGATCAAATAGTGTCGTTCAGACGCTGTTCAAATGCAAAAAAACAAACGGTCTGAACGGAAAAAATGTCTGACCGATTCAGACATAGTGTCGTTCAGACGCTGTTCAGATGCAAAAAAGAAAAAACAAACGCAGCCTTAAGTTATAAACTTTTATCTAAACAGCTTTGGTAGGATTTATTGCTAGATTTACTATTAGTAACTACTCCGTATTGTTTATGGATGCTGTTCAGGTAACGTTGGATTGGAACGAAGAGATTAATGCAATCTATGGAACAGTCGCGTTATCAAGGGGACCTTACGCGGGTTACACTATAATTTCATCAATATTGTTCGTAACAAACAAAAAAACACACGGACCATTTTGCCATGCACGAGGGACGGCTTTCACAGTGCCATGGGATGATGGTTCATTTGCTGGATTTTATGGCCTGTGTGGATACTATATTGATAGCATAGGTGTATTGCTGAAACCTACTATGTAGGATGATCAAAAACACTCTTCTGTTATTCATTAAACTATTTTTGTTAATCGTATGTTTTAGTATAGGCCCAAGTGTATTTGTACGGGCTAAGGCCCGAGTTCTAGAATACTCTATGTATTAATATTTATGTAACCGATTATGATGAATGTAACGATAGACAAAATTTAGAAACCTTTAGGTTACATAAATTCTAATACATAGAGTATTCTAGAACTCTGGCCTTAGCCCGTACAAATACACTTGGGCCTATACTAAAACATACGACTAAAAATTTTCACTTTTTCAGATACTTTATGCACCGGTCGACACTTTTTTAATATTTATGAAACTTGAATGTATTTTAGTGGATTTGTAATACTGGTTATGATTAACCATGTTAGATTATACGCGTAGCTAAGACATAATTGGTGTCACTGCTATATTCTCTCTAGATCGCTAGTAACGATTGAAGCTTCACTAGTAAACAAATTTTCTGTACTACCCTTTAACTCCACCAATTACGGCCATCCACCACCACCTCCTCCATTCATTGATCTTTACAACAAAAGAAATAAATCTATCACAACAAACATTACCACAAACTGTTTCGAATATCATATCACGTACGAACAAAAAAACATTACCACAAAAAAGAACAATACCCCATATTATGAAAGAATCAATACCCAAAAAAACATTACAACAAAAAAGAACAATACCCCATATTATGAAAGAATCAATACCCACCGGCCTGTTTCGAATAGCACATGACAAACAAAAAGAAGTTTGTCCACCATTCATTCACATCAAAGATTCGAAGAAAAAGGGTTTCACTGATTTGTGATTCGTGTGAAATAATTTGTTTGAAAGGGGTTGTGTTGTTACTTGTAACACCCCCAACTCGAAATATGGCAGCGGAACATAGTTTGGGGTATTACTTTCGGGTAAAACAGTCACAATCATATATAACGACCTCATAACAAGCCGTTTTAATAAAAACATATCATTCGAATTTTAAATAAACATTAGAGTTCTAAAGATTCTTAAACATCACACGCAACGGAAATAAAAGACATAGTTCAAAAGAGGTATTTCGAATGATAAGTGATAGTAAAAAAAGTAGATAGATAGTAAAAGCCGAAAGCCATCGATAATCTTCATGCCACTCCCAGTGCCAGTATAGTATACATCAATTACCTAAGATAAAACATGCTTAAAAAGTCAACTTTTGTACAAACTTAATATTATATTATGTATATATTAGATTTATACTCTCAATCGGTTAGTGAAGGTTACCAATAAATTTAGTCTTACAAACCGTTGGTGAAGGTCACCAATAAACTTAGTCTTACAAACCATTTTATTATTATGTTTAGCAATGAAATGGGTCTCAAGTCACTCCAAATTTATCTCATCCACTATAATTGTGACATACCCTCTTGATCTGCCTCAAACGGTCAACCCAAATTAACCAGGTAAATGGTCAACAAGAGTCAATCACTTGAGAACACGATGCAATTTACCAGAGGAGTTAGTGTTTTCCCCGGGTCGTTATGTCCCAGCGAGGTGTGAATTCTGAAATAAAACGAATTTGTGATCGGGTGACGATTGAACGGAGAAGGATTTTGGTTGATAGGTTGATTAAATTAAGGAAATAAAAGAGAATAACTTTAAATAAGCTATGAAAACAAGAACGTGAAAACAAAATAACTAGAAACGTTTAAAACCTAAAAACGCGTATGTTAAATAAAAATTACGTACGAACTAAAAACGAGCCGTATATATATATATTTTTTATTATTCCATTTTACTTTATTTTGATAAAGTACTTAATTATAAGCACTTTTTATGAAAGACGATATTTTTGAAAACTTGAAATAAGCACATAAAAAAGCAGATTAAAGCAGCCGCTTACGAAAACGGGCTAAAAACTAAAATATTAGAAAATCTAATCTTACAAGTGCAAAATTATTTTTCTTAAATCCTAAATAATAAAAGAAAATTTTAGAAAAAAGATTTATATTTTTCTGACTTTTATATTTTTTATTATGAATTAAAAACTATTAAAACTAATAAAAAGGTTTAAAAATAGTAAACGACTTAGGAAAAATCTGAAAAATTCAAGGTAAATACTATATGATAGCAGAATACTAGGAAAAATATAAAAAACTAGATAAGCCCACTAATAAGCTGAATGGGCTAATAAGCAGTTTGAAAATAAGCACAAAAATAAGCTAATAAGCACTAGAACGCACCAAAAGCTCAAGTATAGTGTAATATACTAAAACAAACTCAATTCAACTGAAAAAACTAAAATAAGCCCAGGCCGTCAGCCAAATCGAGTAACGAGTAGTATGCAACTAAAGTGGCAAAAACAGTCCAAACTAGGCAACTTCAAGCTTAAAAATAAGCACTGAAATAAGAAGGAAAGTGGGAACTTATGGGGGCAAAAGCAAGCTTATACTACTGGCTTTCCAAAAAGCTAAAATTCACAGAATAAGTCTTAGAAATGAACTTGCTAAAAGCTTGTGAAGTAGAGCTTATGGAACTTATGATGCTGATGTGGTGCCTCAAAACAGCCCACTGAGGCAACTTTAAGCTACTGAACAGCTGGTATAAAAAATTCTAAAAAATAAACTAAAAATATGGCGATGTACACAAGCTGGGGAGCTATATACGTGCCAAATTTCAGGTTCTAACTCCTTAAGACGAAGAAATGAAAAATCGACGAAAATCATCTGAAAATGGTAAAATACGAAAAAATGCAGAAACTTTACTGATGTGGCTGATTTTTGGTGTAGCCTTGTGCAGAGGTTCTAAGCTTTTGGGTACTCACTCATTAGGTCTAGGGGAACTCAGAAATACCAAGGATGAAGGCCAAATAAGCTTCTAGCTTATTATGGCTTATTTGGACAGTTTAAGAGGCTGAAAATGCAACAGCCTGCACAAAACTAGATTTCCTATCCCTGAGCTAACTGGAACTTCAAAACAGCTTATAATGGCTTATTTAGGCTGAAACAAAGTTGGGATAAGTGCACATGTACAGTAACAAGCTAGTTTGACCAGTTGAATGGTCTAAACCAAACACCCCTTTATATGTAACTGTGGTGATTTTTGAACTGAAAAGGGTACTTTTAAGCTGAGACTTCTAATGAACATACTTTAATTAACTTATTTTAACTCTAATTAGTAACTTTTAAAACAGAAATAAGCTCTATAATAAGTTATACTCTATATGTCTATTTTTGGCTTTTTTTAGTGTTTTAAGTAAAATAAAGCAAAATACTATATAAGACTGAGGAACTGAATGAAATGTGATCACAAACTACTAATAAGCAATAAAAAACAGTAATAAGCTATAATAAGCTAATATACAGTAAAAGGAAGAATTACTCAAAAATATATAAAAATGCTTACAACTGTGTGGGCTTATGGAACAAAGAGAACAAGACCAGAACACAACTAGCTTGTCAATGACAAGCTAGAAAACCCAAATAACTTTCCTCAACACTTATACACTCCAGAACAGCTTATTGAGCTTATGGTTGACTTTTTGTTGACTTTTCTTCAAAATGAAATTAGAACATCAGGAACCTTAATTATTTCTTGAATAAGTACCAATAAGCTTATACAAGCTTATTTGAACACCTTTTACAAATTATATCATCAAAAACAAACAAGAACCATTTTGGCGGGAAATTTAGTTTAAGCAGGAAACTTGATAAAACTTCAATTAAACTGGTAAATTACAACTTAAATAACCTTAAATATTCAAAAACTACAAAACCCAGAAACAGATTACATGAAACTTATAAAAATGACATTAAAATTTAAGTTACACTACTCCTCAACTCTACTACTTTTTCCTCTGCTTCTTGTGTCCTTTTAATGCATCCAAAAATATCTCTCTTGTCACTTTGAAGCTATCCCAGCTGTCTAATTAAGTTCATTTAATCTCAAACGTCCACCTGTGATTTGGCGGGAAAAACTGATTGGCTTGTTCTTGTCGACATAGGAATTGGAGGGGCAAGGGTGATATTTTTAGGCTAAAAGGAGATATTGAGTGTTGTGGAGCCAGCTGGGGTTGAGGTGGAAGGCCAGGTGGTGGTAAAACCACCTGGTTTTGTGACTCAGTGGTATGGAGGGAAGGAGAAAGGGGTGTGGGTTTGACTGGGTTGACCCTGGTTTTATTTATTTAAGGGAAAAGTGGGCCGGGTCAAAGGGTTTTGGGTTTGTGTAATAAAAAGGGTCCGTTTGTGTTGTAGTTATAACAAGGACCATTTTTGTTATTTGCTGAAAATGAGGGACTGAAAATGAAATTCTTCCAAAGTTATCACAAGGGTGTTTCTTGCCACATGTCAATAGTTCAAGGACCATTATTGATAATTTCCCAATTTTAAACATCAGGGACTTGTTTTGACAACTTTTGAAAGTTCAGGGACCTTTTATGTCATTTTTAAAAGTTGAAGGACCTGATTTGCAATTTCTTTAAAACTTTCATCCAAGGACCAATATTGTAAAAGTTAAATAGTTTAGGGACCTTGAATGATATTTTTAACACTAAGGACTATTTTTGCCAATTCATGAAAGTTAAAGGACTGAAACTGCCAATTATGCAAACTTAGCTCGTTTTCAACTGTTTTTAATCCTTTTGCATTTGAAATACACAAAAACACATTTCAATGATATTAGTAACATTTATATGGTTATTTGTGTGCTTTTGGTCGTTTTTGTGGGTTTAAACAATATAAAATATATGTGTATTTAGACACATATCACCTCTCTAGAATGTTTAGTGTGTTAATAATATTCCTACCTGAAGATGTTTCTACTAAGATATTCCTACGTAAATTTTGCATGTTAGACACATCGAGATTTGATAGGGTGGGTGCAAGGCTTTACAAACAAATCAATCTTCTTTACGAGAGAGTTCTAATTTATACCATCAGTAAAAATGACGATATATATTTTGTTAGGGGTTGGTTATACACCCCCCCCCCCAAAGGATATTGTCACCCCCCCCCCTCCTATCCCATTTATTTATTGTTTTATTTTTATAATTTTGTTTTTGTTGTAAAACTACATAACTGAAAGTCGAAAAATAAAATATGAAGTTTGAGTAAAAAGTATTAAAAGACAAAAAAGACAGAACATAAAATTGTAAAAAAAAACTGTATTTTTCTGTCAACAGAGTGTATGAATGTGAGTGATGGAGGGGGGGGGGGGGGGAAGTGTGCCACTAAGCCCTAGGAACAAAAAAATGAGTGGACTTGGCAAGTGCGGATCAAATAGTTTGATGTTACTCTTATAGGTTATGTGTGGTTTGGGTGGTAGAGAAGAAGGGTATAATTGTCAATTTAAGCTTAAATGATAATTTTATAAGTTAGTCATTTTGATATGTATGCAATAGTTAAAGTTTAAGGATGATATGTATGTAATTATTAGTTTAGGTTAGACATATATGTGATTGTAGAGTTTAGGAGGGATATATATATATGCAAAAAAAAAAAAAAAAAAAGAAAAATAGTTAAAGATAAAACTCTTATTTGTATTAAAAAAAAAAAAAAAAAATTGTTGTAATCATTTTTCTTTTCCCTTCATAAATGGCCATTTTCATAATCTAAGCAAAGCCAAATGAACCATTTCACAAATTTACTAAAGCTAGCAAAAAGGGAATGATTTGCGCACATGAGGTTTTGATTTGCACACTCTTATCTTATGTACAACATGTTAAAACAAAATATGTACCCAGTATAACAAATTAATGCACAAGTTAAAGTGTCCAAATTAAAAAGTTAAGCGTGAAAACATTAAAAAAAAAAAAAAAAAAAACTTCTTAATCCCAAATTTCAATTCATTTTAAATTGTCATCTAAAGTAACAGGGAGGTGATATAGATATCACCAAAAGTGACATGCACACTACAACTATGCATATGTGGTGTTGTATTATGTTCATCAATAGTGTAATTTTGTAATATGCATATCATTTTTCATAGTGTGCATATCACCTCCCAGAGTAACATATTTTAGGTAGGCATGTTTGCATGTGACAAAGGAAGAGTGTGGATTTAAGGTAGGGTATCAAGTACTCAATCAATAAATCCCATCATGACCCCTCAAAACATAACTTTAGCAAACCCAACGGCTATGATTTCATGAACTTGATTTAATGTTGGGACTCAAGTACGTACTTTTAGACCTCCCCATTTAGACCGGTGGTTCACCCGGTCTAAATGCCTAAATACCTTTTAGACCTCCCCCCCCATTTAAACCCCCCTTGTAACCGGTTTAAATAGCATTTGTAACCGGTCTAAAAGCATGTTTTTGTGGTAGTGTACGGCAATCTTGGTAACACATTAATCAATGGACTCTACTATACAAACCCCCCCTAGTACCTATACCTACAAACCCCCTACCATGTCTGTACTTTTTGTCTTATTATGTCTGTACTTTATTTTAATTTTTTTTTTCAAAGTTAAGTCCTTTGTATTACTACTTCATTTCACAAAATGTATCAGTCGGTAAGCTTTGGTCCTTTGGTCCTTTAGCGAATTGCATCTATTTTGCAATACTGTATCAGTCAGTAAGCTTTGGTCCTTTGTATCACATGTTCAAAGTTTTCCCTGTATGCTTTGGTCCTTTTTATTCTTTTTTTTTTTTATTTATTATAAACATCACAAGGCATTGCATTCACAAACCATCACATAAGCAGCAAACAAAACATTTCACAATAAGCAACAAACAAACCATTTCACAATAAGCAGCAAACAAACCATTGATTATAAACATCACATAAGCAGCAAACAAAGCATTTCACAATACAAAAACTTGCATTCACAAGCAGAAAGGAACGATGAATACATCACCGTTTTACACGACTGAGGTATAATTTTACGTTATTACACATATTAGTTTCAAAAATGTGTAACGTTTATAAAAAAAATGATAAATCGAGATTTTTAATAAGCTCAGATTATTATCGTTTTATCATTTTGGCTGCAAATTTGAAGGTTGCAAAGTGAAAAAAAACTCACTTTACCGTCCATTCGGTTATGCCATGCAAATTTGATTTATGTTGTAAATAACTATTTGTATTATTTAAATTAATTCTTTCGCCAGGTGGAACAAAATAATCCTTTCTTGCGTCGCTGTCGAAGAGGATTAATTATAGAAAGGACATCCCGTAGAGACACTAGTTATGGTCGACCGTATTATGCATGTCCTTTTTCAGTGGTAAATAATCATACGTTTGCTTAGTTATGTAAATTATTTGTTTGTTAAGAATACATTTCTTATAATTTTCATAACATGTAACAGCCAGGAATAGATGACTTTGGGTGTGGGTACTTTATGTGAAAGGATGAGTTTCAAAACAAGTACTTTAGTCAAGCCTCTTCTTCAACGCAGTGCTCAAACTGCGTAGCTAAAGATAATAAAATTGACAAGCAAGATAATAAGATTGACAATCTTGAAACAAGAAACAAGATGTTAGTGTCTCAAAACAAGATGTTGATGACAAGAATAAAGATGCTCGAGGCATCACTGGAATTGGCAAGGAATCCTGAGGATCACACATGTCAGTCGGGTGCAATGCTCCATGAGCTTTTAGATGACATAAATAATCTTCACATGTAGTAGGTGTTGTTGTTTTTAAATAATGTGTTAATGTTGTTGTTTAATTGAATAATAACAGTTGTTTTTGTAATTATTTAATGTGTTAATGTTAACGTGTTATTGTTGTTGTTTAATTAAATAGAAACACATTAGACGAATACAGATAACATAACATAAAAAACATAACAAATAAACACTAAAATAAACATTACACAAAATAAAATAAAACAAATACATACTAAAAAAAAAAAAAAAAAAATTGACAAAAGTGCAAAAAAAAATGACAAAAGGTACACCTCCCACTAGGAGGGGTGCCCTTTATATTTATAGGGGGGGTTAGGATAGACCGTGCCTTAATCAATAAATCCCGTCATGTCCCCACAAAACCTAACTTTAGCAAAACCAACGGCCATGATTTCATGAACCAAAGTTACCAAACTACAATAAATGGTAGGCACCAAAAATCACGCGTTATCTACGTTAGTTTTTTTTTTTTTAATCGACAAGTAACTATCTCATAATAATATATCACAGATTATTTCACATGTTTAAAATAGGATTTGAACCCACAACTATTTTAATTTGAAAACTGCTCACACAACAAGGGATACCATTGAGACACAAACCCTTGGTCATATCTACGGTAATTATCGCAGGGACCTAAAAACCAAACATAATATAAAATGCCCGGTAGACATAAAACAATAAATCACGCACAAGTATATCATATATCATAGGTAATAAATAACAATAATAACTTTCTGCCTCAAATTAATAGTTTAAGTTTCATTTTTGAAATATTACAATTTTATTATCCACTACTAATTCGCGCATATACTCAATAACATGTAAGTGTACGTTTATGGTGTTAGTAACTAGCCTACCATAAGAAAAGTAAATGATATTTTGCTTGATGTTAGGATTGTTTCACCTTCTTAAGCGATACCTTGTGTTTTGTTGCTCTGTTATGAATTAAGTAAATCCATGCACTTCCATTGTAATATATTTCACTAAACGCAGCTGGTAGAATCTAAAAAACACAAATTGTTGGTGTTAATTTATTTCCTTAAATTACCGGAGATAACTTATACTAAGATATGTTGAGGACGTTATACCTGTTCTTTGTCGAATCGGTGTTGGTTCACCGCAAACAAGAACTGACCACTCATTCTATTCATTGAACACAAAAAAGTATATATTGTCAATAACAATTATAACGAAGGTAAATGATTATATCAGCATACTCAACAAAATATTTATGCATTAACTATGATAAATAAGACGACACGTCGACTGTTATAACATGATCAACAGGGTTCCATACAAGTTTTTAACATGTACATATATATATGGACATTCTTATAGATATGAAAATTCTTAGATCATCAACACACATTATTTTTGAAGTGTCAACCGAAAATGAAGATTATTTTACAACATATATATGCAATTTGACACATCTATAATCATATAGTCGTTTTAGAGTACTTATACGTATTCCTTACTGTTCACCATCTTATACCATATTACGCGTTTTTCAATAATTAAAAACTAATCTATAATCTACCCTACCTACCTTCCCGCCATACTTTTATAAAATGTTGATACCTATACTTAGATGCATAACGCGATCTTCCTTAAGTACTTAACCAAGTCCTATTAAATCGAAACTAACCTAAGTCATACATGTCTTTAAAAGTACTAAGTTCAATTTAAGATATTTTTCATTAGGATTAACTACTATTATATCTTGCATTAAACATGTTTTTTATACAACAATCCTAACATCAAACAAAATAGAATTACTTATAATAGTAAAATCAGCGTACATCTTCGATAAACATAAAACATCAAAACTAATCCATTGATTGCGCCTATTAATACTTGTAACAACCCGTAATTTTCCACGTCAACATTTCTTTTCAAACTCTAATTTATCACTTTGAAATTTTACAAGAACACTTTTTACGTATAACTATTTGGTTAAATAAACATAAAACTAGGAACAACCCTCTTGAGCACTATAAGTTTAGACTATATCTAGTCTACGATATCCAATACCTTGCTCCTACTCCGGTTCCCAATTTTAATCCCTGAGACATATTCCTTTTCTTTATTTACTTACGATTGTTAATTTAACAAACGCGATTCACAATTTAAATTTAACACCCGATATACCCAATAATCCTAACAATTATTTTTAACGCGTTTTTATACTTTCTAAATTATTACCAAAGTTTCAAAAATATTTCCTTACGCCTAATGTAATTTCTTTATTCCTTACGTTTAATTTCGTATAACTTACGTTAATCACCAAACCGATAATCAATACCTATTTCTAATACCCAATACATACAATTTATACACTTTTGTACAAAATTAAATCTATTACTCCCAATATTACCTAAGTGCCGCCCCCCACCCCCTTGTTACCATAATAATCACTAGACAAGAATTCCACTCACAATTAATATTAGACATTGACCCCAAAACAAGGGGTTGTAAAAACTCAAATGGTGGCTTGACCACCAATTTCCCCCCCCCAGCCTCATTCGGCCACAACCATAATAACCTAGCCCATGGATATTTTTGACCAAACTATTGCACCTTTGAAAGTCTCTAGTATATATATATGTACATGTAATATCTAGTAAACTAGTTAGAAGAAAGAAAAAAAAACACATCACCTCTCATCCTACTCCTACCATTCAACACACTTAAGGGCAAGAAGGAAGAAGAGAGCTTGTTGGTTAAGACCAAGTATCATTAGGATATTCTAGTAAGGGTTTTGGAAACAATAATCTTGGGTTAATCAAGTATATTGCCTTCTCATTACATTAATCTCCCTAAGTAAGTAAACTCTATGTTGATAAATCTCATACTCCTTATGTCATAATATTTAGTCTCAAGTGCATATACTTGTTATCACTTTGTACATGTTAATAAAACCTTATAACCACAAAAATCTTTTAACTAATGGCTATGTTTTAAACAAATTTTTATCATGAGCAAACTAGTTGGTTATAAATTTCAACAAGAAAGTGAAGATAAAAACACCATATATATATATAAACTAGTGAACTTGTGATCTTAACTAGTCTTGATGATCATTTACATTCATGAGAAATTGAACCTTTAAATATTGCTAAGGTTTATTGTCAAATCACTATTGACATGTTGAGAAAATTTGGTGGAAGAGCTAGGATTAGTTTGGGAGTTGTTGTTAAGCGGTTTTGGATAACTAGAAAACGTGTTTTGACGCTTTTAGAAGAGAAGCTGTCCCATTCGACCTTCCACAGAAAACTCAGTAGCTTGGTGACAAGTTTAGGCTAGAAATATAGAAAATAGACTTTATAACGAAAACGTAGCCGCTTGAATGAGTTAAAACGGACTTATAACGAAGAAGATACGTTAGTTTTAAGTTGTGCGACGAAAATGGATTTTCTGAAAATATAGATGCTGTTGGGATTTTCTTATTATTTTTTTTCCATCTTCATTTTCAATCTAGCTTTTGATACCATTTATATAAAAAAAAAAAAAAAAAAAAAAAAAAAAAAAAAAAAAAAAAAAAATGGCTGAAAACCTATGTTATTCAGATTTAATTAACAACTTACAATACAAAAAATTAAATAAAAAAGACAAAAACCTAAAACCTAAACCCTAAATGCTAAACGAGCCTAAACCAATAGGTCGAACCAATAGACCTTATTATCTAACATGAGCAACACCCCCTAACATCGAATCCTGACTCCGCCTTTGCGTCGAACACCCCAACCAGGAAGATACTCGGTTGACCAGCATGACCGAAAAGTACAAGGTATTGATTATTTAAATGAAGATGAAGAACATTTTATAGCAATCCGCTTACAAGATCCTCAAACAAAATAGAGTAAATTACATAAATGGTCTCTGTGGTTTGTCAAAAATTTCACCTATCATCCCTCAAACTTAAAAGTTGCATATATCGTCCCTATCGCCTCCAAAGAATAACACTCGTGGTCCTTTTAGGACCACGAGTGTTATTCTTTGGAACTTAAAAAAATTTCACCTATCGTCCTTAAAAGGATCACGAATGTTATTCTTTGGAGGTGATAGGGACGATATATGCAACTTTTAAGTTTGAAGGACGGTAGATGAAATTTTTGACAAACTACAAGGACCATTTATGTAATTTACTCAACAAAATATATCCCTTGTGATATATGTTTTTGTGAGGAATTCCTGAATGAAGCTAGAATCCTAAAAGATGAACTATTAAACCAAACTAAACTAGATGTTCTAATAAACCAAGACGATCAAGACACAAGTGGACGATTCTCGGTGAACCATCTGGAAAATGGGACTATTATGATGCCCCACTAGTACTCTTTAAATACTCACGAGTTGTCCTATAAACTTATTTCTCATGCAAGCGCTCCTACCCTTTATTATCATTTGTATTATGCAACCACCAGTTGTACTGAGTAATTTTTTTTTTTTTTTAGCATAGTACTATCTAATAATTAAGCTGTTAGATGTAGTAGTAGATATATTAACCTTATATAGAAATTGACCAAAAGAGTTTTGGTCTTCTTTCGATTTGATATATTTACCTTTCATCTTCTCTGATCATATTCACTAGCTATATTAACCTTTCATCTTCTCTGATCATATTCACTAGCACCGCCAACCATCTGTTGCTGCTTGTGGAAGATGCCGAGGAACTGAGCCTTCACGATTACATTTCGAATCGGATCAGATCAGGTTGGTAGAGTGTATTGTTACAACAAATGCTATTGCTTGTTTTTTTAGTATATTTTTTGAACATTCAAATTTCATTAAATCAAAGGGGGGCCTAGCAAGAAGCTAGAGAACAAGCAAAATTCAGATACAAATTCAAAAAATTAGAAGTTGAATGAGGACCATTTTGTCCAGTCTATCTCGGATGAATTGGTTCTATTGGCAAGCCAAAGATAGCTCGTAGTCTTGATTTCCTTCATGGCAAAGCGGATTGATGGCTTTTTCTTTGAAAATACACATTCGTTACGAGCTTTCCATATCGTCCAGCAGTAGGAGAGGACGATTAAATTGATGTGTTTGGCCTTGTCAGGGGGTATGAAAGGATCCATATGTAACTCGAATAAATCTTTAGTTTGAAGAGGTCTTCGTAGTGGGATCTTGCACCAGGACAGCAGCAAACTCCATAGCATATCTGCAAAGGAACATTCCAAAAAGAGGTGTTGTATGGATTCGTTACTAGTATTGCACATCAGACAGGTGGTGGATGGTATCGTGATTTTCCTTTGAAGTAACAGGTCGGTGGTGGGTAATCGGTTCATTTCCAATCTCCAGCCAAAGATATTGGCTTTGATTGGAGCAAGGCGGTTCCATGGGAAGATCCAATGGTTGGGACCATGAGTGGTTTTGATGAGGTGATTTTTCATGGAGTTAGTTGTGAAAATTCCTGATGCATTGCATGCCCATTGCCATGAGTCCATGTCGTTGGTAAGCCTGATACTTCGAAGTTGAGACAACATCTCCTGTAGTTGGTATAACTCGGTTGTGCTTGATGGTGGTGAAATCCATTCCCATTCCCATTGAGAAAATTGGCCGTTTCCCGTGCAACGGTCCTTGATAACACAGTCTTTGTGTTTTTCAAGTTTGAATAAAGCTGGGAATGTGTTACAAAGCGGTTCCTCTCCAATCCATTTGTCAATCCACAACCTAATGTTTGCTCCGTTTCCTACCTGACCTGTGAAAAGATTATGCAAAGAAACATCAAAGCAGTTGAGGTGGGAGTTTAACTTGGATATGTTGATCCAAGCTCCCACCAAACCAGGTTTACATGGAATCAGTGTGCAATTTCTGTTAGTTTTGTGTATGGCGGCGATGGTGCGTCTCCACAGACTAAGGGGTTCTGTTTTGAAGCGCCACCACCACTTTGACAACAACGACAAGTTTTTATCAGCTAATGTACCCAACCCAAGCCCTCCCGACTCAATGGGTGCAACTATTCTTTGCCAAGAAACCCAAGAAATTTTCCTCGACATATTTGCACCACCCCAAAAGAAATCTTTGCGAATTTTTTCTAACTTTTCAAGAACACGTACCGGGGCCTTGTACAACGAGAAATAGTAAGAAGGAAGGCTATCAAGCACCGAACGGATGAGGGTGATTCTACCACCAATTGAAAGGGTAGAGGCTTTCCATTTGGACAAAGGGTTTTCGAAGGTTCGGATAACGGGGGTCCAATTGTTTATTCAGTTCATGTTGGTCCCAACAGTGAGGCCAAGATAGGTTATGGGGAGGTGACCACTTTGACAGTTGAGGATATTAGTGGAGAGGGTGATGTTGGGCTGTTCCAATCCAATGCCATAAAAGCAGGACTTGTGTAGGTTAATCTTTAGTCCGGAAGAGAGATAGAAGCATCTCATGATTCGCACTATGTTGGCGAGGTGGGTTTGGGACCATGAGCCAAGTAAGATTGCGTCATCTGCGTATAGGAGATGGGTGATGGTGGGCCCGTGATTTGGTAGTTTGATGCCGGATATGAGGCCCAGTCTTGAGGCTTGTTGTATTACACAGGAGAAAGCCTCCATGGTTATGATGAAAATAAAAGGAGACAGTGGGTCGCCCTGAGGGACACCACGTTCACAATTAAACTCCGATGTTGGAGATCCATTGACAAGAACAGCGGATCTCGTGGAGTTTAGTATCCCCTTCATCCATTTGAGCCATCTTCCAGGAAATCCCATTTGGTGCATAACTGAGATGATGAAATTCCAATTCAAGGAATCGAATGCTTTCTCGAAATCTATTTTGAAACAAAAGGCCTCTCTTTTGCACTTCTTTAACCATGCGATTATTTCATTTAACATGAGCGGTCCATCTAGGATGTTTCTATCGGATAAGAAGGCAGATTGGGTAGGAGAGATAATCTTATTGATTACCCTTTTGAGTCGATTAGCAAGGACTTTGGAGATCACTTTTTTGATACAGCCAATAAGAGTAATAGGACGATAATCATTGAGTGATTTGGCTGAGGTGGTTTTTGGGATAAGGGTGATAAAAGACGAGCAACAACCATGGCTGATGGTGCCTGTATGATGAAAGTCGAGCAGGATACAAAGGAAGTCCATTTTTAAATAAGCCCAAAACTTTTTGATAAAACCCAGATTGAAGCCGTCTGGGCCGGGGGCCTTGTTGCTATCACAATCCCATACTGCCTGTTTGATTTCGGTTAGGGTGAAAGGATTGATGAGATTAATGGCGTCTTCTTGTGAGAGGGTTTTGAGACCATTGCATTCGATATTGGGCCTATTTCTGATGGGCTCTGCAAACTTTTCCTTAAAAAACAATAGGGCTTCATCACGAATTGATGGGGGGTCGACATGCCAGGTTCCATCTATGTCTAGACCATTAATCCTGTTCCTAGCAATGCGACTATTAATGTAACCATGAAAAAAGGAGGAATTCTCATCACCGTTTTTGATCCATTTGGCTCTGGATTTCTGATGTAGGTCCATAGTCTTAGACTTCTCAAGACTCAGCAGCTTATCTTTTGTTTCCGTCCATAGAGCCAATTCATCCTCTGCATAATCTCTATGATCAACTATATCATCTAAATTCTTAAGTTGATCGATCAAGGTTGATTTTTCTTGCTCTTCATTACTTGCATTGGACCGAAGCCATTCTTTCAGTTCTTGTTTCAATTTTTTCAATTTCATCTGCAAGATCTGATCGGGTTTACCGTGATAAAAGCTTGAGGTCAGGCTGTTTGTAACGACCTCCATTAGTCCAGGTTTCTGGAGCCATGAGTTGAAAAACTTGAATGGAATGGGACCAAAGTCGGTGTTGGTTGTGATGAGGACTAAGGGTCGGTGATCAGAAAGAGTTCGAGGTAGAGCAATGAAAGATGCCGTTGGCCATAGATTCATGAGGTCAGGGGTTACAAGGACACGATCTATTTTGCTCTTCTTATCACCATTATCCGTGACATATGTGAATAGTTTCCCTTGCATTGTATATTCAAGAAGCCCATTGAGATGGATGAAGTTGTTGAAGGCGGTGGCACAAGCATTGACAAACTGGGAGTTTTTTCTTTCATCTGGGAATCTAACTGCATTAAAATCTCCAAGGAGAATCCAATGACCCTGGTTGTTCGCAATGAGGGAGGTGATTTCGTCCCAAAGGTTTGATCTGGCATGAAGGTCATTGGGAGCATAAACATTAAGGATGTTGCATATGGTGGGGATGCCATTGATGAATCCGGTTGTGAGGAGGAGATGGGGTGTTTTGTGGGAGCTGGTTAGGGTAAAAGAGGTTGGATCCCAAATACTAAGTAGGCCTCCAGAACGGCCCTCTTTTCCTGTCGAGGGTGTGAACTCGTAAGAGAAGTTGGGGTTTCCCCAGAATGCTTGGGGGAAGAGACTTTGGTTATTGGGTCTGTGTGTTTCTTGTAGGCATAAGAATTGGATGTTGTGATTTGTTTTGAGTTGGTGAACCCAGCGTACTTTTGCTGAGTCCTTGATTCCACGGATGTTTAGGGTTAAAAAATTCATTGGGGAAGGTTTTGAGCACGGTGTGAATCGACAAGTTCCTGTAGTTCCCTTTCAAATCCATCGAGGTTGATTCCAATGCAAGCTCCAACTTCTTTGGTTTTGAAAACTTCATCAGGAATTAGGGGTGGGGGTGATTCGGAGAGGTTGACTGTGTTTTCTAGGTGGTTTTCGTGGTTATGTGGTCTCTGAGGATGAGGGTTATGTTCGTTGTGTGGTTGAGAGGTACTTTTGGGTGAAACCTGATGGTCAGTAGTATGTGGGGGGATGGGTTTTGGGGGATGGTGTCTTGTGTCAGGTTATGGTCATTATGTGGGGGTTGTTCATCATTAGTGAAGAGGTTCTGGAAAGGAATGGGGTTTGATGGCAGTCTTGTGAGGTGTCCAGATTTGGAGGGAGGTGATTTGTTAGATGGATTTTGTGTGTCAGGAGGGGTGTTAAGGTCAATGTGCATGGGGTGGGGTTGTTGTGGAATGGGGGATGATTTACGTGGCCTTTTCCTTGATGTGTATGGGGGAGGGCTTTGTTTATTGTGAAGTGGGGCGGATGGTGTGTGGTCCCAAGGAAAAAAATGATTATTCTGTTTGTTTGGGGTTTGGAAATTATTTTGTGTTGGGTTTCCAAAAGGTGTTACAGTGGTTCCATTGGGAATAGGTGGGGGTGGGCATGAGGTTTGGTTTATGGTTTCAATGTTTGTGTGTTCCCAATGGGGATTTGAAGAGTTTTCACTTTGCTGTGGTTCGTCGTTTGGGTTTCCATCGTTGTCACCGGAATTATCCAGTGGATCCATGATATCCAGGAAAGATGGTGACCAAGCATCGTTGTCTTCTACAATTCTGGTAAGGTATGATTTGGTTTTCCATTTGAGAAGAACAAGTTGGTCAATTCTAGCACACGATTTAACCAGGATGGTTAGCCTCTCATGAGATAAGTTTATATCTTTATAAGAGGCAAATGATGGTTCAAGAACTGATCCAGCAGTTGCACCAATCTTGTTGAAAATATTTTGGTCCCAAAGAGGCAGAGGTACACCAAGTATTCTGACCTTTGCTATTCTCCCAGAATCTGTATCCTCACCATCCCAAATTGCATAGTGAGAAAACCATTCTTTGAGAAGTTTGTTGTTGTCTTGAAGGAATGTGGTGGCCAGTACTGAAGATTTGAAGGCTAGTAGGATGGTGAGGCCTCCAACATAAATGATGTTCATACTGGTGGTGGTGTTGAAGGTTTTAAGAATGGATTTTAGGTTTTCGAGGTTTGTGATGTTTTTTGCAATGGCGATGACAGTTGTCTTCCTCCAGGCAGAAGCTGAAGTTCGGTTTTGGTCATGGATGCTTATAGTGGTTTGGTAGGTGGGTGAAGTTCTTGTTAACATATCGCGGTAGGAATTGGGTGGGTGAAGTGGTTGGTGGTTGGGGGGAGGGGGTGGGAAGAAAGGGTGGTTATTGGGTTTGTGGTGGGTTGCTGGATTATGTTTGTAGTGATAGGGGTGAGTATAGTGACGGGGTGGTTGGGTAGGTTTTCCTTGTTTGTCGAACTTTGTGGGGTATACACCTAAGATGAGACCTTTGCTTTTCACATTTTGGAGGGTGGTAAGGAAAGATGGGGGGGTGTGTAATATTTCTGAATCTTATAAAACCAAAGGGATTATTGTATTTATCCCGTTTTTTGGCTATATAAGCATCAACAAGGTTTCCATGGTTTTGAAAAAGTTGTTTGAAATCACTGTTGGTTAGTGTTGGCGAGAAGTTATAGACGAAGAAGGTGGTGATGTTGGGTTGGGTGCGGTGTTTCCGGTGCTTGACGTGCTTCCAATCTTCTTCATTCTTGGTTGTTTCCGGCCGGTGGGTGTTGATGGGTATGTTAGTATATTTTATGAGGTAATTGATTGGTCATTTAATTTTGACGTTGGTGTTTGTTACTAATCATGGGAAAAGCACAAAAGATAAAGCTAAGAATTACTATAAGGCAATTTTGGGTAACACATTTTCAATCACTCTCGGGCATGTAAAACCCAAAATGCTGAATTTGCATGTTATTTACCAAACCCCAATTCCAGTTAGCAACAAACAAAAACCATGTACAGTATAATATTAATCCCCACATAGTAACTAATCTAACTATAACAAAATTGGAAGAATGTACCCAAAACAAATCTTTTTATCACCAAACACAAAGTTGAGTCTTGAAAGTCAAATCATCCAATGCAGTCTTAAAAGTGAAATTGATTAAGCAATCTTCAACCTAAAAAATAGATCAGGTCAAAGTATCAACGACACTGATGACTGATTATGTACGGATAGCAAAATTTTGACTTAGCAAAATTTTGTAAAAGTACTTGATTATGTCACAAAACCAAACTACGGAATATTAATCAAAGATTCCCCCATATCACAAACAAAAGATTCGAACAAAAAAACATTACAAAAAAAGAACAATACCCCATATCAAGAAAGAATCAATACCCACGTGTTTCGAATATCATATCACAAACAAAAGAAGTTTGTACACCATAACGGTGTAGAAATTAGAGTACTAAAAACACTGTATTATATGATTCACTAAATAATGAATTTTACAAGATATTAAATAGACTACAGAGATGAGATCCTCTAAAAACTAAACATAAATTAAAAAGCATAAAAAGTGTTACATACCGTAGGATCTCATCAAAATCCTCTAACGCTCAGGAAAAGAAATTTTAGTCAAAGGGGTGCTTTGGTCATTTGACAATTTTTTTTTTCACCCTCAAATTTCAAACATACATAACTCTTAAATGACAAATTTTTACGAAATACCGATTTCACCAGAATTTAATTCTCTTTAATTTGGTATGGATTTTGATATATAAATCAAAACCTTTTTTTATAGATTTTAAGTGGGTCATGTTTTTCTTGAAAATTTTTGACAACTCCGGCCCTATTTTTGACTAACTTAAAGGTTGAATTATACAAAACTTAAAGCACGAAAATTGTAAATTTTTTGCCGCTCTTTATTCAAAAATTTGAATCACTCAATTTTGATATGATATGAGTGAGATATCGCATTTTGAAAATGACGTTTAACAAATATTTAATGCATACACGGTGTTTGATAAAATGCATAAAAGAGATTTTTAGTGGTGAACAACGCTTTGTTTTTATTGATAAACAACTATTTTTATTGATAATCAACGCCTATGATGATCAAATAATGATAAACGGTTTTTTTTTTTTTTTTTTAATGAACAACTCTCTTTATTCATGAAATACTATTTTTTTTTTTAATGAACAACTTTCTTTATCGATAAATAGCTTTTTTATTGATGAACAAATGTTTTTATTGACGAATAACACTGTTTATTGATGAGCAATTTTTTTTATTGATGAACAACATACACGATGAACAATTTATTTTATTGATGAACAACGTTTTTTATTTATGAAGAAAACTTTTTATTGATGAATAACAATTTTTATTAATGAACAATTATTTTTATTGATAAACTGAGGAACAAGATGAACTGATGAACTGATGAATAAGACTAATTAATGAACAAAACTAACTGATGAACAAAGACTAAGTGTTGAACAAGACTAAATGATGAACTGATGAACAAGACTAACTAATGAACAAAGACTAATTGATTAACAAGACTAACTGATGAAATGATAAACAAGTATAACTAATGAACAAAAACCCACTGATGAACTGATGAACAAGTATAACTGATGAACAAAGACTCCCTGATGAACTGATGAACAAAGACTCACTGATAAACAAACTAACTGATGAACTGATAATCATTATAGCCTGACTGATGAACATTGTCTTTTTTTTTTTATAGAAAACTGATGAACAACATAATTTTGTTTAGAAAACTGATAAAAAATGTGATCTAACTAATGAACATTATAATGTACAATTTTTTTTATTGATGAACAACATTTTTATTGATGAACAACATATATTAAACGTCTATTTCTATTAACGAACAACTCTTCTTTTTTTAATGATCAACGAATGACTAACAAGTATTTTGGATATGAACTGTCATACAACAAGGACCCGTTTTGAAATCGTAGTATTTTAATTAAAAACTACATTGGAACAAACTGAAAGAAATTAAAGGTGCATACTTCTAAAAATGTTTTTTTTTTTTTTTTTTCCCCATATGTAATTGATACAAATTAGAAGGAACAAAATGAAAAATAAACAAAAAGTAACATCAGGAGCCAAATTTCAAACCTTGGGAATCAAAATTCAAACCCTGCAAAAGCAAATACTCCACTCCGTGTTTTTTTGTTGTTTTATCAAGGCAACTAACAAGTAAACTAAAACACACTTAGCTCTTACACACAAACACCTCTAACTTTCATTGCAAATGCAACGCCGGAAAAGCGGCAGTTCCGATAAATGATGCCTCCCATACCTTCGCGACCTCCGTCACGGCGCCTTACCTCAGCTTCATGACTCCAAACTATAAACCATATCTCACAAACACCATATCCATCATCTAACTCCGTCGTCAACGTCGTTATCTCCGTCACGAGCTCCGGCTGTACAGCAAGGTGGTGCTAATGAAGGTGAGTTGTTGTTTGGTTTAATCGGATCGGAGAGTGTTTGCGGTGTTTATTCCATTTGAGATGAGGCATTGAGAAGTTGTGTAGTGTTTGTGATTTTAATGGTGCTGGTGACGGTGCAATGGTGGTGACGGTGATGAAGATCACCGGAGATGGTCTTTTGTTTTTTCCTTTGAGATTGGGGATCTGATGAGAAAGAAAGAGGGAATGGAGATAGAGAAATAAAGAAGTAGAATGACCAGGATGCCCCTATATGTATATGTCTCTTTTTTTAATTTGATCAAATCTTGAATTATGATCCAATGGTTGTAAATACTTTTTAGACTTTGTAAAATAATCACACTTTGCAAATGATCCACAACCATAGACTACAAACTAATCAAAACCCTAACAAGGTCTTTATTATCTAACATCCACTCTCAAACTCACAATGCTACAGCGGTAGACTTTGACAATCAGAAAATAAACTAAAACTGAAAAACAAACAAACATAGAGTGTCCCAGAGTGCAAACTCGGTGCTAGACGGAGTCTCCATCCGGTACAATCCAAAAGAACCAGGTAACATAAAAACGAACGAAAACGTATTAACACGTAAGAAAAACGGACGAAAACGAATAAAAAACGGATGAAAATGGATAAAAACGTATGAAAACGGACGAAAACGTAATAAAAAAATTAGGGACTAAATTCGTTATACACCACAAACCACAGGGACCTTACTTTTAAGGGTATTTATGTCATTTCCTCTTAGTTTAACGGTCAAATAAACGGAAAATTTGGTCAAGGGACCAAACCCGTTATGAGTCGCAACCACATGGAGAGGATCCGTTAAAAAAAAATAAAGATATTATATCCGTTAAACCCGACAGACCACATGGACCATTTATGAAATTACATTTATTCAACACATACAATTTAATCAAGCTGCTAAACACTCTCTTCCTAATATTTGTAAGACATTTCATGAATAATTTTTAAATAATACCTATTTTACATATATGAAACACAAAAAATAGCATAGTCATATATCTGGAGAGTTCTTAGGCCCCAAAAAATAACAAAACTACCTTCAAAATACATGTTTTCTTATGTTCGAACTTTCAAAATAAGAAATACAAAAAAATGTTGGAAGTGGTCTCGGATAAAATATCATCATCTACCTCAGAACTTCAATAGTTTACCATGCCTGCAAAAATAATTCACCATCTGTAAAGTAATTGTCACCGTAAATAAATACTATAGAAAAACATTGTTTGTAAGAAATTTCAATTACAGGTACCCGCCGTCGAGTACTCTGCTAGTAGTAACAAATGAAATACGTGCGCAGAATAAGATGCTTGTAACATCGCGTGTGGCCGTTACATTAATAGTCATTTCCAAAATAAAACAACAAATATACTCGGAATGAAACGTTTTATCATTAGTCTAACTTAATTGTCAAAAGATACCTAAATTGATTAGGTATGTGCGTTGATAGTGCCGTAGTTAGGCTAGTGAAAGTCTGTGCAAAAACCGATTGTGTGACAACTAAACATGACGATTAAAAATATATTGTAAAGATCTACGTAGCTTTATTTTTTATTAGTTTGTCATCACTCTCGCCCACTTGAAATTAAGTTTAACTAATATTTAGAACAAATTTTCATATATCGTCAACATTTTTTTATGCTGAAAATGAATTTTGAGGCTACAAAATATATAAAGAAGTATAAATTAGAGGCCTTTAAAACTTTTAGGCCATGCATTGTAGCACACCTCTCACACCCTTGTATAAGGCTATGTGCACTAATTACAAAGAAACATTTACAACCTCGTAGGCAGTATAACTAAACGGTGGTGATCGTGGTCATGGGACTTCCTTATTACATTTAGTCTTATGACCTAGCACGTGGGTGCGATCCCATGAATTGCCATTTCTCATGGTGGGGTTTAAGAAAACTTATATAAGTGTGCACTTCGCATCTTTCAACTTGTAAATGTCAGAATATTATAAACCCCGTAGGTATTACTTTATTATTGACCATTATTTATAATGGTAAAACCCTAGATACTCAAAACCCACAGACCGAGCTTGGGTCTATTTATCCTCTAATACTCCCCCGCAGTTCGAGCGGCGAAATCGCGAAAGCTCGGACTGGAGTAGCAAACTGAACAAGAAAAAAAAATAAAAACATTAACATAATAAAAACATAACTTTAGTCGACTCGTAACAAAACCGTACCAACGTTCGACTTTAGTCGACTGGTACCAACGGTCAGCTAAGTCGACTAATAACAAAACCGTACCAACGGTCGACTTTAGGGATTGGTACCAACGGTCAACTATAGTCGACTGGTAACAAAGCCGTACAAACAATCGATTAACAAACAAACAATAAAACAATTATAAACCATTTTTTTATTTTTTTATTTATTATTATTTTTTTAATACTCGATGCTTAAATAGTAATAATATGCTTCAACAAAACAACTCCACCTGCTTGCTTGCTTCCTTCCATAACTCACGAAGAGAATAAAATAAAACGAGCTACATACTGTGTTGAACCAAAAGGAACTAAATCCTTTATGCCCTATGCACGTTGGCCTAGAAAAAGATAATATATATATATTCTGAACATGTGTGTAGTCTTCGATTATAAAAGGATGCGTCTGCTGCGAACTTTTCTTGCTTCCTATGGTCCACCGAAAATAATAAAAGGATAATAGGCGGAGGTTAAAGTACGACGGGGTGGCATAGAGGCAGCGGTTTATGGCGGCTGATTAGGTCTCGGCATCAAACCTGCTCATGATACAATGTTAGAACATTATAAACTCCGTAAGTATTATTTTATTATTGACTTTTATTTATAATGGTAAAACCCTATATACCCTAAACCCACGGCTTGGGCCTATTTATCCTCTAATAGTAAATTGTAATTAGCTTGATCTTAACATGAAATTTCTTAAGTTTCAAGTAAATCTCGGATAGTCGTATGCAAAGATAAAGGGTTAGTTGATGGTAGTTGGTGGCACTAGAGAGTAGAGACAGAGACAACGAGATTTGATACGAGTTGCTCGAGTCAAACTTGCGGTTTAAAGGCACGCCTGAAGATCATGTTAAACAACACTATCTCCACCACTTAACCTGCATGTTGAGCATTTATTTAGTTTACTTCCGTGCATACCTATAAGCAGGGACGGACCTATAATTTTTAAAAGGGTGTTGTACAAAAGAAATGTCGGACTAACTAAAGTTACACCGTAAGAAAATGAAAGTAGCAAAAAAAAAAAATAATAATAAAAAAAAAAAAAAATTGAGATGTTGCACATACCACAAAAACGGCAGTTTTGAAATCTTTTTGCACTTTGTGACCTAAAATCAGGTGTAGCACGTATCACACCCTGCATACATGTAGGTCCGTCCATGCCTATAAGATTATTTAGTGGACCACTATTGCATTAGTTTTACCAGTTTCTTGTTCTCGCTCCTTAAGTTTTGGACACTCTAGTAGTTGTTTTGTTTTTCTATTTATACAAACCTTGCAAATGTAATGAAATCAGAGAAGACAAAATTGGTTTAAAGTTAGTATTATTTGAGTAGAATTAAAGTAATATTTGTATTCAATTTCTTAGACCATCCGTAGTGAGGCGTGTTTTGCCTCTATAGCGCCAATTTTAAGCCCATAACGCCCCACTTCCCATTACTGGTAGGCGCTATAGCAAAAAAAAAGGCTTGGGGCGTTTAACTGACAACGCCCTTGCCCTCTATTTGCTTCGAAAAAAATAGCAGTTCAAGCCCCAACATGCCCCAAAACGGCCCTACTATCACTACACCACTTTTTCTACAAAGCCCCAACATGGCTCACACTGTCATATGGCGCAAAACACCCCATCCTCTCTTACACACCACTACAAATACTCTTAATCTATGTCTTGGAGATTAGCTAGCTAATTCTATCAAAAGCACTATTCAATATTTGAAAAGACAAAAAATTTTCTATTTTTACTATTCATTTCCATGTAGGTTTTATAAAAGTATACAGTAATTTAGTCAAAGTAACTAAAATTGGTCGTGGTTTTGAAAAAACTAGTAAAAATATCCGAGTTGATGAAACATTATTTGAAATTCACCTTAAATACAGGGCATAACCAATTAATGCAATGAACCAAAAACTTGAACAATAATAAAAGGTACAACATCTTTATGCTTTGTTCATCAAGAACGATTTATGTTAGTAACTCCAAGTGGCTTGCATTGGTTAAACTTGGAACTTATTTAGTGATTGCAGATCTGCAGTGAAATCGACTTACTGTTACGATGTCCGACATGGAAGGAGTGCAACACTTACAAATTCCACTTGAAGAGATTAAATTAGCCACAAACAGCTTCGGTGAGGAAAATTTTATTGCAAGGGGTGGATTTGGTAACGTGTACAAAGGCCAACTTAATATATCTGGGGAACAAATCACCGTTGCTGTAAAGAGGTTAGATAGTAAATTGGGACAAGGGGACCATGAGTTCTTGATGGAAATTCAAATGCTTTCATGTTATAAGCACAAAAACCTGGTCTCTCTTCTTGGGTTTTGTGACGAGAGTGGAGAAAAGATCCTCGTTTATGAACATGTGAAACATGGAAGCCTTGACAAACATATAAGTAACAAAGATCTTTCCTGGCTGCAACGTCTCAGAATAAGTCTTGGTGCAGCCCGAGGTTTCAGTTACCTTCATAATGATGTGGGACCCCAACATAGGGTTTTACATCGAGACATAAAGAGCTCAAATATTCTCTTAGATGACAAGTTTGAAGCAAGAGTATCTGATTTTGGCCTGTCAAAGATAGCCAGATAGGTCCTTCAAATGTTGAGTTCACGTTTCTAGTCACTCATGCTTGTGGCACCCCCTGCTATATCGATCCACAATATTGTAAAACCGGCATTCTAACTAAGGAATCTGACGTGTATTCATTTGGCATAGTGCTATTTGAAATCTTGTGTGGAAGGCTGGCATATATTCGGGATGAGCGCGGGTTTCTTGCTGAACTGGCACAACGACATTATGAAGAAGACAGATTACATGACATAATTTATCCATGTCTAATAAATCAAATGAATGAAGATTCATTGGATGTGTTCTCAATGGTTGCATATAACTGCTTGAAAGAAAGTAGAAATGAGCGCCCTACAATGGGTTGGATTGTAGAAAAACTTAAGAAGGCGTTGGAACTTCAAGTAAGATTCATGTAAACACAAGACAACATCTTCTTAATTCGATTTCCATATTTTAACTCACACAATTTTATGTTTCTATGTCGCAAGACTACTAGCAAAGTTGCAGGATTTATTCGGGTAGGAAGTTGGGGAAAACAAAGCGAAGATCCTCAAAATCACTGGTCTTTTGTACTTGAGAAGCATCATAGGCTGGTAAAAATAACAGTTGATCATGGCGATGTAATATGCTCCCTCATGTTCACTAGTAAATCTGGAGGTGTTATCCAAACTTCTGAGAAGACTGGTGGTTGTGTCGGTGGAGACATAGTTTCCGAGGTGAACTGATTGCATCTCTAATTAACCATCAATACCTTCTTATATTCTTTTCTTATTTATAAACAAACTGTTTACATTGGCTTACCTGCAGGTTATCTTTGATGTTGGTGAAAGAATTACTTGCATTAATGGAACTGTTGATATTCGAGATGGTGTTACAATACTTGCGTCACTATCTTTTGTGACAACCAAGAAGATCAATGGACCGTATGGTCGAGCAACGGGAACTGGTTTCTCTGTACCATGGGACAAAGGCTCATTAGTTGGGTTCTACGGCATTGCTGGAACTTATATTGAAAGTATTGGTGTACATCTTAAACCTTATGATGACATCATAAGGGTTGGAACATGGGGAAGAACTGATCCTGGAGGTCCACAAAATGTTTGGACTTTTCAACTCGAAAAAAATCATCATCTGGAGAAGATAACCGTCGAGCATGGAGATCTTATATACTCTCTCATGTTCACCACAAAATACAGAGGTGTGACATCCACTTCTGAAAAGGCTGGCGGCTGGAATGGCGGAGATCAGACTTCTGAGGTAAAGAGTACTTTATATACGACTCCAATAATAATACAATATCTACAATTAAGTTCATATGTTCGATAAGAATCGTCCTTTAGTACAGTACCAATTGTGAAAAGTGAAAACTACTAAACGATAAGATTTTGGTGATGATTATGGCTATGTTTGATGCGGAGCTGTTTGGAGCTTTTTGGGGCGATGAGCGGTTGACAATGAGCTTTTTGATTTTTATTGTTCGTTTGACAAAAGAGCGGTGAGCTTTGCTATTTTTTAGGAAAGCTTATTTTTTCAATGCTTTTTTAAGAAGCTGTGAGCTATGAGCTGTGGCTACTGCTCATAGCTCACTGCTAATACTCACTGCTACTTTACCTTTTAAAAGATTGCAAGAAAATAACAAAACACTAACGCGTCATTAATGTCAATTAAAGTCGTGATTGTTAGGTTAACAGAAAGTCCGGAAATAAAACTATTTGGGCAATTGTTAAAAAAAATGTGTTAGCAACAAAACCTAATGTTTTGATAGTTCACGATCGTTAGGACATTTGATAAAAATAAATTATAACTTCCTACGGATATTTGATTACCACACTTCATATTATACACACAATATTAGCAATTAATAACAACTGACAGAGTATAATCCTTGAAAACAAATAACACTATTAATTGTTTATGGATGCTGTTCAGGTAACATTGGATTGGAACGAAGAGATTATTGCAATCTATGGAACGGTCGCGTTATCAAGGGAGCCTTGCGCGGCGGGTTACACTATAATTTCATCACTAGCGTTCGTAACAAACAAAAGAACACACGGAACATTTGGCCATGCACGAGGGACGCCTTTCACAGTACCATGGAATGATGGTTCATTTGCTGGATATTATGGCCTGTGTGGATACTATATTGATAGCATAGGTGTATCGCTGAAGCCTACTATGTAGGATAATCAAAAACACCCTTGTGTTATTCATTCAACTACTTTCAATTTTTTAGATACTTTATGCACTGGTCGACTCTTCTTTAATATTTATGAAACATTAATGTATTTTATGGGGTTTGTAATACTGGTTATGATTAACCATGTTAGATTATACGCGTAGCTAAGAGATATTAGTGTCACTGCTATATGACGAAAAGATACAAGGTCATACTGTTGGTAATCAAAATACAAAACAAACAAACAAACGAAGCGGAAGCTTTATTCAAATTATTAAAACAAATACAAAACCAAATTCAAAGGTACAACACACAAACTAATTCAAAAGGTAATTCTAATGCTAATAATCCCTATTTATAGCCAAACTAACCGTCATAGATTAGTTTCCTAATTTGTAGGACAAGTCATAAAAATTACCAAATTTACCAAACAACCCTTAAAGTTTAAGTCACTTTTCACTACTACACAAGTGAGCTAATGCTACGGAAATTTCCAACGGAAAATTTCCGTAGCAAATATGCAAAGGGTTAGCAACCACCCGAAAACCCGTTGCAAATCCGTTGCAATAACTTAACTAATTTCTTTTTTATTTATTTTTAAATATTCCGTTGCAAATCCGTAAAAATTATTCAAAATTTGTTACGGATTTGCAACGGAATATAAAAAACATATATAAAATAAACTTTTATTAGTTTTCATTAGAAATCCGTTGCAAAATTTCAAACAATTGCAATGGATTTGCAACGAGAAATAATAATAATTTAATTTATATTTATTTTTAATATTCCGTTACAAAACCGTTGTAAAATCGTTGCAAAATTTGCAACGAAATATTAAAATCACATTTAAAGAAACCATTATTAATTTTCGTTGGAAAATTGTGGTAAAAGCATTGTTGAAAAACTGATGCAGACGTCGTCGCCACTTTGGCGATGGCCCAAAATATATTTAGTCAAATACATGAAAAATAGAAGTCAATATCGGATCAAGACGTTGTCGCCATTTGGCCACAAACATTCCATAGAGCCTAAAAAACGTGACGGCGCCCTAAATACGTCATCGCCATATTTGGCTATGGGCTTGAGGTCTAGCAAGACGTTGTCTCCAAAAATCCAAGACGTCGTACCCACTCTTCCAGACTACGTCATGTATCAAAAACCTACTTCGTGTCTGTTTACGCATAAACCACCTAATGCCTATTAATATGAGGGTTGATGTATGGGAGGAGAGAAAGAATGAGTGTTGGGTATATACAAACAAGTTATTCCGTTCGAAAATCTTAATCAATAATTCAGTATGTTCTTTTACTATTACTTGTTGTGGTTTAAATAATTTGGTGTCAAAAGAATTGGTAGACTTCCTAAAATTACCAATGGAGGTTTGTCTAATTGAAGGTTACCAAGTTTGTAGGGTTTCGGTTACCATTGGGATATTTTATAAAGTATAAGTACTTTGTATTGTGGATGAACTTGATGAATGCCATATTTGGTTCGGGAAACCTTGACGATGTGAGGTTAAGGGTAAATATGATCTTTAACAAAATCTCTACCTTTTCTCATGGGAAGGAAGGAGAATTGTTATGGTTCCACTCGAACTAAAACCACAATTATCAAAGCCCGAGGTTAAGGCAAAAGTAAATATTTTGAAGGCTAAAGTTGTTGAAGAACATGTTGATAAAATCCAAGACCTTTAAATTTGTGATAAACTTGTTACGAAATCTCAACTTTGGTGTTGGAAACAACAAAGGAAGTTGGTGTTTCGAAGAGAGTGATGAGGGGGCGATAAAGAGAGGTTTAGCGTTTTGTGTGGATCATGGAGAATGTGTAAAATGTGTGAAGAAACGTGAAGAAGTAAAGGAAAAGAGCTCTCGAGTTGATGTAAAGCGTAAAGCTACTGAAGATAAGGTAAAGCGTAAAGCTACTGAAGATAAGGTACGTCATGAGGAGATGTTCGAGGTCGACCTAACCCTACTTGGGGCTTTCAAAATGAACATGGGAAGCTCAAAAGTGAAGTGCACATGGGGGTTTAACAAGAGCCAACGACTATTTTTATACAAGAGGCAACTTAGTTCCTGGCGCGCCAGGCTGACGTGTCAGCACGCCTGGGCCAAGCGCCAGACACTGAGTGATTGGTTTGTCTATAAATAGCCACCTCTCTTGTCATTTGAAACTCACCTCTTGCCAAACATTTATCCCCTATATTTTCTTCTCTTTAATCCTTATAAGTATTTCAATCTTCTTGTGTCTTAACATCTTAACGTCATCACTTCTTCGTAAGAGAAGAACCACAAGAACCTAATCTACTCTTGTGTGTTGTGTCAAGAGTCTTCTTCTACTCTCTTATTTAGGTTGAGTCCTTAGGTTAGGTTGTGTAGTACCAAACACTTATAAAGTCATCATTCATTTGTAAAGTCTTATCCTTGTATAGATAAGCAATGGTGTATAAGTCTTGTACCTTAGTAGTCAAGCCTTGATCGTGTAAAGGTCAAGTTGGGTTTTGTTGCTTCCTTGGTGGAAGTCTTTGTGGGTGGTTCTGGGTGCGGAACTCCGTTTGGTAGTAGCTCTTTCTTAGTGAACACCGATTTTATTGCATATTAGTGGAGTGAAGATTGTACGGTTTAATCCACCACAAAGATTGTGTACTTGTGAATAGTATATGTGTCACGGATGTTAGTGCAAATATTACGATATATAAACTAAACGATTTCTTCGATTTTAATGATGACATACATGTAACTTGTAATACATAACGTAAAATATGCAAGTTACTTGTAAACACAAATCATCAATGCATACTTACATCAACACCTTCCGACGTCTCAAGTATGCTTCAACGAAGTCGTAGATTTCCATCCCGACATAAATCACTCAAGGTATGGACAAACAAATCTACTACTTGACAAATGATCAAAGGATTTTATTTTTCTAACTTCACATTTATAAATGTGACAAAACTTTTTCAAAAATACATTTTACAAATTATTTTTGAATTAAAAAGAAATGTTTTATTTGGGAAAATCATTTCAAAAATAGTAACAGCTATTTTTCCCCCCAAAACAGCTCCAAACTTCCCCAAATAAACTTTCACCACTAAAAGACAAAATTTGGAGCGTCTGGAGCGTTTTTGTCACCGACGGCTCCAAGGTTCCACTAAATTTAGTGGAGCCGTGGCACAATTAGTGGAGTCGTCCGTACATAACGGCTAGATTTTTCTTTGCCTATAAATAGTGGACCATTTTACACTTCCAACTTGATTTTTCCAGTCCTTTTTCTCTGGTCTAATCCCTCCTCACTTAAATGACTTTCTTTGATCATTTGGAGAGTCTTAGTTTGTTTAAGAGTGATCCAATCCTTCATTCAAGTGATCCTCTTCATTCCTCTTGATTAGCAAGAGAAGAACACAAAGTATCCAAGTAGATACAAAGTGTTGTCATCCCTCTTGATTATCAAGAGAAGAACACAAAGTATCCAAGTAGATACAAAATGTTGTCATCCCTCTTGATTAGCAAGAGAAGAACACAAAGTATCCAAGTAGATACAAAGTGTTATCATTCCTCTTCATTTGCAAGAGAAGAACTCAAGGTATCCAAGAAGATACAAGAGTTGTAGTTGTTAGGTCTTGTAACATTTGTTACATTCTTGATTGTATCATAGCATACATCAAGAACATTTTTCTTTTGAGAGTTTGTGAGGGAAGATCATTGTGATCTTGTCGAGATCTTGGAGATCTCTTGAAGCCATTGGGCTTGTGTATATTGATCAAGTGGATCAAGTGTAGATCGGGTAGATCTTGGTAGATGGTGCTAGCTAAGATTAGCACTCGACATCTAGCTTAGTGTCGGAAATAGGATAAGCGACGTGTAAGGTGTAGATCGGGTAGATCGTGGTAGATTGGTGCTAGCTAAGATTAGCACTCGACATCTAGCTTAGTGTCGGAAATAGGATAAGCGACGTGTAAGGTGTAGATCGGGTAGATCGTGGTAGATTGGTGCTAGCTAAGATTAGCACTCGACATCTAGCTTAGTATCGAAAAACAAGTTAAGCGACGTGTACGGTTTTCTTCGCCTGAAGGGAGTTTGTTGATTCAGATCTAATCACATACGCACGCTAATATCACCGTATCAATTGACCATGAAAACGATTTTTTTTCCTTTTCAGCGATCTTTACTATTCTTGTCTTCTTTCATTTTTTTATTTTTTCAGATTTTTCAGAGCACTTTTTGTTTTTTGATTATAAGACCTACCGTGATATTAACGATATTATGATACGGTGATATTTATAAAACCAACCGTGATACTAAGCTTTTTTACATGTAAAAATGAACCGTGATATTAAAAAACACATGATAGTTACGGTGATATTAACAATTTTGTTAAAAACACATGATAGTTACGGTGATATTAACAATTTATTAAGGAAAAGTTTCTATGATATCAAAAAAGTTATTGTGATATTAAAAGTTGTATTAAAAAAAAGTTTATGTGATATCAAGATCTGATTTTGACTTTTTTACAAAAGTCAAGATCTGATCTTGTCAAGATCAGATCCTTACTTTTGTAAAAAAAGTCAAAATCAGACGCTAATATCACAATACCTTTAACCATGAAAACGAATTTTTTTTGAAATTTTTTTCAGCGATTCTTAATAATTTGTTGTCCTCTTTCTTTATTTAATTTTTTCAGATTTTTTTTAATTTAAAAAAAAAAAGAAAAAAAAGAAGAAGCTACTGTGATATTAACGATTTAAAAAAAAAGGCGGGATATTTACGATATTGCCACTCCGCCTTTTTCAGATGGTTGACTAGATGGATTGTTGAGATTCGTCCGTACATTCGCACTAAAATCCAAATCCGTACCTGATCCGTTATATATATATATATATATATATATATATATATATATATATATATATATATATATATATGGGGACTTTCTTACGAGAACCATTTTATCTGCGAGAACTGAGAGAACCACAAAAAACATACATGCACGCCTTTTAAAATAAAATAAAAATACATGCAAATCATCAATAATCGTAAGTATCCACCTATGTTCTTCAATATCATCATGAACTCATCCTCTTTTTTCACAAAAACCTTACACAAGGCCGCAATATTGTCGTTGCACGCCTTATAAGAACATACATGCACACCTTCAAAGAAAAATGATGTATTTCCAATTTCTTATCAAATTCTTTAGAACAACTATGTTTTTTTAAAAACATATATGTTGTTTTTAGAACATATGTGCAAAAATACAATTATTGAAGGCGTGCATGTATGTTTTTGGTGGTTCTCTCAGTTCTCGCAGATAAATGGTTCTCGCAAGAAAGTCTCACTATATATATATATATATATATATATATATATATATATATATATATATATATATATATATATATATATATATATATTATTTATGTGTATACGTGTATGACCCTACAAGCTCACGTTTTTCTAGCCATATAAATATCCTTATGACATGAGCACTTCCCTACAAAATGTAGCTTTATTTTCTATAAAAGTTTTTGATAATTTAGATGTGGCTATATTTAAAAAGTATAAAAAGACATAATAAAAAACATATGAATACTGCATAAGCTCAATAGCAAGCAAAGTGAAAAACGTTAACATATAGAAATCTTTAGATAGATAACAAAGTTAACATTTAAAAAAGCATCCATGAGATAAAATACACTAATAGTAAGTATCTATACAACTTACAATATATTTTAGGGCTTCCCTTCAAACTAATTTTTAGATTTTCATAAATACTTTTTAAGCATTACAAGTATGAAATCAACGTTTACAACTATTTAAAACACAAATACACCTATTCAATACATACAATTAATACTTTTTATTAAATTACCTCATCAATCAAAAGTACAACCATTTTATCACATGGTACAATTTAATCAAGCTGCTAAACACTCTCTTCCTAATATTTGTAAGACATTTCATGAATAATTTTTAAATGATACCTATTTTACATATAGGAAACACAAAAAATAGCATAGTCATATATCTGGAGAGTTCTTAGGCCCCAAAAATAACAAAACTACCTTCAAAATACACGTTTTCTTTATGTTTGAACTTTCAAAATAAGAAATACAAAAAAAAGTTGGAAGTGGTCTCGGATAAAATATCATCATCTACCTCAGAACTTCATAGTTTACCGTGCCTGCAAAAATAATTCACCGTCTGTAAAGTAATTGTCACCGTAAATAAATACTTTAGAAAAACATTGTTTGTAAGAAATTTCAATTACAGGTACCCGCCGTCGAGTACCCTGCTAGTAGTAACAAATGAAATACGTGCGCAGAATAAGATGCTTGTAACATCGTGTGTGGCCGTTACATTAATAGTCATTTCCAGAATAAAACAACAAATATACTCGGAATGAAACGTTTTAACATTAGTCTAACTTAATTGTCAAAAGATACCTTAATTGATTAGGTATGTGCGTTGATACTGCCGTAGTTAGGCTAGTGAAACTCTGTGCAAAAACCGATTATGTGACAACTAAACATGATGATTAAAAATATATTGTAAAGATCTATGTAGGTTTATTTTTTATTAGTTTGTCATCACTCTCGCCCACTTGAAATTAAGTTTAACTAATATTGAGAACAAATTTTCATATATCGTCAACATTTTGATGCTGAAAATGAATTTTGAGGCTACAAATATATAAAGAAGTATATATTAGAGGCCCTTAAAACTTTTAAGCCATGCATAGTAGCACACCTCTCACACCCTTGTATAAGGCTCTGTGCGCTAATTACAAAGAAACATTTACATCCTCGTAGGCAGTATAACTAAACGGTGGTGACCGTGGTCATGGACTTCCTTATTACATTTAGTCTTATGACCTAGCAAGTGGGGGCGATCCCATGAATTGCCATTTCTCATGGTGGGGTTTAAGAAAACTTATATAAGTGTCCACTTCGCATCTTTCAACTTGTAAATGTTAGAACATTATAAACCCCGTAGGTATTACTTTATTATTGACCATTATTTATAATGGTAAAACTCTAGATACTCTAAACCCACAGACCGGACTTGGGTCTATTTATCCTCTAATACTCCTCCGCAGTCCGAGCGGCGAAATCGCGAAAGCTCGGACTGGAGTAGCAAACTGAACAAGAAAAAAAATAAAAACATTAACATAATAAAAACATAACTTTAGTCGACTCGTAACAAAACCGTACAAACGGTCGACTTTAGCTGACTGGTACCAACGGTCGGCTAAGTCGATTAATAACAAAACCGTACCAACGGTCGACTTTAGGGACTGGTACCAACGGTCAACTATAGTCGACTGGTAACAAAGTTGTACGAAAAATCGATTAACAAACAATAAAACAATTATAAACTTTTTTTTTTGCTTAAATAGTAATAATATGCTTCAACAAAACAACTCCACCTGCTTGCTTGCTTCCTTCCATAACTCGCGAAGAGAATAAAATAAAACGAGCTACATACTGTGTTGAACCAAAAGGAACTAAATCCTTTATGCCCTATGCACGTTCGCCTAGAAAAAGATAATATATATATATATATATATATATATATATATATATATATATATTATATATATATATATATATATATATATATATATATTCTGAACAAGTGTGTGGTCTTCGATTATAAAAGGATGCGTCTGCTGAGAACTTTTCTTGCTTCCTATGGTCCACCGAAAATAATAAAAGGATAATAGGCGGAGGTTAAGGTACGATGGGGTGGCATAGAGGCAACGGTTTATGGCGGCTGATTAGGTATCGGCATCAAACCAGCTCATGATAGCATGTTAGAACATTATAAACCCGCAAGTATTACTTTATTATTGACCATTATTTATAATGGTAAAACCCTAGATACCCTAAACCCACATACCGGGCTTGGGCCTATTTATCCTCTAATAGTAAATTGTAATTAGCTTGATCTTAACATGAAATTTCTTAAGTTTCAAGTAAATCTCGGATAGTCGTAAGCAAAGATAAAAGGTTAGTTGATGGTAGTTGGTGGCACTAGAGAGTAGAGACAGAGAAAACGAGAGTTGATACGAGTTGCTTGAGTCAAACTTGCGGTTTAAAGGCACGCCTGAAGATCATTTTAAATAACACTATCTCCACCACTTAACCTGCATGTTGAGCATTTATTTAGTTTACTTCCATGCATACCTATAAGCAGGACGGACCCATGATTTTTAAAATGGTGTTGCACAAAAAAAATGTCGGACTAACTAAAGTTACACCGTAAGAAAATGAAAGTAACAAAAAAAATTGAGAGGTTGCACATACCACAAAAACGGCAGTTTTGAAATCTTTTTGTACTTCGTGAGCTAAAATCGGGTGTAGCCCGTGTCACACCCTGCATACATGTAGGTCCGTCCATGCCTGTAAGATTATTTAGTGGACCACTATTGCATTAGTTTTACCATTTTCTTGTTCTTGCTCCTTAAGTTTTGGACACTCTAGTAGTTGTTTTGTTTTTCTATTTATACAAACCTTGCAAATGTTATGAAATCAGAGAAGACAAAATTGGTTTAAAGTTAGTATTATTTGAGTCTTGGAGATTAGCTAACTAATTCTATCAAAATCACTATTCAATGTTTGAAAAGACCAAAATATTCTATTTTTACTATTCATTTCCATGTAGGTTTTAAAAAAGTATACAGTAATTTAGTCAAAGTCACTAAAACTGGTTGTGGTTTTGAAAAAACTAGTAAAAATATCCGAGTTGATGAAACATTATTTGAAATTCACCTTAAATACAGGGCATAACCAATGCAAAGAACCAAAAACTTGAACAATAATTAATAAAAGGTACAACATCTTTATGCTTTGTTCATAAGAACGATTTATGCTCCAAGTGGCTTGCATTGGTTAAATTTGGAACTTATATAGTGATTGCAGATCTGCAGTGAAATCGACTTATTGTTACGACGTCCGACATGGAAATAGTGCGACACTTACAAATTCCACTTGAAGAGATTAAATTAGCCACAAACAGCTTCAGTAAGGAAAATTTTATTGCAAGGGGTGGATTTGGTAACGTGTACAAAGGCCAACTTAATATATCTGGGGAACAAATCACCGTTGCTGTAAAGAGGTTAGATAGTAAATTAGGACAAGGGGACCATGAGTTCTTGATGGAAATTCAAATGCTTTCATGTTATAAGCACAAAAACCTGGTCTCTCTTGTTGGGTTTTGTAATGAGAGTGGAGAAAAGATCCTCGTTTATGAACATGTGAAACATGGAAGCCTTGACAAACATATAAGTAACAAAGATCTTTCCTGGCTGCAACGTCTCAGAATAAGTCTTGGTGCAGCCCAAGGTTTCAGTTACATTCATAATGATGTGGGACCCCAACATAGGGTTTTACATCGAGACATAAAGAGCTCAAATATTCTCTTAGATGACAAGTTTGAAGCAAGAATATCTGATTTTGGCCTGTCAAAGAAAGGTCCTTCAAATGTTGAGTTCACGTTTCTAGTCACTCATGCTTGTGGCACCCCCTGCTATATCGATCCACAATATTGTAAAACCGGCATTCTAACTAAGGAATCTGACGTGTATTCATTTGGCATAGTGCTATTTGAAATCTTGTGTGGAAGGCTGGCATATATTCGGGATGAGCGCGGGTTTCTTGCTGAACTGGCACAACGACATTATGAAGAAGACAGATTACATGACATAATTTATCCATGTCTAATAAATCAAATGAATGAAGATTCATTGGATGTGTTCTCAATGGTTGCATATAACTGCTTGAAAGAAAGTCGAAATGAGCGCCCTACAATGGGTTGGATTGTAGAAAAACTTGAGAAGGCGTTGGAACTTCAAGTAAGATTCACGTTAAACACAAGACAACATCTTCTTAATTCGATTTCCATATTTTAACTCACACAATTTTATGTTTCTATGTCGCAAGACTACTAATAGCAAAGTCGCAGGATTTATTCGGGTAGGAAGTTGGGGAAAACAAAGCGAAGATCCTCAAAATCACTGGTCTTTTGTACTTGAGAAGCATCATAGGCTGGTAAAAATAACAGTTGATCATTGCGATGTAATATGCTCCCTCATGTTCACTAGTAAATCTGGAGGTGTTATCCAAACTTCTGAGAAGACTGGTGGTTGTGTCGGTGGAGACATAGTTTCCAAGGAGGTGAACTGATTGCATCTCTAATTAACCATCAATACCTTCTTATATTCTTTTCTTATTTATAAACAAACTGTTTACATTGGCTTACCTGCAGGTTATCTTTGATGTTGGTGAAAGAATTACTTGCATTAATTGAACTGTTGATATTCGAGATGGTGTTACAATACTTGCGTCACTATCTTTTGTGACAACCAAGAAGATCCATGGACCGTATGGTCGAGCAACGGGAACTGGTTTCTCTGTACCATGGGACAAAGGCTCATTGGTTGGGTTCTACGGCATTGTTGGAACTTATATTGAAAGTATTGGTGTACATCTTAAACCTTATGATGACATCATAGGGGTTGGAACATGGGGAACAACTCTTCCTGGAGGTCCACAAAATGTTTGGACTTTTCAACTCGAAAAAAATCATCATCTGGAGAAGATAACCGTCGAGCATGGAGATCTTATATACTCTCTCAAGTTTACCACAAAATACAGAGGTGTGACATCCACTTCTAAAAAGGCTGGCGGCTGGATGGGCGGAGATCAGACTTCTGAGGTAAAGAGTACTTTATATATGGACTCGAATAATAATACAATATCGTGTTTGGTATGCTGTCATGAATGACAATGGGTATGAGTTTGATTGTAGTGGTGGTCCCTCACTTATGAAAGATTCATACCTAGCTTTCTTGATGTATATGGAGTATGGATTATATCTATCCTTCATTACCATAGTGGTGGGCCCCCTCATCTTAAACAAACACATTTAATCACTTATATAGTCATAGTCTCATTCTTATAGTGGGATACCAAACGCACCCTAAGTTCGTATGTTCGATAAGAATCGTCCTTTAGTACAGTACCAATTGTGAAACTACTAAACGATAAGATTTTGGTGATGATTATATCTTTTAAAAGATTGCAAGAAAATAACAAAACACTAACGCGTCATTAATGTCAATTAAAGTCGTGATTGTTAGGTTAACAGAAAGTCCGGAAATAAAACTATTTGTGCAATTGTTAAAAAAAATATGTTAGAAACAAAACCTAATGTTTTGATAGTTCACGATCGTTAAGACATTTGATAAAAATAAATTATAACTTCCTACGGATATTTGATTACCACACTTCATATTATACACACAATATTAGCAATAGCAACTGACAGAGTATAATCCTTGAAAACAAATAACACTATTAATTGATTATGGATGCTGTTCAGGTAACATTGGATTGGAACGAAGAGATTATTGCAATCTATGGAACGGTCGCGTTATCAAGGGAGCCTTGCGCGGCGGGTTACACTATAATTTCATCACTAGCGTTCGTAACAAACAAAAAAACACACGGACCATTTGACCATGCACGAGGGACGCCTTTCACAGTACCATGGAATGATGGTTCATTTGCTGGATTTTATGGCCTGTGTGGATACTATATTGATAGCATAGGTGTATCGCTGAAGCCTACTATGTAGGATAATCAAAAACACCTAGGGCGGTGAGTGTGATAAAGTAGTTTGTATTTTAGTAATAATGTAAGGTCTGTCGGCCACCTAGCTGTAGCAATAATGTAAATATAGGTAAGCAATGACGTAAGATGTAACTAGTACACCTACCACCTCCTCTTGTATAAATAGAGGCCTTGCCTCAAGAAATAAAGTATGAGTTTTTAGAGTGAAAAACCATCGTGTTTTTAGAGATTAAGTTCTCTCTCTATCTGTTGAAGACAATTGTCTTCTAAATAGCAGATGCTCATCAGTTGAAACGATACATATTCGTTTCTGAATAGCTGATTAGAATTCAATTCGCATAGAAAGCGAATACCATTAAACCACCATCAATTATCATCAATAATCCATCACCTTTATCACAAAAACGATTCAATTCGTTCATCCATTAATTCATTCACCTTTAGCCAGCAATAATTTATTCAAATCATCAACACAATTCATCCGATTCATTGTTAAAATTGAATTCAATATAAAGCAAATGGACCTACGATCATCATCATCCGCTATTATTCAACAATTATGCAGGTAATCATCGCCCGCATGTTCCGCGCCATTATTCTTGCGGATTCACAAAATATATAAGAAAAAAAAGTAATATTGATCGGAAAAAGTCGAGTGCCCTCACTCATAAAATCAAAGTGCCCTCGTCGCTCTCAGCTTGCTCATAAAAAGAACGCTCTCTGATGCAAAATAAATGTTTGTCCGGTGGGTTTTCAATAGAAATATACGAGGAAGAAGATACAATGGGGAATTGTGAAAGTGGGTGGGTGGGAAGGTGGGAGAGAACCGGTGGATGAAAATATAATACTATTGTACTGTGAATCTTAATAGTTTGTATATTACAGTAATAATTTGGAATCTTCAAATGGTGTATTTCAAAGTGTACGAGGGATTTGTGTATCTTAATAGTTTGTATATTACAGTAATAATTTGGAATCTTCAAATGGTGTAAAACTATTAAGAGTAAATTACACCGTTCGTCCCTGTGGTTTGGACCAAATTTCACTCTCAGTCCTTTTTTTTTTCTTGCATCGTTGGTCCCTGTGGTTTTTCAATTGCACACCGGTGGTCCCTATCGTTAACTGGCGTTATCTTTTCCGTTAGCAAGTGGCAACGTTAGTCCATTAACCAAACAAGCGTTTGCAACGTTAGTCCTTTTACTAACGGCCGTTTGCAACGTTAGTCCTTTTTTGAAAAATATTTTTTTTTCGAAATACTTTTTTTAGAAAAATATTTTTTTTTCAAAATATATATTTTTTTTTTAGAAAAATATTTTTTTTCGAAATATATTTTTTTTTCGAAATAATTTTTTTAGAAAAATATTTTTTTTTTCAAAATATATTTTTTTTGTAGAAAAATATTTTTTTTTTCAAAATATATTTTTTTTGTAGAAAAATATTTTTTTTTACGAAATAATTTAAAAAAAAATATTTTTTTTAGAAAAATATTGTTTTAGAAAAAAAAAATTTCGAAAATTTTTTTTCTCGAAATAATTTTTTAGAAAAATATTTTTTTTTTCAAAATATATATTTTTTTTTAGTAAAATAAATAGTTAATTTACAGCCATTTAAAGTGAAAGGATCAAGTAAACTTACAGCCATTTTAAATGAAAGGATCAAAGACATGCTAAAGATTCAAGCAAATCCAACTAAAACCAAAAAGTAGGTACCAAATCTCACAATAAAGTAGGTACCAAATCTCATCTTCATAAACACAAACTCAGATCTTGCTTTCTCTGTTATCAAACTCACAACACTATAACACATTTGTGTCTCCAAAGTCCAAACCACCATAAACACATATTCATATCTCTCTTTCACCCTCACCAAATCACAACCTATCTTCCCGATATTACGGCCGCCATCACTATCATTGTATCACCATCGCCGTCACTCTCCACCACCATAGCACCAACACCTCTTATTTGGATGGATGATGATCTTAGTGTAAACTAAATTGTGGTGTTTGGATTTAATTATGGGTGATAAAAAGAGGATTTTCTTGATATTTAAACAATCAGATGCTTAAACAATTTAACATTTTATCCTTTTTATTTGTATTAATTTATGTCATACCTTTTTCTTATATTTTTTAATTTAAAGTTGTTTTCAGATTTAATGTTCTATAAATTTTGTAAAGTAAAGTTTAGTGTTTCTAGATTTTGAATTAAATGAATGGTTTTTAAAATGTTTTATTGATGAGTATTTTGACTTTTAAGGTTTGATTTGATTCTAATGATAAGAAGTATGGGTTTTGATTTGTGGCACCTGTTAAAAGTTTTAATTTTTTAGAAGTTTTGTTTGCTTTGGGTTTTGGAAGTGGCTGAAATATAATCTGGGAAGTTCGCTGAAAATTATGATGAGAAGGTAAAGTAGATATGAATATGTTGAAGATGAGGGTAGTTTCGTCACTTCACACATTCCAACAAAAAAAAATTTCTAAAAAAATATATATATATTTTGAAAAAAAAAATATTTTTCTAAAAAAATTATTTCGAAAAAAAAAATATTTTTCAAAAAAGGACTAACATTGCAAACGGCCGTTAGTAAAAGGACTAACGTTGCAAACGATTGTTTGGTTAATGGACTAACGTTGCAACTTGCTAACGGAAAAGATAACGCCAGTTAACGATAGGGACCACCGGTGTGCAATTGAAAAACCACAGGGACCAACGATGCAAGAAAAAAAAATAAGGACTGAGAGTGAAATTTGGCTCAAACCACAGGGACGAACGGTGTAATTTACTCAACTGACCGAATTATTATACAATTTTATGTTTTAAGATAATCTTTGTTATCAACACGGGTACTTTAATTTTAATTTGTTAGCACCACTGAGTTTGACAAACGTTTTTCACATTTATGGTTTTAGTATATATAATGCCGTTTGGTTAAACTATTCTTGATCACTTTAATACAATATTTACGCACTTAGTATTTGATTTTTCAAAAAAAAAAAACCCCGAATGAAAGCACTGACCAGATTTTTTTTTTTATCGACATCTAAACTTATAATTAGTGTTAACTACGTCATAGTAGAGCACTTTTGTTGCCTTTATTAAACCCGACCCGTTTTATTTTAAATTACGTTAAAAAAATGACACCTCCCGTTAGCTAACACTTCGCTCAATGCCCCCATGCTCACATTTTTCTGGCTCCGCCACTGAAAACACCCTTCTGTTATTCATTCAACTACTTTCAATTTTTTAGATACTTTATGCACTGGTCGACTCTTCTTTAATATTTATGAAACATGAATGTATTTTATTGGGTTTGTAATACCGGTTATGATTAACCATGTTAGATTATACGCGTAGCTAAGAGATATTAGTGTCACTGCTATATGACGAAAAGATACAAGGTCATACTGTTGGTAATCAAAATACAAAACAAACAAACAAAAGAAGCGGAAGCTTTATTCAAATTATTAAAACAAATACAAAACCAAATTCAAAGGTATAACACACAAACTAATTCAAAAGGTACAAATAATTCTAATGCTAATAATCCTTATTTATAGCCAAACTAACCGTCATAGATTAGTTTCATAATTCAAAACAAACTTGCAGGACAAGTCATAAAAATTACCAAATTTACCAAACAACTCTTAAAGTTTAAGTCACTTTTCACTACTACACAAGTGAGCTAATGCTACGGAAATTTCCAACGGAAAATTTCCGTAGCAAATATGCAAAGGGTTAGCAACCACCCGAAAACCCGTTACAAATCCGTTGCAATAACTTAACTAATTTCTTTTTTATTTATTTTTAAATATTCCGTTTCAAATCCGTAAAAATTATTCAAAATTTGTTACGGATTTGCAACGGAATATAAAAAACATATATAAAATAAACTTTTATTAGTTTTCGTTAGAAATCCGTTGCAAAATTTCAAACAATTGCAATGGATTTGCAATGAGAAATAATAATAATTTAATTTATATTTATTTTTAATATTCCGTTACAAAACCGTTGTAAAATCGTTGCAAAATTTGCAATGAAATATTAAAATCACATTTAAAGAAACCATTATTAATTTTCGTTGGAAAATTGTGGTAAAAGCATTGTTGAAAAACTGATGTAGACGTCGTCGCCACTTTGGCGATGGCCCAAAATATATTTAGTCAAATACATGAAAAATAGATGTCAATATCGGATCAAGACGTTGTCGCCATTTGGCCACAAACATTCCATAGAGCCTAAAAAACGTGACGGCGCCCTAAATACGTCATCGCCATATTTGGCTACAGGCTTGAGGTCTAGCAAGACGTTGTCTCCAAAAATCCAAGACGTTGTACCCACTCTTCCAGACTACGTCGTGTATCAAAAACCTACTTCGTGTCTGTTTACGCATAAACCACCTAATGCCTATTAATATGAGGGTTGATGTATGGGAGGAGAGAAAGAATGAGTGTTGGGTATATACAAACAAGTTATTCCGTTCGAAAATCTTAATCAATAATTCAGTATGTTCTTTTACTATTACTTGTTGTAGTTTAAATAATTTGGTGTCAAAAGAATTGGTAGACTTCCTAAAATTACCAATGGAGGTTTGTCTAATTGAAGGTTACCAAGTTTGTAGGGTTTCGGTTATCATTGGGATATTTTATAAAGTAGAAGTACTTTGTATTGTGGATGAACTTGATGAATGCCATATTTGGTTCGGGAAACCTCGACGATGTGAGGTTAAGGGTAAATATGATCTTCAACAAAATCTCTACTTTTTCTCATGGGAAGGAAGGAGAATTGTTATGGTTCCACTCGAACTAAAACCACAATTATCAAAGCCCGAGGTTAAGGCAAAAGAAAATATTTTGAAGGCTAAAGTTGTTGAAGAACATGTTGACAAAATCCAAGACCTTTAAATTTGTGATAAACTTGTTACGAAATCTCAACTTTGGTGTTGGAAACAACAAAGGAAGTTGGTGTTTCGAAGAGAGTGATGAGGGGGCGATAAAGAGAGGTTTAGCGTTTTTTGTGGATCATGGAGAATGTGGAAAATGTGTGAAGAAACGTGAAGAAGTAAAGGAAAAGAGCTCTCGAGTTGATGTAAAGCGTAAAGCTACTGAAGATAAGGTAAAGCGTAAAGCTACTGAAGATAAGGTACGTCATGAGAAGATGTTCGAGGTTGACCTAACCCTACTTGGGGCTTTCAAAATGAACATGGGAAGCTCAAAAGTGAAGTGCACATGGGGGTTTAACAAGAGCCAACGGCTATTTTTATACAAGAGGCAACTTAGTTCCTAGCGCGCCAGGCTGACGTTTCAGCACGCCTGGGCCAAGCGCCCGACACTGAGTGATTGGTTTGTCTATAAATAGCCACCTCTCTTGTCATTTGCAACTCACCTCTTGCCAAACATTTATCCCTTATATTTTCTTCTCTTTAATCCTTATAAGTATTTCAATCTTCTTGTGTCTTAACATCTTAACGTCATCACTTCTTCGTAAGAGAAGAACCACAAGAACCTAATCTACTCTTGTGTGTTGTGTCGAGAGTCTTCTTCTACTCTCTTATTTAGGTTGAGTCCTTAGGTTAGGCTGTGTAGTACCAAACACTTATAAAGTCATCATTCATTTGTAAAGTCTTATCCTTGTATAGATAAGCAATGGTGTATAAGTCTTGTACCTTAGTAGTCAAGCCTTGATCGTGTAAAGGTCAAGTTGGGTTTTGTTGCTTCCTTGGTGAAATTCTTTGTGGTATTAGTGGTAGGAAGAATGGCGAGGTCTTTGTGGGTGGTTCTGGGTGCGGAACTCCGTTTGGTAGTAGCTCTTTCTTAGTGAACACCGATTTTATTGCATATTAGTGGAGTGAAGATTATACGGTTTAATCCACCACAAAGATTGTGTACTTGTGAATAGTATATGTGTCACAGATTCTCAATTGGACGTATGAATGATCTAAACCCCTCATCCCGAACCAATATAAATCTTGGTGTTAGTCTCTCTTCTCTTTACTTTTTACATACACCATATATTGGTTGATTGCTCACACAAATATATACGAAATTGAAACTTAACTTACTTAAACCTAAAAGGGTTAATGACACCCTAACGTATCATACTTGTCACTTGCACCTTTTATATGTATCGAACAATTTTTTTTTTCTATTCTCTGTACTAAACTTGATTTTGTATTTTTTGTGTACTATATAACCATTTTGCCTCTCATTTTTTTCTACCATATGTATCATAGTTGTCATAAAGTACACAAAAATTACAATAAAATCAAGTTTAGTACATAGAATAGCAAAAAATTTTGTTCGATACATATAAAAGGTGCAAGTGACAAGTATGATATATTACGGTGCCATTAGCCCAACCTAAAATAAGTCGATAAAAACGATTCATCATCCTCAATGGTTCTACAAAGATTTTCTCGAAAAGATTGCAACGAATTACGTGGCAAATTTCTTAAAAAATTGCAACGGATATGCAATGAATTATTAAAAGATTAAAAATAAAATGCCCGATACAAATTTGTTACTAAATTTAAAAAAAAAAAAAAAAAAAAAAAGGCGGAATTTTAATGGCATAATTTTAAATTTTTGTAACAAACTAAATTGTCTATAGTTTGGACTTATCTTCTCTTTTTACAAATAAAATATGAGTTATTATCAAATAAGAAGAAAAATTAAAATAAAAATGATAAGAAGAAACCACAACCACACATTTCAGATGCATCTATTAAAATAGATGCATCTCCCATTGAAAATCTCTCACTTATTTAAAATGGCTAAAATTTCTTCTTATTCTTCTCATTTTAGTTTTTCTTGTTAACTCGGATCCCTTCCCTATAAAATATAATGAAATCTTTTATATAATAAAACAAAAACCCAAGTGGGGACTTTTGCATTTCAAAAAAATCAAATCATTCCTTATTTAGTAATAATTTTTTTAATTTGAATTTTTTTTCTTGATTTTGAAAAATAATTAAACCTAATTATTTCCTAATTTGTCTAACAATTAAAAAAAAAATCGTTTTTGCACCAACATGTACAGAAAGAGTGAAAATACACATGGGACTTTATGCTATTCTTTTATAATTATAGACAAAAAATGTAATTTAAAAAAACAAAACCGGAGTCCCTTTGAAAGCTTCACTCATCCCCTTCCTAAACGCTATTCCTCTTCTTCTCCAACCATCCAATCGTGTGAGAGAAAAAAACCCAAAAAATTCACATCCCCAAATTCTCGGATCAGTTGGTGAAATATGACACTTTAGCATCCATTCAGTCTCTCAAAGTTAGATATGAACAGGTTCTATTCTTTATGCTCGTCTAAATTGTGAATATGATATAAACGACATATTCAAAGATTGATGGTAAGCTAATCCACTTATTTTTTTTATAAATTTATTTAAAGATTTTATTAGCTAGGTGACAAATTATGTTGATATATCATTGGTTGATTATTTATTGACATTGTATTACATAACTAGCCACATTTGATAGCGGAAGGATTCATGAACTCCAACTTATCCTATCAGTGTAATTTTTTTTTATGGTTTAGTGAATATTGTAAGAATTATTTGATGATTTTCATTGGTACATAAATGCAATATTGTGAATCCTTGATGTGGGCTTACTATTGTTAAGTTAATTTCGCCCTAATTTTCTTCAACAAATGTTAATTTGATGTTGGATTATGTGTAATTGTTATAAATATGTGATGCATAAACAACATCTTAGGAGGAAGATTAATGAAAGCTGATCTTTTTTATATTCTAATTTACCTTTTTTGTTAATGATAACACTTTCTTATATAGCATATATTTGCGGTTCAGAACAATTAAGGGATATGATGTTTGGCGTTGTGTTTTAACAGGCAAATAGGGGGTGTTTTATGTGTACTAGAGTAGGATACTCTGGGCAGTGCAGAATTGTGTAGATTACTAGATTATCGTGGATAACGGTATGGACGTTCAGTAATTTGGTTTTCCGTATAAAGGAAGTGGCGTCAACATTCTATGGATGTTTTACACAAATTATCTATTATCACGATTAATTCTTTTGATTTACATAGAAGTGCAAGGAAAACGAGCAACAAGTTGCGCCGCTAGCCAGGTAATTATATAATATTAAAACAAAAAATTTGGATATTCAATGTTGATATAAATAATGCCTAAAAACATTATCAATACTTATTCATATCTCTATGTTTTGATGATCACAAAATGTAAACTCATCAAACATAAACTTATTAAGTAAACAAGTATTTAGTTGGAAATATTCATTTCTACAACTTCATCACTTAAGGTATGAATGAACAAATGCTTAATGCATTATATGATCAAATAAACATTTTCTTAATCACTAGATTTTTTATAAAATGACCCAAAACATTTTATATCTTTTAGAAAATCATTTTTGGTATTAAATAAAAATGTTTAATCTTTTATAAAATTATGAATTCAAATTTTCAACCAAAAATGGTAAAAATGTTTCAGAAAAACCTTCCCCACAAAAAGACAAATCTGGGCAACGGTCAGATGGGCGGCCCCCTTAAATATACAAGGCGGCCCCCTTAATTTTAAGGGGACCGCCCCGCTCCTCCAGCTGTCCAGATTTGCCTATAAATACTGGACTTTCCCTGGACTTTTTTCTCACCTTTTGCACCCCAAACCTTCTGTTCTAAATCTCTTCTAATCCTTTCTAAAAACCCTTTGATCATATATTCTTAAGCATTGGTTTCTAAGTGATCCAAGCTTCCACCATCCAAGTGCAAAAGAAGAATACTCCTTCAACATCTAAAGAGGAAGTATTGCAACTTAGTATCATCTTGCTACCTAAGTTGCTTGTATAATCATCCATTCATTTGTGTATAAGTTGTGTATATTTGTTAGATAAGTGTGTGCATATTTGTTAGGCTAGATTAGTGTGTAAGTAGTGAAGTTGTGAAGAGGTCAAGGTGTGTAAGTAGTGAAGTTGTGAAGAAGTAGAAGAGTATATTAGTCGTGCTAGGTTGTGAAGAAGTAGTGAAGAAGGTGTGCGAGAAGTTGTGAAGAAGTTGTGAAGAAGTTGTGAAGAAGTCGTGAATAAGTTGTGAAGAAGTCGTGTTGAAGTTGTGAGATTGGTTCTAGCTACGATTAGAACCCGACATCTAGCTTTGTGTCGTTAAGCCGGTGTAAGCTAAAGTTGTGTAAGGTTTTCTCCGCCATAAGAGAGCTTGTTGACATAGTGAAGAAAACTCTCGAGTTAGGTGCTCGGGGAGTGGAGTAGGGCAAGGAAGGTGTCCTTGTAGCCGAACCACTATAAATCTCTTGTCTCGCGGTTCGATCTTTCCATCTCTATCTTTCATTTCATTTCATTACCTTACTTGCATTGCTTATTTATATTTATATTTGTTCATATTGTTCAAGAGTTGAGTTTACATAAATTCGAATCTAAGTTTTAAAAGTAAACAAAGTTTTCATAATAAAAATTAAAAAGATGTAAAACTATTCAACCCCCCTTCTAGTTTTCCACAATTGGTATCAAGAGCCACGTCAAACAAGATTTTTAAAATAAACTATATTTTAAAACTTGAATCGATCTATGGAATCGGAAAAATATTTAGAAGGGCAATCTATGCAAAGACCACCGCTATTTGAAAGTAATGGTTTTCTTTATTGGAAAAATAGATTCGAAACTTATGTGAAATCAAAAGATCTTGATCTTTGGCATGTTATTACCTATGGTGATTTTTCCCCTATTCAAAATAATCCTTTAACTAAACGAGATGAAATTGTACCTTTTGAAAAACAAAATGATGATTTGAAAAAGAAATGATGAATTCAAATAAGTACATTTTATTACTATCATTTATCCTATTAATTTGACTTGTTTTACTATATTATGTATGAGGATTGATACTTAATCGTTTACTTTTGTAATTCTCATGTAAAAACAAGCATTTGGTGAAACTTAGCGATTATGGACTAAAAACGGAGTAAAATGATCAAGTTTGGAATTAGTTGTTGGAATGAAGATAATGAAGACCACTGCCTGACTTTGAAGAATGCGCCACATGGATTTATCCCATGCGCCGCATATGAAACTTTGGTCAACGAAGAATAACCAACTTGTTCTGCTCCAGATGCGCCGCATCTCACTCGTTACATGCGCCGCATCACTATCAATATTTCACCAGATACGATCCAAGATACAAGAGGACATGCGCCGCATCCGAAGATAATGATACGCCGCATCTTCTGGCGGTGTACGAATATTCCTGAATATTATAATCTTGGACCCCACGCGAAGTTAAGTACATGCGCCGCATCTACTTACTAGATGCGCCGCATCTCACCCTCAGACAGAAACTATAAATACCCCAAGACCAGACGAATTCAAAGAGAGACATATATTATATACGAGACCGAAGACCAGAAACCTAGGACGAATTCAGTCAAGGCAGCAGCACAAGACACACCCAAATCAAAGATACAAGAGCTGTAAGAAGGTGCTGCATATGTTTAATTCATTAAGTAGTTTTGTTTTATTGTGTTAGTAAACTTTAATTCATCAAGATTGGTGGCTTGTGTAATGTGACAACGGAAAGATTGCACTCCCTTAAAACTGCTTTCTCATTAATTAAAGTTTATATGTTGATGTCATTGGTGACTTTTATTAGTGCATTGATAACCTCTGTGTCTAGCTGAGCGTTGATCGGGTCGCCATGCCTCTGCCCTCGCCTGTTTATTAGATGCCTATGTATTCTATGGTCTGTAGAAAAGTAGGAGAAAGATAAACGGGATAGTCATAAGTAATCATTAAGGGTTTACTCGCCGATAAGATTAGAACCAACGAGAAAGGACTTAATCTCGGTGCGTTGCATCGAACTATACACTTCATATAACACTAGCAATAAAACAAGTGACAAACTACTTATCATAAGGACAGCCCTCTTATTGTCTCGAGTATTTATCTGTGTACGTGTGTGCTACTTGCTGATTCGTGCCTATTGGTTTAGTTTATTATTTAATTGCAACCAAATCGTTCCAGTCTCTCAGGTTGAACCCCCTTGCGTTAGAATAGGTTGTATAGCTAACTTAATATATTAAAATACTGATTAGAATAACTAGATAATACGTTCCACTCTTAGTGATCGACACTCTACTTACCATTATATTAATACTGACCGGGTACACTGCTCGTTAAGTGTGTGTGTTATTGATAAGTCGGCTAAATATAAATTTAAAACTTGAGTAGGCATTAAAACTGCTAAACCGCAACGACACACATAGCACATCAAGAAACTAGCTAAAAATAATGAGGCAAAATGGTTATTTATAATGCGTTACCACGTAAAGAATACGAAAGGATCTTTATGTGTGAAACCGCAAAAGAAATTTGGAACTCCTTACTAATAACTCACCAAGGTAATAGTCAAGTCAAAGATAATAAAATAGATCTTCTTGTTCAACAATACGAACAATTTACGATTCTGGAAGAGGAATCAATAGATAATGCTTTTGCTAGGTTTAATACTATCATCACAAGTTTAAAAGCACTTGATGAGAATTTTTCTAGTAAGAATTTTGTTAGGAAATTTCTTAGGGCTCTTTATCCAAAATGGCGGGCTAAGGTTACGGCGATTGAAGAATCGAAGAACTTGTCAACTCTTCATCTTGATGAGTTGATCGGCAACTTGAAAGTCTACGAAGCAATAATAAAGAAAGACTCCGAGATGGTCAAAGGAAAAAGAGAGGAAAGCAAGTCAATTGCATTGAAAGCTAGGAAGGAATCTAGTGAGGAGGATAGCTCAACCTCCGAGAGTGATAACGAAGAATATACTATGGCCGTAAGAGAGTTCAAGAAATTTCTAAAGAGACGAGGAAGATTCCCAAGACAACCACGAGATGAAAGAAGATCGCTTCAAAGAAATAGGAATGATAACTACGGGAAAAGAAAGTGCTTTAGATGTGGAAGCCCAAACCATCTCATTGGCGAATGTCCAAAGCCACCGGGTTATGATTACCAAAACGCCTTTGTTAGTGGAGCATGGAGTGATAGCGACAAAGGCGAAGTGGACAAAGCAAACGACAAAAAATGTCTTATGGCAAAGACATCAAATGAGGTACTTTCCGAAACCAAATACTTTAGTGACAAAAATCAATCATTAGACGAAAAAGACCTAGATAATGAATATAATAGGTTATGCAAATTAGGTCAAAAAGTCATGGCTAAAAATAAATCACTAAAACATATTAATAATCGATTAGAAAATGAAGTACTCGAATTAAAAATTAAACTACAACATTTAGAAAAAGGAAAAGAAGTTTTTATAGAATGTAAAACATGTCTAGAGGTCAAAAATGAAAACGAAAAACTTAAAGATGAAATTTCCAAACTTAACAAGTTTGAAAATAGTAGTAACTCACTTAAGAAAATAATAAATGGTCAAGGAACTTCGGGAGATAAAACCGGTCTAGGATTCAACTCAAATAATGTTTCAACTAGTGAAAATAAAAATGTAAAGTTTGAATGTCAATCTAGTAAACAAAAACCATTAGAGTCAAAACCTAAGTATATACTTATAAAAGATAGAAAAATACCTATTGCGAGTGATGAGGAAGTAAAAAGTTTTTATAAACCATCATTAAAAGCCAAAACCGGATTTTCTAAACCGAAATTAAGATCTAAAACTCCACCTCCAAATAAACCAAATAATCCTCATCCTCGGTCTAAAACCCCTCAATCTAGAAGAAATCAAGGTAGACAAAACTTTCCTAATAATAATAATCACCCAATGTGGAATTATTCACTTCAACCAAGTTTCAACCCTTGGGGAATACTTTCACCATACATGCAAATGCAAACCATGTTTGGTTCAAACAATTTTGGACAAATAAGACAATGGGGACCAAGTGGCTAAATCGTCACTCATTGAATAATTCAGAAACTCATCTATGATTGGCTTCTATAAGTCAATATATCACCTTGAAGTATTTGAAGAAAAGCTGGACATAAGGTACGTTCTCTCTTTAAATTTCATGAGTAGTTACTTCATACATATAGTCTTATTAATCATTGCCTTAGGATATGCTTAGTTTGATAGGTTGCATTGCATTCACACTTTTAGCTATATCCGTTTTATGATTTAATAAACTAGAAACCCTTTAGTTAGCCCCCTAAGTATTAAATGAAGTATTCACTGTCGAACTCATTTAGCCTTCTCAAATTTAAAATGGAAATCTTCTATGTCCACTATTAGAAAACTCATGGTGATGAAGTGAAATGAGTTAAGTGGATTAATCATTAACATAGAAGTAAGATTAGATTTCTCGCGTTAGAAAACTATGGATGAAACAAGCTCTCGTAGAATATGGCATCAAGTTAGATAAGTGTGCGACAACAAAGGAGCTATAGATGTTAGGTTATATCCCATTCAACACTCTCGCGTCAAACATATAGAATTTCGTCATCACTTCCTTATGACCATTGGATATGTAGAAAAGGGTAGCATGTGACAATAGCCTTAACCAATTCCCTTGAGCATGAGATCTTTAACAACCATTTTTAAAAAAAATCTAGGATTAATGGTATTTGTTGTCAAAAATCTAGTATCTTTAAAAATATACAAAAACTTCACATTTTGGAAAAATGATTTTTTAAATGACTATTTCACTTTTCTATTAACATGTTTTACTATCTCATTTTTCTTCTTTATCTATGTCCATAATTCTATTTTGATCAAAGTCAAAGATTGGTAATTTCTTTTTACCCATTTTTCATAAACACATTTTTTGAAATAAAACCCAATCTATTTTATTCAAATAACTTTCACATCTTCATAAAAACCCACTTTCAAACATTGTTGAATAATGCTAAAAATATTTCTTTAAATCATGCATGGTGATCTCATATTTGTCATCTATACTTATGTACATGACATTTATAAGTGAACTAAGTCAAATCAAGCGGACCATGGTTTGTCTATTAAGATTTTGTTTTTAACAAGTCTAGAAGTACATGCTATCTTAAGTTCTCATTTATTACACATAGGCACACATTAGGATCCCTCAAATAGTTCATTAATCTTCCCACTTACATATAATTTAGAAAATACTTGGTGTAGTTTATTGTTTCCTAGTCCATATAAATTACTTGCTTGATGAGTATGTTTACATGCTAGATGAAATTACTTGTTTGCTTAATCTCTTTAATTGACATGTTTTGCATAGATATCTATTACATGCTTAATTGCCTCAAAGAAGTTGGACTTGCTTGAAACTAAACCAAAAAACAGAACCTTTTCTATAATTTTCTGCCAAAAACCCATTTCTAGTAATCTGAAAACCACCAGATGGGCGGCCTCCTTAAATCATAAGGCGGCCCCCTTAAAGTTTAAGGGGATCGGCCATCTGATGGTCGAAGGTGTTGTTCCCTTTTTCTATTTTTTTTGCCCATTTCATCCTACACTTCCCAAAATTCACAAACATATCTTATTCCAATCCATCCAACAAATTCTATTCATTCCTTAATACTATCAATCCCACACTATAAACAATCCCATTCATCATAATCTTCCATCATCTCATAAACACTCCCATTCCTCATAAACAAACAACACCTCTACCTACATTTGTTCCTAACTATACTCCCAATCCTCAAGCTCATTCCAATGAACCCTTTCACAAACCTCATCATAATAACCAATCACCCATCTTTACTCCCAAAAATACCCATTCATCTCTTCCGTATGATTCATATGAAGAGCATGACCAATCCCTAAACAATTATTCCAATCTCATTCACAACACCTCACATCTTATTCAACCTACCAATGTACCATCCAAAACACTCACCACTCTTAGAATATCCCCTTCTTCCATATCTCCATCCTCATCCACTCATAATTACCCAAGCTCACAAATGTCTCCACCACCAAGAGTATCACCACCACCTCCTACCAACTCACATGTTACTCCTATGTTACATGTTCAAATATCCATCCCAGATAACAACCATACTCAACCATCATCACCTTTCTAAACCACCCTCCAAAATTTACCTTCCTAAACCACACCATTCTTACACTATAAATAGCCCTTTTCCATCATTAGTGTTCATTCATCCATCATAACAACCACACTCCACCATCATCACCTTCTTCCAAACACTTGAAGTTCATTGAAGAACTTAAAGAAGCCCATGAGCTTTGTGCTCTTCTTGCCTTACACCTTGCTCAATTGGATCAACTCCCTTCTAGTCCTCCTTCATCACAAAATAACCTCAACCTCCACCTTCGTTCCAAACTACACATCTCAACCTTAAACCAACCTCATTGAAACCTTTCAAAACCCTCATCATATTGGTCAAACATCCAACTTTACTTCCAACTACACACCCCAAATTCTTCCACTTCCACCAAATGACCAAATCCACATTCCCAACCAAATCCATGACCGTAGTGATCTCCTTGCTATGCACCTTGCAACAAGGGCCAACCTCCATCCTCCATCCTCACCCTACTCAAATTGCTCACCTCACCCTCACAATTTGAATCAAGTTGATAATTATGTCAACTATTGTCCTTGTTGTGTCCTTCTTCAAAAACAAATCATTGCCTTAAATAAACATTTCACTTGTATTGAGTATCTTCTTACTAGATCTCATCCAACATCTCCACTTGAGTGAAGATATTTCTTGGATCAAATATCTACTCACTCGTCCTCAACCTATTCCTTCTCTAAACCGATATAACATCGTTAGATCCATTCCATTCGCTCCATTTCCCTCACCATCAAATAACTAAATACTATTCACATGCTTTCCGCTCCAAACTCTCCACCTCCAAACTCTCCACCTCAAAAAATATACCTCTACTAATCTAACATCCTTACCCTCACTCAACCAATTTCATTCCAAACACTCTACCATCAACCATCTAAGCATAACTGTATGCTTATTTTCCAAGCTTTCGTGTCGCAAGCAAGTCCGAAAGCTCTCTTTGGCAATTTAGGACCTTTGTCTTGTTATATGTTTCAAGCATACTAATTAATGTCTTGCTATATGTTCTTAATATTTGTTTGCCATGATTGTTGTCTGCCATTATTGTTATTTTTATATTCAATATTTTGCTATGTATGCTTGTGCTTCTAATATTTTTCTTGCAAGTATTCCATATCTCGATTCCTTGGTGCCCTCAAACGAGGGGGAGCACACATCAAGGGGGAGTTTTTGCCCCGACAAATTTCATAACTGAAATTTGTCGGCATAACCTTTTTGATTCTACAAAAAGGGGAGAAGTGAATATAAACTCACTAAATACTTGTCCAAAAATAATGTTTTGGATTTAATGAGTTTAAGTTTTGTAATCATCAAAAAGGGAGAGATTGTTGATATAAATAATGCCTAAAAACATTATCAATACTTATTCATATCTCTATGTTTTGATGATCACAAAATGTAAACTCATCAAACATAAACTTATTAAGTAAACAAGTATTTAGTTGGAAATATTCATTTCTACAACTTAATCACTTAAGGTATGAATGAACAAATGCTTAATGCATTATATGATCAAAGGAACATTTTCTTAATCACTAGATTTTTTATAAAATGACCCAAAACATTTTATATCTTTTAGAAAATCATTTTTGGTATTAAATAAAAATGTTTAATCTTTTATAAAATTATGAATTCAAATTTTCAACCAAAAATGGTAAAAATGTTTCAGAAAAACCTTCCCCACAAAAAGACAAATCTGGGCAACGGTCAGATGGGCGGCCCCCTTAAATATACAAGGCGGCCCCCTTAATTTTAAGGGGACCGCCCCGCTCCTCCAGCTGTCCAGATTTGCCTATAAATACTGGACTTTCCCTGGACTTTTTTCTCACCTTTTGCACCCCAAACCTTCTGTTCTAAATCTCTTCTAATCCTTTCTAAAAACCCTTTGATCATATATTCTTAAGCATTGGTTTCTAAGTGATCCAAGCTTCCACCATCCAAGTGCAAAAGAAGAATACTCCTTCAACATCTAAAGAAGAAGTATTGCAACTTAGTATCATCTTGCTACCTAAGTTGCTTGTATAATCATCCATTCATTTATGTATAAGTTGTGTATATTTGTTAGATAAGTGTGTGCATATTTGGTTAGGCTAGATTAGTGTGTAAGTAGTGAAGTTGTGAAGAGGTCAAGGTGAAGTAGGAAGTGTGAAGGTCAAGTTGAAGAAGTAAAGATTGGATTAGTCGTGCTAGGTTGTGAAGAAGTAGTGAAGAAGGTGTGCGAGAAGTTGTGAAGAAGTTGTGAAGAAGTCGTGAAGAAGTCGTGAATAAGTTGTGAAGAAGTCGTGTTGAAGTTGTGAGATTGGTTCTAGCTACGATTAGAACCCGACATCTAGCTTTGTGTCGTTAAGCCGGTGTAAGCTAAAGTTGTGTAAGGTTTTCTCCGCCATAAGGGAGCTTGTTGACATAGTGAAGAAAACTCTCGAGTTAGGTGCTCGGGGAGTGGAGTAGGGCAAGGAAGGTGTCCTTGTAGCCGAACCACTAAGAATCTCTTGTCTCGCGGTTCGATCTTTACATCTCTATCTTTCATTTCATTTCATTACCTTACTTGCATTGCTTATTTATATTTATATTTGTTCATATTGTTCAAGAGTTGAGTTTACATAAATTCGAATATAAGTTTTAAAAGTAAACAAAGTTTTCATAATAAAAATTAAAAAGACGTAAAACTATTCAACCCCCCATTCTAGTTTTCCATATTCAAGATACTTATAATAATTATAAGGTGTTTGGATCAACAATTTACAAAAAAAAATATATAAATTAATAAATTAGAAATCAATTCTTAAAAATACACAAAATATGAAACCCGCGCGTGCGCGGGTCTTATAACTAGTTAACACTACAATATTTACTCCGTATAACTTAGCCATTCCCTCCAATGTTTTCCCCAAAATTTGAATTCCAACTCCCCTTTCCCCAAAGTTATTAAGCAGGGTTTTTCCTCTTATCTTTTAAACCAATTGACTTAAACCCTACATCATTTATCCTCTTCTCATTAGACCCACCACTGCACCTTCTTCTCTTAACAAAATCACACTAGTGTACACCACCTCCACTGTACCATCTATCACCGATTCACATCCAGAGTGTTTATACTCCAAATGGGATTTTGTGTCTATTCATCTTACGAATCATGTACTTTAATGCATTTATTCTTCGATCTCATCACCAATTTTAGTTACTTTCATGAATCTTTGCTGGTTCTTTGATTATTGGAACCTGAAGGTAGGGTTCTATTATTAAAGGTTGGATGAGAAATTAATGCTGGAATACTATTTTGTTATCGATTTTTTATGCTACAATATTATTTGTATACTAGGTTTTACTGCATTTATAGTTCTTTGTGTATTACAGGTTTGACATAACATAAGAGTGGGCATATTGGAGGTGAAGGTAGGCAGGAACACACTACTGTAATGTATTTGATAACAAGTAAGCTTCAATGTTATTTGTAATGTTTTGTTTGTTCTTTTTTACTTTTTGCTTGATACTAACCCTTAATTGCAGAATGTAGTTTCATATTTAGTTGCATAATGGAGTTTCAAATGTTTGGGTTTATGCATTATATAGAATTATAGATGATAGATTTAAGTTAGTACGTATGATGTTTGATGCTTGCACACACCTCTCATTGTACATTGTTCAAATGTGTTAAGTTTTGTTATTTCTGCAAATAGCTATTGAGAGTGTAACCTTTGTTGTGATATAACATAACTGAGTTATGTTTGTATACAATTTACTAGGAATCTTTTTTAATGAGAAATGTTATCCACGTCAACATTATATGCTTTGGAGAAAGAAATGAAGCCAAAAAAATGGCAGTAAGCATAATGAAGAAAAGCTACTAAGTGTTGACATAGGCGGAAGAGATGAAGCAAGAATGGGATGCCAAACTTGCCAAGATGTGGGCACGATCATGTGGTAGCTATGTCGTGTAATTATTTGTTCTTCATTTGGTCCATAATTTGTATTTAGAGTTGGCATAATTGGTTAGACTCAGTACACTATTGATGTTGTAATATGATATTGTGATATTTGATATTTGTATAATTATTAATTTTTGTTTATTTTTGTATTTATAAAATTTTGGTATCGTATAATTATTACAAAAATGGTTGTGATGTTGCAACAAATTTACTCGCTGCAAAATTGATATTATTGCATATTCGTTGCAAATTGATATCGTTGCAATCTCGTACCAAATATTATCCGTTGCAATTTCCTTGCAATAACTACCGTAAAAAAACTGTTGGAATGTGATATGTGGTAAAAATGGTTGCTAATTTAGAACGGATTTTTCTTGGTTGGAAAACTGTTGCAATTTTTTCCGTTGCAATTTAAATTTCCATGAAGCATTAATGCTACGGTAGGTATCTGTTGCAAATTCGTTTCAAATGGCCATTTGCAACGGATTTGCAATAGATACCTACCGTAACATTAGCCCAGTTGTGTTGTAGTGTTTCTAACAATCTCCACCGTGATTTTAACTCCTCCACCTGGTTCAAATCAAATTCAAAGTTCTTTGCCGAAGATCGATTTGAATTTGGCATTTGGAATTTGAAGATTGATTTGGTTTTGTTCGGTTGACCGTTTTGAATTTCTTTGCCGAAGATCATTTGAGCCGATTTGTTTTTTTGGTTAACCGTATTTGAATTTTTTGGTTACCGTTTGATTGTTCGTTTTGAAGTCATCGGCATTTGCTTTGGATCGATTTTGTTTCGGATTGCTTTTGGGAATCGTCCATTTTATTTGAATTTGGCTAGTATCGCTAGCGTTTGGAATTTTGAATTTGATTTTAAGCAGGTGGAGGAGTTAAAGTCATGATGAAGATTGTTAGAAAAGTGATTTAAACTTTAAGGGTTATTTGGTAAATTTGGTAATTTGTATGACTTGTCCTACAAGTTTGTTTTGAATTATGAAACTAATCTATGACGGTTAGTTTGCCTATAAATAGGGATTATTAGCACTAGAATTCTTTGTACCTTTTGAATTAGTTTGTGTGTTGGTAACTTTGAATTTGGTTTTATATTTGGTTTGATAATTTGAATAAAGCTTCCGCTTCGTTTGTTTGTTTATTTTGTATTTTGTATTTTGTATTTTGATTACCAACAAGTGGTATACGAGCTAGGTTCGTTTAGCCATGAAGAAAAAGAAAACAAAAAAAAAAGTTCGTTTGCTTGGTTCCATTGGTCCTACCATCGGTTATAGCGAGGTGGTAAACCCGTGCTCCGCGGCGGGGCGTTTAGCTAAAGAAGAATGCTAGTACAATATCCACTCTTTAAGATTAATCATCATCTCACTATTAAAAAATCTAGTTAGAGTTCATAAACATTGTTACAATAGAGAAAAAAAAAATGATTAATCTTCGAGAAGATATACATAGTTAGAGCACTCACAACGGGAGGCGTTAAAGCCACGTTAAGGACATAAAAGGGTGCGTTAAACCCACGTTAAGCCACGTTATGTGTTGGAGGTCCCTGCGTTAACGCAGCGTTAAGGGACCACGTTAAACCCTTAACGCTGCGTTAAGGGTGTGTTATGTAAAAAAAAAAAAAAAGTCATTACTGCCCCCTACAACGGCTGAAATAGCCGCTAAATTCAAAAAAAAAAGTTACAATTTCGGCCTTTGTGTTTATTACCGATTAAACCAACGGCTATATGTATAAAAAAATAATAATAAAAAAAATAAAAAGAAAAAAAAAAATTCAAACCCATTTTCACTCTCCTATAAATACCCATTTAACACCACATTTTTTTTCACACTTTCAAAAATCAATATACTTTCATCTTCAACCTTCCAAAAAAAAAAAAAAAAAAAGAAGTCCGGCTTCAACCTAAATGATGGCGACGATACCTTCTTTAATCTCTTAAACATCGGGTGGAATAACCCAAACGCCGGGTCATCTTCAAACCCAAACGCCGGGTCATCTTCAAACCCGAACCCACTTGGTATGTCGAGCCAACAAGTTTACGAACAACATTAAGCAATGCTATTTTACGAACAACAACAACAAGCGAACCTAAACACCAATTTCTCCAATCTCCAATTCACCCAACATTCACAGCAATCTCAAACCGCAACCCATGATGTTCCCGATACTCCAACGTCTCCTCCAAAGAAAAACAAGTCCTCGCGTGTCAAACAAAAGGCTAGAAAAACAAAAAACCCCGAACCTTTGGAGGATGATGATGAAGAAAACACCAACATCATCAAACGTTGGAACCCACAAGAGGAAAAATTACTTGCGTCGTGTTATGTTGCCGCGACGGAGGATTCACAAGTGGGTCGAAATCAAAGCAAGGATACATTTTGGCAACGGGTGCAAAATGAGTTTAATAGAATCAATTATCAAAAGAGAAACAATGATATGATCCAAAGTAAATGGAAAACGTTGAACCGTGATTGCTCAAAGTTCAACGCCTACTACAAACGTTCCCAACGCCAAGAAAAAAGTGGGGAAAGTGAATTGGATATCCTGAAACGTGCCCGACAAATGTATCGGGACGAGCACAGAACCGCTCCTTTTAGCAACGAGGAGGCTTGGAAGGTTTTACGGGGTCATATGAAATGGGACGCGCCGGAAGGGATTGATTTAACCGACGATGTCCCAAGCGAAACAAATGAGGCGTTGTTTGGTCGTGATGAACAACCAAGGCCAATGGGAACAAAGCGTGCTTCAAAGAAAGCTCGATCCGAGAGCATGGGAGCGAGTACGGGAGGAACGACCTCGTCTAGTCAATTCGTGGAGGTTATGACATCCGAGTATCGTTCGAAAAGGGAAGCGGTCGAAGCCGCCTATCGGGCGACCCAAATCAAAGAGGAGACGGTAACAAGGTTAAAGGAAATGAAATTTTTGATGGTTGATACTGATGGGAAGGATCCAGACGTGGTGTATTGGATCAACGAAGAAAAAGCTCGAATCAAGAAAAAATACAACCTCCAACGTCCTCAGTAGATTTAGGATTGTGTTTATTGTTATGTTGTAGTTTTTTTTTCGTTGTTATTTTATTTTATTATTATTTTTTTATTTTGTTGTAATTTTTTTTATTAAGTATGTAATGTTATGTTTTTAAATGAATGTTATGTTTTTAAAAAATGAAGTATTATTATAAGTTTAGAGGTTGAATTTGAAAATATTTGATATAAAGGTGAGTTAATGTGTGTTAAAGCTGAGTTATTGTTGGGTGTGTTAAAGCTGAGTTAAAGGTGAGTGTGTTAAAGCTGACGTGGCAGTGTGTTAAAGGTTAAAGCTGAGTTAACCGTTGGGAGTGCTCTTAAGGAAACTTGACTAAAACACACAGGAAACAACCCAAATTATTGTTCCAGAAACTATAGATAAGCTTGCCCACATAATATGACTTTGTTCCAGGTCCCAATTATTCAGCAGATTCGGTGTCAAAAGAAGCTGACAATTCCTGGGTTTGCGTACTCAAACTGGCCAACTCCAGATTGCAACGAAATCAGTCATATTGACTCCCTATTGCTTCAAAATGGGCGAAAAATAACAGTTAAACAAACAGGTAAAAATAGTCTTTTCTATAAATCAACAGTAACGCTAAATGATTGACTGTATTTAGGTCCCATCACTCTTTTTCGTACGACAGAAATGTTTTCTTTAATTCAGCTATTTAAGTCAAGCTGCATGATTTTAAAACTATGTTACAGAAAGTTAGGCTCCAATTTCACACAATTTCGTTATTAAAGTTAATTTAGTTATAATACATTTAAGTGAACGTGATTACTTTGATTTGAATATTGTTAGGGTTATTTACACTAACTTGTAGGCAACAACGACACGAAGTATCTCTAAAATAATGCTAATAAATAACATAGTGAGAAAGATAGTATAGTTACATGGGATGTATGTATAAAATTGACTTTCGGACTGATGTGTTTAAAGTCAGGTTGCCCATACTCACTGGTAAAAAACCGACCTATTTTCACCTGTTCCACAACCTTGCAACCCCACCCATGTCAACCCCTCTCACAAATGCAAGAAAAGCACAACCTTGCAGCCTAGCACAGAACAATGGACTGCAAGTTCGCTAATGTATAATGGGTCAATTTGGGTTATGTTTTATCTATAATCATTTGAATGTATAAAATTGATATAACTCAATAATTAAATTATTGGTAAATGGTGAAACTACAATTTTGAGCAGCCTCAAATACCCCTTAAATTGACCCAAATACCCAGAAAAATTGCAGTTTTGCAGCATACCAGAAACAGCTAATAAAATGACCAAAAACACCCCTTTAAAACTTCAAATTTGCAGCAGCCCCAAATAATCATTAAAACGACCCAAACACCCTTAAAACGACCCAAACAGCCTTGAAATTGCAATCATCCCACAAACACGAAATATATACCAAACGCACTTAAAATAAACATGACCCAGAATCTGACAATCTATTAATTAACATAACCCAGAAATAAAATCCATTTAACCAATTTAAAAAACCTCATAGCCACTACACTTGAGAAGTCGAGAATGATTTACCTTGTTTTTTGTAAGGACTCAAAAATCAATTTGCTAGCATCAACTTCAAGACCCGCACAATCAGCTGCTTTTAAATGATTATCTAACAACTCGTGATCTATACAAATCACATGCCGGCCTTTTCTGTATTGTATCAGTTCTAACTGCTGAAGAGTTGCCAAGATGTCTCCTGCCCTAATGGCCGGCATGTCACTAAGTTCCTGCACCAACATGGGGCATTTTATTGCTGGCACTAAGAGAAAATGGTTCATTTCACTGTATTAGTCCCTCGCTATCATTGTATGACCAATAATAGTACTCTGCTACTACATGCCATATGAGTCCCAAACAACCCATTAAAACGACCCAAACACCCCTTTAAGACAGCAATTTGTAGTTTTCAGGCGTTTGGAAAATATCAGATAACTAAATAGTGCTAATTAAAGAAAAAAATTGCAACAATACTCTTAGTTACATCCCAAATAAGCATAATGCTTGTCATTTTAGTTTTAATACACTCACCATATGTAACTGCAAGGTTGGCGAACCAAAGTTCAGTGACTACTTCGATTACAGTGCCTAGGAAAGAAAGTGACCCAATTTAACCTGTATGCGTAAACCCAAAAAATTAGGGGGGGTGTTTGGATTGCTCATTCCTTTATATAATATGCACCTGATCAAATTAATGTTTATACTTTTTATAATCCATGACTATTTATCCATTTCATTTGTAAGACAGTTTGATAAAGAGTGTTAGTGGGTCGAATATCCCGCTGACATGACTGACTTTGACGCGCCTTAGTTAACTACTTAAAAGATAGAAAAGAGAAAGCGAGAAATGACCTAAATATATTTGAAGAATTGTCTTTTCATTAAATGCTAATGCCGATCGTGGAAAAATATCTTCTTGTCAGAGTTTAAGATGTTTTTGTAGGGCTCTTCAGCAATCACAACCTACAAATGTTTTTAAACAAAGTCAGTATCATAGTACGAATTCACATAAATTTACTTCAGATGCAATTATTAAAAAAAAAAAAAAAAAAGGTCTTTCTATCTATGGACTAACGGTAAACTTAAATACTTAATATACCCTGTGTTCAGCTTCTATAGTGCAATACATGAGATTTTCATTCTCATTTGGCAACCCAACCCAACCCACCCACTATGTAGTAACAACTTGCCTAAAGTAGCTTCATTACCTTCCAAACAATCATACTCAGTTTGAAACCACAAAAAAATATACAAAACAAAGCATTGCAATCGCAAATTCCAATAAAACAATTAACAAATAAAAAAAAGGCATACCCTCTTACACATACGGCTGAGCTCATTGGACTTAAACTCATTCCTAGCAGACCCTTGAAGCCTAAGCATGAAGAACTCTCTTTTGAAACCAACATTTTGTTATATACTTAGTTCGGAACAACTCTCTTTCCAGACATTATCATAGAGTGATCTACAAACATGCTAAACGGCAGAAATCATAGAGTGTTGCATTGAACCTGTGTCATTGATCATTACAAAAATCAAATGGCAGCAAGATTTAAGTCTACCATATCTATCGTTTGATTGCAAACTAATTTTTAGCCCAATGAAAACCGGGCTTCAAAGTTTCGAAACAAAGGTCACGCCTTTTGTTCTATTTATATATAATGTTGTGGATAAATAAGGTTTTCAGTAAAACCTTTTAAAAAGGATTGAACAGTTTCCATTGTCTCTAACCGACTGCCTGAACAATTATACGTCACAATTAGTATACATGCTAACAGTCCCTACAATAAAAATAAAGGGAACACAATGTGAGTTTGGTTATCGTCAAATTTGGATGCCCACGAATCATGGAGCATATAAAACTCTAGCATAGTTGTGCGTACCTGGTTCTAACTTAATTATCGCGCATGACTGTACGTAAAACCAATTGGCATATTATTGCATCTTCTAGTGGCTTGGCATCAATAAACGCATTAAGATCCATTACCAAGAATCTACAAATTCCGTCATATATCAGTAATGAACTTTTTATATTGGAAAAGAAGACTAACATAACTTATAACCAAAACACAAACATAAAAATACCCAAATCATAAAAACATGAACGCAACTCCTTTCCTATCTTATCTGGCTTCCTTCTCTCGTTCTTTTCAACTTTCATATTCATGATAATCAGTTCGCAATTGATGTCAACAAACTGGGCAAGAATTATGGTCATCCTGCCACACAAATACCACTATTCTCAGACCCTGAATTTAATTAAATGTCGTCTAATTTTTTTTAAGAAGTATGTAAAATAGAACATACCTTGTCCCTCATGGAATAGAACGTACCTTGATCCTCACGGCATACAAACATTATAAGTATATGAAGCAAAACATCTATTGAAACCCATAACTTTTACCCAATAAGATCTTAAATAAGCATTTCCACTGTTTAAACAACGACTGATTCTAAATAACTATTAGCCTAACAAATAAGCAAACAACAATTAAACAAAAAGAAAATGGGAATTAAGTAAATGCGGCTAAAAAATGGAACAAATGAGGCTCATAGCTGCGAATGGTGAATCAGTGGCCAATACTCGCAATGACTGCAACCACCATCTGAGTGTGGATGCCTTGCTAAGGTACGGGCCTCAGTACAGTACCCCCAACCAAAATATCGGTCATGGCTGCAACCAAAATTTAACTCAGGTTGCCCTACCAAGCTGCCGGTCTCGGTAAATTATGGTAAAAAAAATGCAGCTAATCATCATTGCCTCGATAAATAAATAACTAAGTAGCGTATTTCGTTTTTTTGGTTTATACGGCCTTACACAATACGCGTTACACACACACATATACTAAAATCAGATTACCATAAACCAATGTTTTAGGGCTGCAAATACAGTAGCAAAGGCGAATGCCAGCCATGGCTGCTGCCGCAAGTCGGGGCAAGCTGCCTTGCCAAGATACTGGTGACGCCAAATACATATGTAACACCCCAACCCAGCAAGGGTAGAAGTATCACATTAATGGCTTCATATCAGATCAAACAAAGCATACATTCAATAGTAATACAAGGATTCTCAAAGGATACAAATGAAATACTGAAAACACAAGGTTACAAAGGAAACAAAAGCTAAATACTAAGTTTGCAATGCAATCCTTCTAATGACTTCTACTTCAGAATAACTATCAAGGTCTTCTAAGTCCAATAGTTCTTCACTCATACCCAGCTTCCAACTAAAACCTGCCGCACACGAAAAGAAACGTGCGGCTGAGCTTCAAAAGCCCAGTAAACAGATATATAATAAACGGAAATGAAAGCAAACAGAAATGGAAGTAAAAGGAAAAGAACAGATATAGCATAATGAAATAGATAAGTAAAGGTACAGAGAGAGAGTAAAGGTTTAGGACAGTAATCCACCACGAGCCCAGAAACAGAAATATCATATCCATGTAACCATATCAGAAATCCAGAGGGGATGCCTCTCAAGTACCCAGATAATATGAGGGGTGACCTCATGTATCCAACAGAAATATATGGAGTAGCTAGCTCCCAGAACATGAAAGACGTGGATTGCACCCATCATCAGTCACCAAATATCAGATATATCAGATCTTCACAAAACAGAACAAATCTAGGATGCATCCTTTCGCCCCCCAGAACAAATCATATTGGCCATATCAGATATAATATAAGCGCGCATAACAGAATCAGAATGGGGACGGTGTAACCAAATCACTAGGGCTACACACTAGTCATGTCAGTGGTGCATCACAGACACGGCCATGTTACCTTCATGGCTAGGGAACAAATTTTGGCTCGGGTATCAAACTGAGAGTCAAAGGTCAAAGGTCAAAGGTTCATATCATAATCAGAGTGTCATATCAGAAGGTTCAATATCAGAAGGTCAATATCAGAAGGTCAATAATCAAAGTTCCATAGCAACAGTTCATTTAAAAAGGTTTCTAATTAAGAGTCCATTTAAATAAATCTTTTAATAACGGTTTTCATAAAATGATCCTTCAGAGTAGTTTGCATAAAATGATCTTTCAAAACGGTTTTTCATAAAGATATTCTTTTAAAATAGTTTTCATGAAAGTTAGTAAAATCCCAATTAAAAGAGTATTGTATCACATTTGTAAACATCATTTTAAAATAGCTTTTTCTCAACTCATTTCCAGGTCAGAATTAAAGGGCTTTTCACAGTCTAGGTCCATATCATAGATCAAAGGTTCAAAGCAAGGAATCATAGCAAAGGTATCAAATCAGAGGCTAAACAGATCAGAATCATGAAAGAGATCACAGGAAACCTTACAGAGAAGGTCAGAATATCTGTACCTTATTCGAAACAAAAGCAAACAATGAAAGAAACGTCACGAGATGATCACTCCCGCTTCACGGAACCTATACGAATTAATATCCAAGTATTATTTTAAGTTCAATTGAATTTTAGTATGCTTTTAATTTTTTGTAATTTTCTATTTTTTTGTGACGTTTTAGTAAGTTCTTCCGGAATTAGCAACATTAGTCATTTATCATTAATAATACCATTTAGTTAAGTTAATTATTTAAAATGACACCATACACGAGTTGGGACTTATTATGAATATGAAGTAGGTTTAGGGTCTTAATGTGACTAAATGATAAAGTATAAGGTAAATGTAACATTTAGTGGAAAAAGCATGTGTCTACTCTAATCCAAAAGTCTCATACACACTACCCTATGACTTGATCATTCGAAGAAAGAAAGAAGAAAAGAGGACAATGCTTTACTATACTCCTACTGACATGCTTCTCTTATTAGTATTATATTAAACCAAAAGCAAACAAATTTACTCTTATTTTATGATTTACCAATACCGGAAGACCAAACTACCATGCATACTAACAGCCTTTACACACGACGACAATCACATGGACGCCTTCAAAACCATGACCAATGAGTAAGGCATACGACACACTCACACAACAACACAACTTAACCACTCCCATGACTGTTTTTGTGCCATTCTTGATCGACCCCAAAACCAACCAAAACACTTGTTTTTCTTTCCACCGTATTGACATATATTATACACCCACACGACCCATTTTTCTTGCATGAACTAGACCCATTTTAACACACTCTAAAACTCTTTGTTCCTTGCCACATCGACACAACAAACAGCGACCAATCAGCCCTACTTTTTAACCCATGCATTCGACCCAACTAGCAACCACGTACACACAACCCACGACCACAGCAGATTGTACACACCAACACAAACCCAGTTCATGCACATATCACACAGGTTCTATAGCTTCATTAAGCATGCATGTTTAAACGTATTTTTATTATTATTATTTATTTTATTTTATTATTTTTTTATATAAGATAACCTGTTATGTGCTTTTCTCAACTTACAAGTATTAACAATGTTTATATGTAATGTAATCTCATGCAAACCTCGCCAATCTGTTATATGTATGGATGTATGCGTTAAGAGGTAACCAAACAAGGACGAACAGTAGATAGAGATGTACCTCTCGAAGATCAAAGGTCGATCGAATGGAAACATGTATCAAACTCGAATACATACACCAGCTAGAACATAAGCGATAAGATTAGTTGTCGAAACTCGAAACCTCGACATACAACAGCCACACGAACACCCAACAATTTATGCTACGAGACTCAAACCCCATTCACGATCACCAATAAGTGAGCACCGACGAAACACCAACACTCGTACACCACGAACCGATCACCACGAAAATGGAACAGCCGTCACCTTTGTTTCTAGGGTTTGTGAGTGAGATGGAAAAGTGGTATTCGGTTGTTAAATGAGAACTAATGGGAATAAAGGCTGGAATAATGGGCCGAGTCTTGTGGGGGATAAGGACCAAATCACACGGCAATACTTTGACAAAATCAAGGATTTTCAATTTTGATTATTTTCCTAATTTAAATTGTTCTCATCTTAACTTTAATTGAATTTTAAATATAATAACTTAAATAAATGAAATTTTCGGTATATATGTGACATTTATTTTTTTGTTTACATAGCAAATGTTAATTGTAGTAGTAAAAATAATTTTACTTCATATCATACTCATTCCAAAGGGTTGGGATTTAATTGGTACTTTATAGGCTTATTAATCAAGGTTTAAAGTTGTAAGGGCATTTTGGTCTTTTTACACGTTTTCGGATTTTAGGGTTTTACAACTCTTCCCCTCTAACAGAAAAATTCCGTCCTCGAAATTTGCAGGAAGCCGAGAGAAAGAGAACGGAATACTCATACGGAATGCGAACAAGAATTTCAAATCGAATTAATTGTATCTACAGCAGAGAGCTCTTCAAGGAGTTTAAGATTCATAACTGAGGTCAACAGAATGCAACACGAGAGTCCAAACTAATCCGGATATTTAACGAACGAAGGTGGAGTATACGCATAGGTAGAATGAACCTAAGGTCTCACTAATCACAGATAATCCATCGGGAATCAAGTTCTAAACTTCTTAGGTACTTCCCAAGATATCCTATGGCCACAATGAGGGCACGTTATATGGTGTAAGTATTATCACGTTAATAATACCAGCACCACATAATTATGCCTTCATGATGATCATACTTTATCTCAAGTTGTGAACAAAACAACCTATCTTAATCCACTTAGTACTTCTATAGTCTCAGAGGTCAACAAAATCGATGTCATAGTCAAAAGGGAAAGACAACTACTTGCAAGAGTATCGGAATCCCAGATTGCCTAGCAGATTAAGGTACGCCGTCCACAAGCGTCAGATCTTCTACAATTCGCCAAAATTTCCCCAGAACAAAGCCATCATCGAACGTACGAATAGACACGGAACTGAAATGCTTCTCAGGAACTTAAATCATTAGAGGGTCTTACTATTATATAACGAAGTTTAAGTGAGTCCATAATTCGGGAAGTGAAACAAAATCATGAACTTGTATCTGGTTCGTCGAGTCTCCTGCGGTTCTTCGCGGAATGTGATGGAGTAATGAGAATTTCTGGCACGATCTTCAAATCCTTCATCATCGAGTCTGCTTCCGCTCTCAATTCATCTTAGTACAACCAAGGTGAATAGGGAAGTTAGAGTGCATGTCTTCATCAGTTCCAGGTTCGCTGTCTTGACTAGATTTCTTCTTCTGCATCGCCAACACTCCTGCCTTGTAAAGGATGTCTTCACTCTTCAGGGTAGCCGCCGTTGTTGTCAAAATTTCGAATGCTCAATCAACCAATCCTTTATCAGAATAAAATCGAAGTTGACTATCCAAGAAAGACGGATCAACAAGGCAAATCTTATCGTTCAAAAGTGAGAGGGAAACATCTTATACTCATGGTTAAACACCACAAGACTTTTCATAGGGATAGAGAGGGGTAAGACGAAGTCAAATGGCGTTAGAAGATTCATAGATGCTTATCAAAGCAGGAGACAAACAACAGAATGTATCGAGTACGTCATCGCCATGGAGATTCTCAGAATTGCCCGAAGAGGCATCAAGATGATTAACAAACTGATCAGATATCATAGTCGGAATCTAGAGATAAGGTTCAATAGTGTCAGGTACTTTCTATGCAGGTTTCAATGTCTCAAAACTTAATTAGGTTTCAAATCTTAGGTGTAAGGCACAAGCTTTCAATTTCCAAAAGTGATCTCAACAAGCTTTAAGCAAGGTACGATCAGAGTGATGCGGAAACAATGATACCTAAACAAATGTCTTATAGTCTACCCATTCCTCACCGGTCAGAACTTAAGTTCCTATAGGGAAATCCTAGAGCAATTCTTACAGGTTATCTTATGAGCGCCTACAGTGGAAACTTAGTGGTCCAAACTTCACAGGTCAAGGGTAAATGTATTACAAGTCGCAGCCTGTCGCTCTGATACCATAATTGTAACACCCCAACCCAGCAAGGGTAGAAGTATCACATTAATGGCTTCATATCAGATCAAACAAAGCATACATTCAATAGTAATACAAGGATTCTCAAAGGATACAAATGAAATACTGAAAACACAAGGTTACAAAGGAAACAAAAGCTAAATACTAAGTCTGCAATGCAATCCTTCTAATGACTTCTACTTCAGAATAACTATCAAGGTCTTCTAAGTCCAACAGTTCTTCACTCATACCCAGCTTCCAACTAAAACCTGCCGCACACGAAAAGAAACGTGCGGCTGAGCTTCAAAAGCCCAGTGAACAGATATATAATAAACGGAAATGAAAGCAAACAGAAATGGAAGTAAAAGGAAAAGAACAGATATAGCATAATGAAATAGATAAGTAAAGGTACAGAGAGAGAGTAAAGGTTTAGGACAGTAATCCACCACGAGCCCAGAAACAGAAATATCATATCCATGTAACCATATCAGAAATCCAGAGGGGATGCCTCTCAAGTACCCAGATAATATGAGGGGTGACCTCATGTATCCAACAGAAATATATGGAGTAGCTAGCTCCCAGAACATGAAAGACGTGGATTGCACCCATCATCAGTCACCAAATATCAGATATATCAGATCTTCACAAAACAGAACAAATCTAGGATGCATCCTTTCGCCCCCCAGAACAAATCATATTGGCCATATCAGATATAATATAAGCGCGCATAACAGAATCAGAATGGGGACGGTGTAACCAAATCACTAGGGCTACACACTAGTCATGTCAGTGGTGCATCACAGACACGGCCATGTTACCTTCATGGCTAGGGAACAAATTTTGGCTCGGGTATCAAACTGAGAGTCAAAGGTCAAAGGTCAAAGGTTCATATCATAATCAGAGTGTCATATCAGAAGGTTCAATATCAGAAGGTCAATATCAGAAGGTCAATAATCAAAGTTCCATAGCAACAGTTCATTTAAAAAGGTTTCTAATTAAGAGTCCATTTAAATAAATCTTTTAATAACGGTTTTCATAAAATGATCCTTCAGAGTAGTTTTCATAAAATGATCTTTCAAAACGGTTTTTCATAAAGATATTCTTTTAAAATAGTTTTCATGAAAGTTAGTAAAATCCCAATTAAAAGAGTATTGTATCACATTTGTAAACATCATTTTAAAATAGCTTTTTCTCAACTCATTTCCAGGTCAGAATTAAAGGGCTTTTCACAGTCTAGGTCCATATCATAGGTCAAAGGTTCAAAGCAAGGAATCATAGCAAAGGTATCAAATCAGAGGCTAAACAGATCAGAATCATGAAAGAGATCACAGGAAACCTTACAGAGAAGGTCAGAATATCTGTACCTTATTCGAAACAAAAGCAAACAATGAAAGAAACGTCACGAGATGATCACTCCCGCTTCACGGAACCTATACGAATTAATATCCAAGTATTATTTTAAGTTCAATTGAATTTTAGTATGCTTTTAATTTTTTGTAATTTTCTATTTTTTTGTGACGTTTTAGTAAGTTCTTCCGGAATTAGCAACATTAGTCATTTATCATTAATAATACCATTTAGTTAAGTTAATTATTTAAAATGACACCATACACGAGTTGGGACTTATTATGAATATGAAGTAGGTTTAGGGTCTTAATGTGACTAAATGATAAAGTATAAGGTAAATGTAACATTTAGTGGAAAAAGCATGTGTCTACTCTAATCCAAAAGTCTCATACACACTACCCTATGACTTGATCATTCGAAGAAAGAAAGAAGAAAAGAGGACAATGCTTTACTATACTCCTACTGACATGCTTCTCTTATTAGTATTATATTAAACCAAAAGCAAACAAATTTACTCTTATTTTATGATTTACCAATACCGGAAGACCAAACTACCATGCATACTAACAGCCTTTACACACGACGACAATCACATGGACGCCTTCAAAACCATGACCAATGAGTAAGGCATACGACACACTCACACAACAACACAACTTAACCACTCCCATGACTGTTTTTGTGCCATTCTTGATCGACCCCAAAACCAACCAAAACACTTGTTTTTCTTTCCACCGTATTGACATATATTATACACCCACACGACCCATTTTTCTTGCATGAACTAGACCCATTTTAACACACTCTAAAACTCTTTGTTCCTTGCCACATCGACACAACAAACAGCGACCAATCAGCCCTACTTTTTAACCCATGCATTCGACCCAACTAGCAACCACGTACACACAACCCACGACCACAGCAGATTGTACACACCAACACAAACCCAGTTCATGCACATATCACACAGGTTCTATAGCTTCATTAAGCATGCATGTTTAAACGTATTTTTATTATTATTATTTATTTTATTTTATTATTTTTTTATATAAGATAACCTGTTATGTGCTTTTCTCAACTTACAAGTATTAACAATGTTTATATGTAATGTAATCTCATGCAAACCTCGCCAATCTGTTATATGTATGGATGTATGCGTTAAGAGGTAACCAAACAAGGACGAACAGTAGATAGAGATGTACCTCTCGAAGATCAAAGGTCGATCGAATGGAAACATGTATCAAACTCGAATACATACACCAGCTAGAACATAAGCGATAAGATTAGTTGTCGAAACTCGAAACCTCGACATACAACAGCCACACGAACACCCAACAATTTATGCTACGAGACTCAAACCCCATTCACGATCACCAATAAGTGAGCACCGACGAAACACCAACACTCGTACACCACGAACCGATCACCACGAAAATGGAACAGCCGTCACCTTTGTTTCTAGGGTTTGTGAGTGAGATGGAAAAGTGGTATTCGGTTGTTAAATGAGAACTAATGGGAATAAAGGCTGGAATAATGGGCCGAGTCTTGTGGGGGATAAGGACCAAATCACACGGCAATACTTTGACAAAATCAAGGATTTTCAATTTTGATTATTTTCCTAATTTAAATTGTTCTCATCTTAACTTTAATTGAATTTTAAATATAATAACTTAAATAAATGAAATTTTCGGTATATATGTGACATTTTTTTTTTTTTACATTGCAAATGTTAATTGTAGTAGTAAAAATAATTTTACTTCATATCATACTCATTCCAAAGGGTTGGGATTTAATTGGTACTTTATAGGCTTATTAATCAAAGTTTAAAATTGTAAGGGCATTTTGGTCTTTTTACACGTTTTCAGATTTTAGGGTTTTACAACATAGGCTCAGATATACAAATTCACCACCAGTACAAAACTCCCGACATGGCTGCAACCACATCTCTAGTGTGGCTACCACGCCAAGATACGGAGGTGCCCGGCATGGTTGCAACCATTATAAGTCGCCCCGCCAAGGTGTGGAAAATCTTAAAATCCCGAGAATGAAGCATTCAAGGCTATCATATGACAGTTAAATCATGGTGCAGAAATTGACATATCATATACAAAGCAAAATGATATGTCAATTTCTGCATTTTGCGTTGCAGCATCAGCAAAGCAAAGGTATACAACCAAAATGGCATCCAACCGGCAAACACGACATCGCATGTCCCGCCAAGATACACTGTCATGGCTGCAAGCTCAGCAAGCCTACCCGCCATGGCGGCACCTGAAAACATGCCAAACCCACAAACATTTGTAAGAATTACGTTTTTCCTGAATAAGCTATTAAGCGCTTTAAATGTTTTTGCTGAATTACATGCCAAACCCACAAACATTAAACTATTAACACTGCCATGACATAAGCTTTACCAAACACCTCCAAAGTGGTTAATTTCTTTCTGAAACTAAAATAAGCTATTAAGCGCTTAAAATAAGCTTACCCGAACATAACTAATCAAGCAATCCAATAGGACCCTAAATTTCTTAAGAAAAAGCTACTAGCAACCCCATAAGCCGCCATAGCAACCCCATAAGTTGTACAACTGCTGTAAGGCCAATTACTCAGATAATTTAAAAAAAAATTGATAATCTATTACTTCCCCAAGGTAACTCCTCCATAGCCTTTACATCTCTGACCATGAAAAAAGGATATTCCAAATGCAAAAAAAAAAAAAAAAAAAAAAAAAAGTATATGAGCCTATATGAATCTGATAAATAAGGTAACACAACCCCCCCCCCCCCCCAATAATTTATGACCACGGCTTACCTTACTTTTCTTTCAGCTTATTTAGTGGCATATGAGCTTATTTTAGTCTCCTTATATTTAAACCAAAAGCCCATAAGCCTGATAAATCAGCTAAGGCAAACACCCCCAATAATTAAATAATCACATACGAAATCCCAATCCCAACCACCCTTAATTTCATAAGAACCCTAAAATTTAAACGAAACCCTAATTCTTATGAACCATTTCAGAAAAATCCATAAATTAACACGAAACCCTAATTCTTTATGAACCACATAACCAATAAATATATTATGTAACTAACATCAAACCTGTGATTTATGATTTCGTTGTTGCAGTATTCGTCTTTTTCATCTCCATCTTGGAACCGAACATTTTCTGCATCTCCAATACCGGAATAAGATCGACAACAAACCCTAGAAAGTAACAATCATCATCAACCGCGTTTTTCCCCTCTTTTTTAGCTTTGAGATTCTTCATCAGCTGTTGTTATCAAATTTTTTAGATGGAGAAGACGGACAGAGAGAGGAGGAAGGGTGTGTGTGTTTTCTGTTTGCGTTTGTGATTTGTGAGTTACGGATGGATCTAGAATTTGTGAGAGTGGGAGAGAGAGAAGAGAGCATTTTTATTCACTGGGTACACTGTATCTCCCCTCACAAACTCACTATAGAACTGTAGCTGAACAGTGGCCTATGAAGGCTATGGTGAACAGTACGCGTGTATTAGTATATAGATATAATAATATTATATTTGGAAATAGATTTGGATTGTTGTTTGCTATTCCAATTATATATTTGGTATTCGTAGCATCAGGTCTTCCTTGGTTCAATATGGATAATAAGTTTGAAACCGTAATATTTATCGATAAGCGGGTCATTAGAATTTGAATTTGGCATTTGGAATTTGAAGATCGATTTGATGTTTGAAGACTTGGTTCAGGTTGTTTGGAATTTGTTTGATCATTGGAAATTTGCTAGTTTGAAAATTTGGATCTTCGTTTGTCGGGCTTTTGAAGTTTGTTGCCCGAATTTGATTGTCTTTGCCGAATATCGTTTGAGCCGATTTGTTTTTTTGGTTAACCGTGTTTGAATTTGTCGGTTAGCGTTTGATTGTTCATTTTGAAGTTATCGACATTTGCTTTGGAACGATTTTGTTTCGGAATGCTTTTGGGAATCGATCATTTTATTTGAATTTGGGTAGTATCGCTAGCGTTTGGAACTTTGAGTTTGATTTGAAGCAGGTGGAGGAGTTAAAGTCACGGTGGAGATTGTTAGAAAAGTGACTTAAACTTTAAGGGTTGTTTGGTAAATTTGGTAATTTGTATGACTTGTCCTACAAGTTTGTTTTGAATTAGGAAACTAATCTATGACGGTTAGTTTCCCTATAAATAGGGATTATTAGCATTAGAATTCTTTGTACCTTTTGAATTAGTTTGTGTGTTGGTACCTTTGAATTTGATTTTGTATTTGTTTCGCCTTTGAATTACCAACACATACATTTAGGGTTGAGATTCTATAAAAGAAATAAAAAGAATATAAAAGAAGAATCACAACATTGACGAGGTGTTCTTTTTTTTTAGACAAAAATACACCGTTGGTCCCTAAACTTTCCAGAAAACATCGTCAGGGCCCCAAACTTGGGAAAATCATCGCCGTGAGTCCAAAACTCAAGTTTTTGAGTCCGATTGCGTACCTCGCCCCGTAATGGTAAACTCAACGTCCCGTTATATGTCCTAAAATCCTGTTATCCGTTTCGTTTGGAGGGTATACTCGTCTTTTTACCAAGACGCATTTTTCTCTCTCTCTCGATGTACTATCCAGCAGATGTCTAATCCATTTTCCCGCCATTATGTCTAATATAAGTAGGTCGTGTACTCATTGCTCATCCCCAAACTTATTTTGGAAGCCTACCCAAAAAACCCTAATGCAATGTCACTCACCAAATCTAATAATCTAAGTAAGAAATTAACAAGCACCAACCTTGGATTTACTCTATGGAAAATCAGAGAATCGCCTTTCTTTGATGACCATGAGACAGAGCGAATGTGTGCAATCAGGAGATATGGTAAGTGTTTTTAGTGATAATCGTTTACACTGATATGTATTTTAGATTGTTTTATGGTATTTCCATTTTAGGTAAGATAATCATAACAGTGTTTTGTTATGTGTTTCAACAGCTTGTCGATCTGGTTCGTTTAGCATGAGGTTTCATCACAATGGCATATTCAAAAACTGGCCAAGGAGGATCTACGAAGAAGGTAAGGAATGTCAGGTTGATTTTGTTGAAATGAATGAGGTATCGGTTGAAGAAATGGATGCTCTCATGACCGAAATCCGTTATGTAGATGGAGAAACCAATTACTACTATTTTGTTAAGCCTTGTAGTACATTGGATGATGGCTTATTTAGTTTTCGTGAAGCTGTCAATCTTGACTCGTTGAAAGACATTGTCAAAGACCATAAGTTGATAGATGTGTATTTTGAAATAGGTAAAACAAGGTTAGAGTTGTCTGAAATGTCCCCACAGTCTATTAAGACTGTATTTTAGGAGACGGATGAACCAATTAGAAAAGTAGCTAGTGCTGTTATCCAATCGTGCTGCAGACGTTTGGTTTTAGATGACCTAGATAATGAGCCCGTCCTTCAGCCAGTTATGCAACTTACACAAGTACCTATGGACGTCGATTATCTTGGGGAATCTAGTGAGTTGCCACATATTGAGCCCATTTTTTATGTTTGCTATGGACAAGTTATGTACTCTAATTATCATGCTTTGAAAAGTATGAAGTTTTATGCATTTGGAATTATATCCATTTGCATTATCTATGGAACCATGTTATATTTCTGTATTTTAATTGTGTGCATAATTTGCATCTTGTGTGGACTGTATCTTATAGCAAAGTCTATGACTGCATCACGTTCTACTGCAAATTGATAAAGGCAAAACTAACCAAAGTCAAAACTTCATAACAATGTTGACAATTAAAATTCAAATCTAACCAAATTCATAAGCATCTGCATAACCATAAGGTAAACTAAGCAAAAAAACAAAATTCATATCCATGTGGGAGACAAAGTTACTACCATTCAAGAGAATCTAAAGTTAAAACATACTACATAATAGTTTGGTTAAGGTTCTAACACTACCAATGATGGCCTAACAAGTAATTACATTTCCACATAACACAAAACAAGGCCGTCATACATTAAAGCTAAAAAGTTAACCAAGTGCATAAACAATCAAAAACAATATCCAACTAAGCACCAGGTAAATCTTCCACTTCCACACATCACCTTGAGCAGCTTTTAAACTTGCCTCGAGCTCATTTCTCCCCCTCAAAAGGCCTGGTATGATCATTCTTGAATGAGCACACATTTCAGGATCATACAATCCTATCCACTGACAAGGAAGACCCCTAATCATGAATATGGCAAGTCATTAAAAAACCACCATTGATACAATGTACTTTGCTACTTGCGAAAACAAACTAATACAATAAATCTAAAAACGCGCTTACTTCATCAGGACAACCATATAATCGACGCCCTGGGTTGGCCGAGGTCCACGAAGTGCGAGTTATAGCTTGCTTACCACACCAGCAGCGTACCATGTTGAAAGGTTTAATGATTTGTGGAAGAAAGGTTTTGGGGGAAGTTTAGGGATGATGAGTTACGATACAATTATGGCTCAAAGTAATATGGGGAACTGGGAAATTATACAACAACTTGAAATAGGACGCTACAGTGAATGACAATTTTGCCCCCGCCAATAATTCATTGAGCTGATCATTACGGGGCAAGGGACGCAATCGGCCTCAAAAACTTGAGTTTTGGACTCACGGCGACGATTTTCCCAAGTTTGGGGCCCTGGCGATATTTTCTGAAAAGTTGGGACCAACGGTGTATTTTTGTCTTTTTTTTACTTCCAACAACCTTTTTTTTTTCCAACTTTTACTTCTTTCTTTTCTTCTCTTTATCATTCTTTTCTTACATCTCATATAACAATTTCATTTCAATCAAATGTAGAAGTTAATTTATATGCATTTTCTCATTAAAGAGTATTAAAATTTCAAATTTTGTATAAATTGATGATGGACAACGCCTGTTATAAAAGAGATTTTTTTTATTGATTAACAAATCTTTTTAATTAATAAACAATGTGTATGATAAACAACTAATTTTATTAATGAAGAATGTCTATGAAGAACAAGAATATTTTTATTAATGAACAATATTTTTTATTGATTAACATTGTCTATAATGAAAAATTCCTTTTATTGATAAACATTGACTATGATGAACAACTCGTTTTATTGATAAATAAAGTCTATGATGAAAAAGAATCTAATTATTAATGAACATTTTTTTTATTGGTAAACAATGTTATGATGAACAACTCATTTTATTGATTAATAATAGAGTAAATTGCAAAAATCGTCCATAAAGTTTGGCCAATTTGCATGTTTCGTCCCAGAAATGTCGAAACTGCAAAAACCGTCCCTGTGGCAAACCTTTGGGACAAATAACGTCCCTGACCAACATCAAATGACTAAAATACCCTTGTCTTCTTCTTTTTCTAAATTTCTTTTCAGTTTTTACACAAATGGTCCCTGTGTTGCGCCAAGTTTTACAAATTTAGTCCTAATTTTTTTTTAATTATTTATTTAACTATTAATGTTAGTATTATATTTTCTATACGTTTTTGCCCATTTTTGTTACGTTTTTATCCATTTTTATACGTTTTCACCCATTTTCTTACGCTTGCATCCGTTTCCTTACATATTCATCCGTTTTTATACGTTTTTGTTCATTATTCTTACGCTTTTATACGTACAAAAATGGATTAAACGGACAAAAACTATATAAAAATGGACGAAAACGTATAAAAACGTAAGAAAAACGGATAAAAACATACAAAAACATTAAAAAAAAGGGCGAAAAAGTATAAATCGGACAAAACATATACGTTTTTGTCTGTATTTCTAACGTTTTCATCCGTATTTCTTGAGTTTTTGTCCGTTTAATCCATTGTTGTACGTATAAAAATGTAAGAATAATGAACAAAAACGTATAAAAATGGACGAAAACATAAAAAAAGGGATGAATATGTAAGAAAACGGGCGAAAACGTATAAAAACGGATGAACGCGTAAGAAAATGGGCGAAAACGTATATAAACGGACAAAAAAGTAAGACAAAACGGACAAAAATGTAAGAAAAACGGACAAACACAAATAAAAATGGACAAAAGGTAAAACGGGCGAAAACATATTAAAACGGACAAAACGTATGAAAAGGAGAAAAAACATAAGAAAAGCATACGAAAATATACAAAAACGGATGAAAACGTAAGAAAACGGGCACAATGTATAAAAATGGACAAAACATATAAAAACGGACAAAAACGCATGAAAACGGAAAAAAACAAACAAAAACGTAAGAAAAACGGACTAAAACGTAAGAAAAACGGAAAAAAAGGTATAAAAACGGATGAAAACGTAAGAAAACGGGCGAAAATGTATAAAAACAGACAAAAACGTAAGAAAAACGGGCGAAAGCGTATAAAAAATTAATACTAACATTAATAGTTAAATAAATAATTAAAAAAATATATGACTAAATCTGTTAAACTTGGCGCAACACATAGACCATTTGTGTAAAAAACTGAAAAAGAATTTAGAAAAAGAAGAATACAAGGGTATTTGAGTCATTTGAAGTTGTTCAAGGACGATATTTGCCCCAAAGGTTTGCCACATGGACGGTTTTTGCAGTTTCGACATTTCTGTGACGAAACATGGAAATTGGCCAAACTTTAAGGATGATTTTTGCAATTTACTCTTAATAATATCTGTAATGAACAACAATCTTATTATGGATGAACAACTAGTTTTATTGATAAATAATGTCTACGATAAATAAGAATATTTTGATTGATAAAAACTATTTTTATTGATAAACAATGTCTATGATGAACAACTTCTTTTATTGATAGAAAATGTTTGCGATGAAAAAAAAAAGGTTTTTGGATAAAAATTTGTGTATACCATGTTTGATTAACAAAAGAGTAGTTAATCACAAGCTCAAAATTAGTTACTCAATAATTATGAACTGATTAATAAAAAACCTATGAGTTTGTTCATCATAAAATGTGAAGTTGTTCATCAAACACCTTATACTCTTTACATGAAGATCTTCTTTATAAAGTTTATCTAAGTATTTTTTTTTAACAAAAATATAAGAAGAAACATAAATATGATTACTTAATATAAATTCATTAAATGATGTTGTTTATCAATAAAACGTTGTTTAAAAAATTGTATATATGTTGGACCCTTGTAATGTGATAATAACTTAATTACTAAGTTATATCACATTTCATGCAAACATATGGACGTGCATAAATAGTTTATAGCAATAACAGTTTAATACATAAAGACATAAAGTAATTTTCAACGTTTAAAGTTTTTATTTGAATGAATCAAAGAATTTGACAAGGGTTGTGTTTGTCCAAAATAATGCCTTTAAAACGATATATATAGTTAAAACAAAACAATGATTTAACTTTTCAAATGTGTAAATCTTTATTGATTAATAATCAAAGAATTACAAAGTGTTTTGGATAACACTAGTTGAATGACAATGGGTGGTAAACTCTTTGAACTAATAAACTTAATAAACTTTAAGTTTACGAGCAAACTTATATAGAGTGCCTGATTCCCATCAGCGACTCTACCTGGAAGTTTGTTAAAGAGTTAATTGCTTTTCTAATAGTAAATACTATTATCATGAAAAAGCAACTCTTTACTATGAACCAACATTCTCTTATATAGTGATATGAAGGGGTCTTGATCTTGGTTGCTTGAGACGTGGCATGAATCCAATGGAGAAGTACAAATACAATTTATTGTACATCTATTCATGGAGCTTGTCTCACCGTATTAGTGAACTATTTGCCATCAGTTCACTATCACTTCAATAACCTGCATTTTTCAGACTTTAATTTGAATAGCTTATATTTCGCGCATATTTACTTTCTTCAAATTATTCCGTCTTAGTGTATCTGAGAACATCAGAGCTGAGCTCCCCTGGTTGCTTCAAAGAGTGGTTCAATATATATCATAGTATTGTCATCCTCTCACATATAGGTATCCTTGATAAGGTTCTTCTACATCCTAGCTGATATCCAACTCAGCCAGTGAGTATGTCTTCAGGTTGTCTTTGATTTCCCTGACGAGTCTGAGACTTGAACTTATCTAGGATAGCTCGCTGAGATTTGATCTCATGAGTCTTGTGTTCAGCTGTTGTTTCATCAGTTGGTTACCTTAGTGTAATTTATGTTTAAATTTTGTCAGATACTTTGGGCACTTATGTTTGCCCAACAGGTTGCTTGTGGAATAGCAACCCTAGTTGAATGACAATGTGTGGTGAACTCCTCTCTAACTTAAACACGAACATGTGTTGTGTTTAAGTACAGATTTTCCCTACTCGCTGAATGTTCAGCGGCCAAGTCTGTTATGAGGAGTAATTGCTCTCTTGAATGTGTTGTCACGTTAATTGCAAGAGATGCTTTACTCCTTTACAAACATTCCTTTTTATAGAAGGGAATTAGGGTTATAAGGGGCTTTTATTGTACACATGTCTTTTATCTAATGGGTGGTTGAGATTACACTAAATGCTTCTAAATATGTACAAGGTTAAAACATACTTTAGGGAACAATTGAGTACTTTACCCTTTTTGCATGAAGTCTCTTTTTCCCGCTTTGAAACATTTTAGATGCTAGGAGCTTTTTGCTCACTATCTTTGATGAGGAGATGTACATCGTTCAACGAGGCATTGCCAACCTCGTTGAACTAAACTTCTTCTTGTGGACTCGTGCTTCAGTTACTGAACCGCATCAGTTGCTCAAGTGAAGACTTCTTTTATCTTCATGGACTCTGAAGAAGTTTATGCTGAAGATGTCTTCAGCGTCTTCATTTACACTTAGGCTATTTTATGTTCAAATCATATTCAGGGACTGTGGACATTGAACTGACCCAACAATATATCCATGATTTTAAAGATTAAAAATATTAAGAACTAACTTTTATTTTTCATAAAGAAATAAGAATTTACTTTTGATGATAAACTTTAAAAGTAAAAAATTTAAGAAAAAAAAACTCAATCAGACATTCATCACACACGTTTTAGACAGTTTTATAAACCCTTTATTTGTGTGAATTTTTTAAAGAAATTATTGAGAAAATCACAAAATCTAAAGAATTAACGAGGAGTTTAGTTTTATTGTTTTTAATTTGTAAAAAAAAAAGAAAAAAGATATTAGATACCGAATTGAAAGAATAGATCTCTAACTGATATGACTAAATCACGAATACAAGTTATTAAATATATCTAATTTAAGAATAAGATCACGATTGAAAATAAATAACAACGAGCTGGGAAACCCGCGCGTTGCTGCGGGAATGTGGTGCTAAGTGTTGTTTGAAAGTTAGGTGTTGTTTGATAAAAAATATGATTTAGTGCTGAATGAATCAAAGCTGCTGAATGATTCCAAGATGCTGAGTGAACCTGATTCTGAGTGAAAATGATTGTTTGGTGTTTGTTCTGAATGAGCAATCTGAGTTGCCTGAAATTACCAATTTAACCTTCTATCTGATTTTGTATTGAACAAAATAAACCGTTTGATAAAAAAGTTATTAACTCGAATAAAAATATAATATAAAGAAAGTAATATTGGAATAAACAAAAAAAAATGTAATAGTCTTATCGAAAGATCATAAAACAGCATAAATTACGAATTAAGGGATTGACTGTAATCCAGACCGAATTTAATCAAACCAGAGGGCAAAAACTACTAAAATGAAGAAAAAAAAAACTCACCTATAATAAGCTCAAAATTAATCTGATAATAAAAGAGTCAAAAGAAAAAATAGTTTATACGTTTGGTACATAATTGAGTATGTAATATGATCTGGTTTTAATATGAAATGGGTTTGATTTTATTAGAAAAAAAAAAGGGTGGCATAATATATGTGTGAATGAAGTCAAGGGGCAATCAAATCAAGGAAACATTTATGTCATGAATGACTAAGGACCCCATCAACCCAAAATGGTTCAGAGGTCAATTTTTTTTTTACCAAACACCATATGCCCTGACCGATTAAGGGTTTTCTCTTAATTGATCCACTAAGAAGCTATCAAACACCCCATTAGTCATTAAGGACTAAATTTTAAAAAGATCGATAAAACCAAAGAACTATTTTTGAAAATGGAGTAAATTTGAAAAAGATCGATAAATTAAAAGACTATTTTTTAAAATTAATTTTGGAAATAAAATGGTTTTTTACGTAAAAAGTCCTTAAACTTCTTAGCGCGTTGCATCGTTAGTCCCCGAAGGACCTACCTTGCAAACACATAATTTCGAAAAAAAATTAATTTTTCTAAAATAATAAATTTCGAAAAAAGAATTAATTTTTCTAAAAAATTAATTTTGGAAAGAAAAAAAAAAGGTAATTTTTCAAAAAAAATTAATTTCGAAAAAAAATATATTTTTTTAAAAAATTAATTTTAAAAAATGTATATTCTTTTACGATGGGACAATATGAATCACCTTTGAAACATAATTATTGGTTATATAAAATCTAATAGTATATACTTATGCTATCTCATTGTTTTTATTGTAAAAATTAGATTGAATTTCATTTTTTTCTATACAATTTTTAGCGATAAAATATTGACCTTTTATAGAACCGGCAATCTAGAAAGCACGAAATAAATCGTATTTGCCAAATATATTGATAATCAGGGTACTCTTCTTTTTTTGTTGCATAAAAAGTCACCAACAAAAATTTTCAGCCGATTTAGGTTTTTTACTAATTTTCGTTAATCCACTTCATTAGTTAATTACATGGTTGGTCATTGAATTCATATAATCATTACATGGTTGGTTCTTGAAATTAAAAAAAAAAATAAAAAAAAAAAAAAAAAAAAAAAATTGAAAATTTTTTTCTATAACTTTTTTTTGAAAATGTTTTTTTTTTTTATATATTTTTTTAAATATTTTTTCAAAAACTTTATTTTTCAAAATTTTATTTTTTTGAAATTATTTTTTTGAAAAATATTTTAGAAAAAAGATTTTCGAAAAAAAAAATTTGAAAAGGGAAGTTTTTGAAAAATGATTTTCAAAAAAGAAAGAATTAATAAAAAAAAATTATTTTTTTTTTTTCAAATAAAGTTTTTTGAAAAGATTTTTTTTGAAATTTTTTTTTCAAAAACTTTTTTGTTCAAAATTTTATTTGATCGAAATTATTTTTTCTAAAAAAAAAAAAGAGAAAAAAAAAAAAAAAACTGTAGCTACAGTACTGTTCATTTTACTGTGCTGCACTGTAGCACTGTTCATTTTACTGTGCTGCACTGTAGCAGCACTGTGCTGCATTGTGTAGCATGAACAGTACCGTTTCTGCCTTTTTAATATATTGATAATTTTTTAATATATTGATAATGAGGAAATTGGAGCCCGATTGTTTCCAAAGAGGGAGGAAACTTTTTATTTATCATCTCTACATACATTTAAGCGTATAAAGGACTAGCTTCATGGTCCGCTCGAATTGGCTTACTAGCTTCATGATAAATGTATGTAAAACAATCGTAAAATAACTTAAAAAGGAGTACTAAACTTCAAAATGAAAATAACTAAGTTTGTCGTAGCATAGAACCTTAATCCTTTTATGCTTTTGAAAGTTTGGTCATCATTATGAAGATTAATAAATGGATAAAAGATCATTTGAAGACAAAACTTTGTTTACATACAAAGGGATCAATCCACACCTTCCATTCATTTTGATCTGATGGCTCTAATTAAACAAAATAATTTACACTAGAGGGCACTTTCGTCAATATATAAACCATATTTTAAAACTACCCCTTATTTTACACACAACAAAATGTGTGTTTTCTCTCCTCCTGCCTTTCTGAGCGTCTCACCCAACCTCTATAACCAAATCAAAACCCTAATTTCACCATTTAATTCATCAATCGTTCATCAAATTGATCTCTACTCAATATCACTATTATCATTAGGTTAATCAACAATCATGATTTATATAAACAATCATGATTTAATCATCTATGTGGTTGCGACTGAGGGAGATGTTACAGAAGAGATTATCTCGCATACGAAAACATTGATGAAACGCTAAACGCTATTAGTAAGCTTATAGTTACTAACTTTATGATTTTGTTCAAGTCTAATTTTGAGTTTCTGATTTTTATGAAGTTTTATAACTGTATATCATGTGTTGTTCTAAATAAGTTTGAAAGTGATTCGTTAAACATTGTGTGAATTTGTTGAACTAGTTGATATCTAGATGATCGGACCTTATGTTGTTTTAAGTGTTTAGAAAATCTCTGAATGTGTAGCTGAATTTGTTTGCGAATTGCTCCGTGAATGCGTTGAATGTAAGTTGAAATAACGTGATTCTAATCGGTTAATTTTGATCGATGATAAAGTACACGCGCGTATAGTAACTTTATTTGTGTGAGATTGTTTAACGAGTTGATTTATACATGATTGGACCTCATGCTGTTTAGATAATGAATGAGTAACCGAATATGTTGCGGTGTTTGCGTTGAATGTGAGTCGAAATGAAGCGGTTCTAATTTTGATCGATAATGATGTATACAGACATATTATCATTGTGTTTGTGTGAATTAGTTGATATCTTGATGATCGGACCGTACACTGTTTAGATAACCTGTAACTGAATTTGTTGCAAATAGTTGCGTGTTTGCGTTGGATGTAAGTCGAAATGAAGTGTTTCTAACTAGTTACTTTTAATCATTCTTGTATTAGAAAAGTAAATCACTTAAAATCATATAGCCACAGGGATAGTCATCGCAGAGTATACATCGAACAATAAATCACTTAAAACCATATAGGCTAAGCTGCATCTGTGGCTGATGGTGATGAAGATGCACCTGGTGTTTCATTGGAGGAGTTGCTTGCTGATCTTGAACTAACTAATCAAGAGCTTAAAGATGATCGCATTAAGGAGTAGCATCATACTTATGTTCAATATATCACGGGCTGGTAAATTCTCTTCTAATGCTTTCTCAAATGTTCTTATTTGCTATTTATTTTGAAAATGTATGAGGAATATTGAAACAGATCGTGAATAAAAAGTTTGAGAAATCGGTTTTTGTACTTTTCTGTTATTTGAACTCCAGGCCAAGCCTTTTAGAGGAATATGTATGTAAAGACCTCAAAAGAATACTCGCCAGCCTAGAAAGGGGAATTCCTATAGTTAGTAGAAAGTCCTGTTAGTCGGAAGGTTAATAGAAAAAACCCATTAGATTCAGTAAGCTAGTAGCATAACTTGATTAGAATCGGAAGGTTAGAAAGGTACCCGATTAGACTTTGGTTGATGGTTAGACATTTCACATTTCATATTTTGTATCTACAAAAACAAGTAGCTAACTACAGTCTAACTATCACAGATGATCCTAATATGTTATTTTGTGTCATAGGTGATACCTAATAAGTTATTTTGTATCACAGGTGATACCCAATAAGTTATTTTGTATCATAGGTGATACCTAATAACTTATTTTGTATCACAGGTGATACCTCATATATCTTCATTCCTAAGAAGATCCACTCTTCTACATTTTTGAGTCTTTATGTGCGTCATTTGTATTTCTGAGTATAGATTTGGAGCGGAAATTGATATCAAGTTTTTATAGGAAAAACTGTATGGGAAACCCCTTACAGTTGCAGACATGGAAATGGTGGAAGAAAAGGCAGATTATATGTTGTTGGAGGCTCGTGAATTTGATGTTGCTTTCCTTGTTGTTGGAGATCCTTTTGGGTAATCATACTTTCATTGACTTGCATCTCATATAGTGCATGATTGTGCATTTGTGCTAGAGTGCATATTTATATCCTAAGGGTTAATGTTGCTGCATTATATGATACAATATTACACCAATATTGAGTATCTGCTTTTGGGTTTGCTAATACAAATAATTTGTGAAAACAGAGCTACAACACACAGTGATCTAGTGGTACGAGCAAAGAAATTGGAGGTGGAAGTTAATGTGATATATAATGCATCAGTAATGAATGCAGTCGGAGTATGTGGTTTACAACTTTACCGTTATGGAGAGACTGTTTCATTACCATTCTTTACTGAAACATGGAGGCCTGACAGTTTCTATGAAAAGATCCAAAGAAACCGAGGACTTGGACTGCATACTTTGTGCTTGTTAGGTAACAATATGTAACACACACACTCTGAATTTTTTCTTGCCTGTTAGTCAATAGTATTACAACTCACTTCAAACTCTGTTGGCATTGCAGATATACGTGTCAAAGAACCTTCATTGGAGTCATTGTGCAGGTTAGAATACAGAGATTTACATATAGTTTCTAGAGGTGGAAAATTGGGAGGGTTGTGTAACGGGTAAAAAAAGTGATTTAGTGTACGGTATGGAACGAATGGGTCGATCAAAAGGCCTGGCCTTGCTTGGGAGATTATGCAGATGGAACACTAACAGATGGAACACTAACAGATATATTCATCGAAAGAGGTACTCATAAAAAAGTTATTCATTTTTTGTTATGCTTAAATACAATGCGCAATAAAGATTGAATATATTTATCGTCTTATTTCCCTTTTGGTTTTTAACCAGCTTTTGACGAGCATGTCCGTCATGGCAAAACTATAATGGGACTTGCTTGGGAGATGGACTTTGAAAGTTTTCTTGATTTCACTCTTGCCCTTGAGAACAGAGATACTCTCGAAGGCTTAACATATTTATTCCGGTGTCTAGATCTTCACGGAAGAGGATACCTAACAGCAGCCGTTATTCATATTCTTTTTAGGTTGTGTTTTTTTTTTTTTTTTTTTTTTTTTTTTTTTTTTTTTTTTTTCCTAGATTAAATACGGCCCAAGCCATTTTTATAATTTTTGCGTAAGGCTTGAGTTACATTCGTATTATGATGAATCAGGGACGTGCGTGAAAAATGGGTCGAAATAGGAAATTATGAGTTATGCACTGAAGATGTTCGAGATGAAATATGGGATATGGTGAAACCGGCTGATCCTCTAAGAATCACACTATCTGATATGTTGTCTTGCAAACAAGGTGGCACAGTTGCTAGTATGCTTATAGATGTACGCGGGTTCTGGACTCATTACAACAGAGAAAACCTTCTTCAAGAGGATGAAGAACCTGATCTTGGTGGAGGACAACAACAATTGGAGGATGATTCTTGATAACTCAGATGAAGTGGGCAACAATTGTATTTTGGTTTTTTAGTCTTTTAGTCTTTTAGATAAGCCAAATGCAGTAGATGACAACATTTGTTTTGGAGTTATTATCTTCAATTCTAAATTTTTTTTAAGGAATGTGATAAAATTTTGGTGTTATTATCTCCATCCTATCATGCCTCTTTTTCATCCATACTGATCTTTGAAGTGAGTGGTCATAAATCTAAACAAAATATCAAAACTTAATATGGTCCCTGTGGTCTGTCGGGTTTAACGGATTTAGTCCATTTACTTTTTTTAACGGGTTTGGTCCCTGTGGTTGCGACCCATAACGGGTTTGGTCCCTTGACCAATTTTTCTGTTAGTTTGATCGTTAAGTTGGTCATGTGACGTGCACATGGGAAGGTAATTGTGTCTCTTCATTCACCATCTATACTCCATACCCCCACATACCTTTATCTCTATTTCCATACCCCCGCACACCTTTCTCTCTATATTTTCACTTCACATGGGAGGGTAATTGTGTCTATGTACTAACTTTTGAATCAATGAAGTGAATTTGCTTATATAATATGCGCAATTTTAAGTTCTGGATTCGTAATTTTTATTCACTCATATTTGGTTATCTTGAATGCAGGGGCTAATAGGCAGTTGAACAAGACGCCATAGCCGGTGTCACAAATGTAGCTCAAAACACATGGTAGGTCTATTTGCCTAATATCTTATTTTGTATCACAGGTGATACCTAATATCTTATTTTGTATCACAGGTGATACCTAATAAGTTATTATGTATCATAGGTGATACCTAATATGTTAATCTGTATCACAGGTGATACCTAATATGTTAACTGTTTGATACCTAATCTGTGTAGTGAATAACTAAACTAGGGGTGTAAGTGAGCCGAGTGCTTCATACTCTACCCGAGCTCGACTAGCTAAGCTCGATTGAAGCTCGCTCCAAACGAGCCTGAGCTTTCTCGAGCTTGGATCGTTTATACTTTATGCCTCTAACTAAAAGCATTCCATTGAAAGCCAAGTCAGTGCTACTTGAATTTGATTTTTACAACGGATGAAAAGTTCATCAAGTTTATTATAAGGTTGCTTATTTATCCTTGGTCTGTGATTAAATAATCTCTTGCTGTTATCAGTTAAATCATAATAATCTCTTTCTTTATGCAGACATTTTTTAAATGGACTTCAGCAAATAAATTCAATATTTGAGCAAACAAGCTAATGAGATTTAGCAAAAGTCACAATGTTGGTAGACTAAAATTCTTCACTTGTGACTTTGTGGATTCCACATAACAATTTGTAGAAAGTCAGTACTTAGACATGACATTTTTTTGTAGAATCAAGCAAGCAAACAAGCAACTTGTGTCTTTTTTCCGGAAGCTATATTTAGTTTCACAATGTAGCTAACTGTGACACAATTTTGCAAAATATAAGAGAATCATTCAACTGAATCAATAGTACTAGTATTGATAAAAGATAATAGTAAAGCTTACACAAGTCATCATTTTAACAAACAAAACACATCAAAATTTGGTTCCATGACTTCCAGAATAAGAAAGAAGCAAAATCTATAAAGCTGATCACAATAAAACTTAAGCTGCTCCCTTTCCCTTCTTCTTATGGAGCTTCTTCATGTAGAACTCAAGCTCCTTACCCTCCAAGATGTATCTGCAAACATACAAAACAGAAACGATAAGAATCCTGAAAAAGTTGACTTAAAAGCTACAACTAGAAACGCCTAGTTAAAATCATGGTGAACAAGTGAATTCAGGTTATGTTTTCTCAGTAACCAGTCAAATGAATAGAAAATAGTCACAAATAGTCCACAATTCGATAGCGTACTTCTAAACAAAAAAACATTATTGCAAATGCACAATTTTTGTAATCCTAATTGATCATACATTTATTTGAAGTTTTAAATAAAATGTGATCAACCCGACAAATTTCCAACTCCTACCAACAAATACTCATTTTGGCTTGCATGACTAGTTTTAACAAAAACTCATTAGTAAACAATGTATGCGGTGAGATCTTTATAAATGATGAGCATAAGAAATAAACTTAGGGACTGACAATTGCATATACATAAACGAATGGAAGTTGTAATCCTAGTTGATCATACATTTATTTGACAAGACACATACCCATCAGCACGACCGCACTGGCCAGGGCGTGATGAAATGGCAGCCAAGAGACGACCACCTGAGAATTGCTCCTCAACATGGGGGTCAAGCTTGCACTCTTCTTGACGCTTCTCAATTTTCCTCACAACATGGTTGCTCTTCTTGGCCTCCTCAGGAGCAGCCTCTGCCTCCTACAAACAAACAACCGTATACAAAACGTAAACACGAGAAACCTCAAATATGTTGCTTATACTACAGCTAATTACATATAGTCAAACATTAGTAGATGCAAATTGTTTCCAAAAACATTTAGCAATCCTGCTTTTAAGTTGCTTTTTTAGTGAGTCAGTGACGATGTATTCTATAATTTTAATTACCGCATAGCAAATTAAACTGCAAGAGATGATATACGTGAAAAAGATATACCTCTCCCTCTTTCTTTGTAGCACCAGCTACTGCCTTCTTCTTGCGACCAAGATCCTTATCATAATGCTAGAGGTACCATTATTTGTAGGGAGCAGCATCAACCTGAACAATAGCACCCTTCACCAGAGTCTGGGTTCTGACCAACTCATTGTTTGAAGCATTGTAAACCACATCCAAGATACGTGTCTTTCGAGTAACAGCTTCACTTCCCCAAGAGAAGTTACCAGTATCTAACCTCAGTGCACGCCACTTAACATTTCCACCACGAACACGAACCCTTCTAACAGTCTTGTTGCTGGAAATTTTGGTGTTAGCTGGCTGCCTTCCGAGCTCGTACCTGGAATAAATTGCAATAATTACAGTCAGTGAGTTAAAATATTCACTTAAAGTATAATATTGTTCAAATGGCTAGATGACTAAAACTCAAAACAAGAAAATAACAACTATCATGTGCAAAATCAAGTATTGACAATTCACTATCTAATCATTTCATATCATCCTTCAAAAAGTAAAACTTCTAAACTAAATCCACGCATTATATCACATTCCAAGCCCGAAACACCAGTGATATCACAGGTGATATCGCAGGTGATATCGCCGGTGATATCACAGGTGATATCGCCGGTGATATCACAGGTGATATCGCCGGTGATATCACGATATCACATGTGATATCACAGGTGATATGTGATATCACCTGTGATATCACATGTGATATCACACATATACACTCCATAACTGTAATACATGTGATATCACTGGTGATATCCCATGTGAAGAAGCTCAAACACCTGTGATATCACATGTGACATATGTGATATCACGATATCACAGGTGATATCACGATATCACAGGTGATATCACCTGTGATATCACAGGTGATATCACCTGTGATATCACAGGTGATATCACATGGTGATATCAGAGATGATAGCACAGGTGATAGCACATGTGATATCCTGTGATATCACCTGTCACATGTAATAAATCTATGTGCTCACTGTTTTTTTGTGTTGCTAATGTGTTTCAAAGATTTAGTGGCGCATACTTTGTGTCATTAATCAATACCATGGCATGACCATATGCTACGGTGGTCGCAGATATCTTCATTCATAGGATCTATATCAAACTTCTGGATCTGGAGTTCGTCATCTTCCTTCTTGACCACAACAACTGGATCCTCGAGAATTTCCTCCACAAGTTTTCCATCATCAACTGGATTACTTTTCTCTTGATCAGGTGCTGCAATAGACTCAGGTCCGTTTAACACTCCCTCTTGATTCGTTGCACCAGATTGTTCCTTTTGCTTTGTGTAAAATTATATAAAGGCCATGGCTTTCTGCAACGTAAAGGACAGAAACCAAATCTTAGAGAAGTTGGAGAAAAACAAAAACGAAATAAAAGTGTGCCTGGTCATAAAGGCGGTTTTATTTCTAAAGATCTCATTGGAAAAGTTTGTGCCTCTAGCATCATGGTCCAGGAAGCTGTTAGACCTTAGATAAGTAATGTAATAATATTTTACTATGGACAAATATTAACCTCTGGAATCAGTAATTGCATTTAAATGAGTTAGAGGTTTTGTATTTAAAATAGAATAACAAGGTTCAATATTTTGGTTGGTATCCATAAATTAGATTGCTATGATTTTACATACAGGCGTTCACTTTCTTATGTTTTCAATTTTCATGTTCCATTTGGTGTAAAAGATTAAGAAAAAAGATTGGGCATCTCCAGAAAGAGACTTGCCTCTTGAATTTTCTATTGGTTTTTCTTCTACATAATATTGCAGCCGGGTTCTATCAGAAGTATGTCAACCTCTTAGCTTATTCGTATATCGGTATAATATGATGTTATAAAAGTCTCTAATATAAAAATATAATAAAAAAGATTGTGAAAAAACCCCTTTGAAAGAAAATAGTTATGTTTTATAGTTCAGTCATGGATTCAGCCATTCGAAAAATGATCCTGACAATGGCCGAGCCAACAGCATTTGGTTCAATCACACTTTTAAGATTTATAAATTTCCAGTTTAACCCAGTAACCTATTCATGCAAAACAAATAAAGAAAAAAGAAGAAAGTGGACCTTGAACACGAAATCATCTATAGGACCATATAGAAAAGCACCATTACTACTATCAGCTTCTGGACCCTCCTGTTACATCAAAAGGAAAAGATATGATCAGATGCAATTAGCTACAAATGATGATAACATAATCAACGCATTAAGAAAGTATGTCACATTTACCTCTAAAAACAATATCTTACAATCAGACTCATCAGACACCGATGCTAGGTCAGAATTCATGGTACATTAAATGACACCTGCGCCAAAAACTAACCTTCTCGGCAAATCCATAGCTACCGCCTTTTAGATGAACTCAAAGCTGCTTGTGCACTACCAGAAACAAGCAAGAGTGATTTATATAGGAATTTGTATTAGTACTCTTCGGTTATTAACTGTAAACATAATGTCAAACTAATGATTACCTGCTCATGCTCCTACGTGCATTCAAATCATCAGTTTCCTCCAACACCACATCAAGCTTATCCATGCGCACAATAATAGGCTCGACTTGTATATTACTCAAATAAGGAATCTTCAGATATACAGTCATCAGAAATATACATGCACATTAGGAGTGTAGATGTATGCCTATAAATTAACTTCACCCGACGATAGACATATGTAAGGGTTAATTGCTTTCAATATCAAGATATAATAGCTTTCCTACATATTAGAGTATAATACTACGAAAACTATCACTAATAATAACGCACTTGCTTACTGTAATAAAAAGCTTAGCCGCAATCCACGAATAAGTCAAAAGTCTTAGCCAAAGGCTTGTCCTTAGACTTAGCCTATATATCATCACAAAAATATCAACTTAATTTCAACTTACAGACTAATTTTTTTAACTATATCACATGTGATATACTTAGCCAAACGCTTATCTGCAGTGTATTTTAAAGTCAAATGAAGGCATAGCCTTCTGCTTAGCTTAGTGCTTATCTAAAGGCTTAGTTGCAGTCTACGCCTTCGGCAAAGCCGAAGGCTATGCTTGCGGCTAAGCCGAAGGTTTGGCCGCAGGCTTTACCTTCTTCTAAGCCTTCTAACCTCACTTTTCTTTACAATAACATCAACAATATCCCTATAATCGGTGAAAACCTAATTTCGAATCACATTTTTCTTCAAAAAAATGACAATAACTTCCCTAATTATTCATTAAACATTATAAAATCACATAAACTTCAACATAAATTATATAAACCTGATGAATCATTACTAAAGCATAAAATAACTGATGAAGCGAAAAGTGTACCGCTTTTAAGGGGTCATTTAAGCCCTAAATCGTATTTATTTGATCAAATATTGCCCTAAATCGTTCCTTTTGTCATTTTAGGTACTTTTGAGAAGAAATCTGGAAAAGGAAGCATTTTGGACGTTTTTGGAGCATAAAAGTGAAGAAAACGACAAAGTCTCAAAATCTTGCTGGAAGTTACCTTTGACGGCATCAGGATTAACCCTGGACGGCGTCATGGCTTGGCAAAAGTGGTGGATGTGAAATTTACTCATGATAAGCCAGAGAAATTGCATGGAAATTCTGACGGCGTCACCCTTTAATTTGATCAAGGTCATCACGTTATAATTTAAAGAGGGACGGCGTCACGTTCATAGTCTGAGGGCGTCAAGCCTTGATAAGCCAGAACGGATTTTGGAGAGCTAAAGAGGGACGGCGTCAAGAAGGTCATCCGAGAACCCTAAAAGCGGCGAGGTGACGGCGTCACACTCCATAACGTGACGCCATCAGATCTAAAAATCGATATATAGTTTTGCAATTCTTTGTCATTAGTGTGGAACTTATTGGGGAACTTTGTGTGTGAAAACCCTAGGACGAATTTGGCAGCTCTTTCAAGGCTTTTTGCCTTGAGATCTTCCATGTTACATTGAAGATAAGTTATCAATTAATCATTCAATATGTCTATGTGTTGTTTGATTCTATCTTATTCTTGTCTTTTGTTTAACATGTTAGGCTAGATTTATCTTGTGTTTGCTTAGATCTAATGAAACCTAGCTCTTGATTATTGGTTATTAGTGTGTTATTAGTTGTATTGGATGATTGTTTATCTATGTTAGGCTTAAGAAAACTGGCTAACTTCCTATTCGGTAACTTGCTTGAACGTCTTAAGAAACATGAACCAATGCGTACTAAAGGTTTTTATGGTTGTATTTAATGTACAAGCGAATTCTAGTGATCCCATGTTAGGAGCTTCCTAGCCGGCTCGACATAGGAGTGAAGTAGGAGCTTGTAGAGTTGGGGAAGTACGTACGCCACCCCACGAATGGTATTAAGGAATACACCCGTCATCCACGCGACTAATACACACTAATCAACCGGTAAAAGATAGTTAGGGAGTAAGGAAATCTAAGTAAACACATTTCCCTCCACATAAGTTTTCACCAACATTTTCATTTTTGTTATTTTATTTAATTTGCATTCGTAGTAATTTGGGTTAGTTGACTAGAAACTAATTCCGCCCACTCTTTCAAACCCGAGATTTTACTTGCTTTCCAAAAAAATATAAAAACATAAAAAGAATCTTCTCTCACCCTTAGACCTATTAAAGTAGTTTTTCATACCTAACGAACACTATTCCCTGTGGAGAACGATCAATCCCCCGTACTTACCACTACACTATACTACATCGGTCAGGTACACTGCCTGGTGGGGTTGTAAGCCTCTTGAGATCCCTCGAGAGGTAAAACCTGTTGTAAGGTCGCAAAACCACGCATCAATAACAGTAAATAATAGTAAAATATGTGTTTAAATCAACGAAGAAGTATTATTATTATACCTTTAATTGCTTTTTTCGCCGGTTTTTAGGGCAGTTTTTTGATCGGAAGTTCGTCGAAACCGTCGTTTGTGCCGTATTGTTTGAGTATATCATCAGCTGTGTCCTTTTCTTTCATTGTTGCTGTGATTTTACGGTTGATTTAGTAGACTTAGGGTTTGTTTTGCGGTTGATATGATATATTTTGATTGCTTTTCTATGTAACTGAGTAATGTGTGTTTTTAGTGGTGTGTTTGGTGAGAGAGTGATGATGATAGAAATGAGGAGCGTGTGTTTGGTGTGAGGTTGTTAATTTACGAGATTGCCTCTCCTTGTTTTTTTTGTTTAATCTCTGTCGTTGATCAGATTTAGATGAAGGGTGGGGATGCATTATTTGGTTTTTAAAATAACTCCACTCTAATAAATGAGCTAAGGTGGGGGATCATTTAAAAATTCACAAAATTTTACAAAGTCTAAAAAGTGTTTATTAACCATTAGATCAAAACAGCCTTAGATCAACAACATGATCGCGCTTTTTTTACATAGGGGCATCTTCGTCAGATAACATATCTTCATCCCTCCTATACAATGGAGTCTTATTTTATCCTTACTAATCCCCCAAAATAAAAAAGAAACAAAGAAAGAAATCAGTTCACCGGTAACAATGGAGTTTCCTCCGCCTCTGCCGCAGCCGTCAAAATGAACAAGTCGTCATCATCATCTTCACGTTGGTCTGTTTTCGTAACCACCGTCGTCCCAGTTGTGATCCTTCTCCTCCTCTCTCCATTTCTATTCCACCATCACCACCATCCACATTCTTCTTCTTCTTCAACGCAACCACTGTCGGCACCATAATGTATTACATGTTTACCCTTACTCCTCCTTCCTCTCTCTCTTTCACCACCCACCTCATTCCTCTCTCACCACTCCGACCACCTCTTAAATTTTCCGGCGACCAATCCGTCTTCCACTCCCCAGATCTGAGATCGAAAATGAATCAAAGGTGACGATGTGTCTTACCGGAAGACAATGGATCTCGAGCCAAGAAACAACAACTGTTATCAACTTTAAAAAAAAAAGAAACAACAACTAATATACATACATAATTATGTATGTATAAAAATTAATAAAAAGTAATTTATATTAGTGGAAGATTAATTATGTATGTATATTAGTTGTTTCTTTTTTTCTTTAGTGGAAGACAATGGATCTCGAGCCACTCCCCAGATCTGAGTGTGTTTGAGGTTTGAATTGTTTTTGTGGTTTTAATATTTTTACACTGTTTTCTAGAGAAAAAACAAATAAGTATTGAAGTAAGTGGTTAGTGGTAGGGGTGGCAATTCGGGTCGGGGTCGGGTTCGGGTTCACGGGTTCGGGTTATTGGGTTCGCGGGTCAGAAACCTTCAACCCGAACCAGACCCGTTTAATAAACGGGTCAATCAGGTCGACCCAAAACCGACCTGAAACCTATTTAGTCTCAACCCTAATCTGCTAATTTCCGGGTCGGTCTCAGGTCGGGTTTCGGGTTAGCGGGTTAATTCGGGTTAACAGGTTAACGGGTTAGTGGGTTCGCGGGTCAGAAACCTTCAACCCGAACCTGACCCGTTTAATAAACGGGTCAATCAGGTCAACCCAAAACCGACCTGAAACCTATTTAGTCTCAACCCTAACCTGCTAATTTTCGTGTCGGTCTCAGGTCGGGTTTCGGGTCGTGTCGAAAATTGCCACCCCTAGTTAGTGGTTCATGTGTGAGGATGAAGCAAATGGAAAGGTGAATTATTTTGAAATTTGTGAAAGTTTTTTTCACTGGTAATTTATATTTCATCATTTATTTTTTATAATGTGCATCAGTTATTTTTTTAACGTTCATCAGTTATTTTTGATAACGTTCATCATTTATTTTTTATAATGTTCATCAATTATTTTTTATAATGTTCATCAGTTATCTTTTATAACGTTCATCGGTTAGTGTTTGTTAATTTTCATCATGTTTTTTATTCAGTAAAAAGTATGTTCATCAGTTATTTTTAATATTGGTTCATCAGTTAGCATCGGTTGTGTTTCAAAGTGTTTAGGTTCATCAGTTAGCGTCGGTTGTTTTTAAAATTGTTTAGGTTCATCAGTTAGCGTCGGTTTTTTTCAAATTGTTTTGGTTCATCAGTTAGCGTCGGTTGTGTTTCAAGGTGTTTAGGTTCATCAGTTAGCGTCGGTTGTTTTTCAAAGTGTTTTGGTTCATCAGTTAGTGTCAGTTAACGTCGATTGTTTTTCAAACTGTTTTGGTTCATCAGTTAGCGTCGGTTGTGTTTCAAAGTGTTTAGGTTCATCAGTTAGCGTCGGTTGTTTTTCAAAGTGTTTAGGTTCATCAGTTAACGTCGGTTGTTATTCAAAGTGTTTTGGTTCATCAGTTAGCGTCGGTTGTGTTTCAAAGTGTTTAGGTTCATCAGTTAGCGTCGGTTGTTTTTCAAAGTGTTTTGGTTCATCAGTTAGCGTCGGTTATTTTTCAAAGTGTTTTGGTTCATTAGTTAGTGTTTGTTAATTTTCATCATGTTTTTTATTCAGTAAAAAGTATGTTCATCAGTTATTTTTAATATTGGTTCATCAGTTAGCGTCGGTTATGTTTCAAAGTGTTTAGGTTCATCAGTTAGCGTCGGTTGTTTTTCAAAGTGTTTAGGTTCATCAGTTAGCGTCGGTTGTTTTTCAAAGTGTTTTGATTCATCAGTTAGCGTCGGTTGTGTTTCAAAGTGTTTAGGTTCATCAGTTAGCGTCGGTTGTTTTTCAAAGTGTTTTGGTTCATCAGTTAGTGTCACTTAACGTCGATTGTTTTTCAAACCGTTTTGGTTCATCAGTTAGCGTTGGTTGTGTTTCAAAGTATTTAGGATCATCAGTTAGCGTCGGTTGTTTTTCAAAGTGTTTAGGTTCATCAGTTAACGTCGATTGTTTTTCAAACTGTTTTGGTTCATCAGTTAGCGTCGGTTGTGTTTCAAAGTGTTTAGGCTCATCAGTTAGCGTCGGTTGTTTTTCAAAGTGTTTAGGTTCATCAGTTAGCGTCGGTTGTTTTTCAAAGTGTTTTGGTTCATCAGTTAGCGTCGGTTGTGTTTCAAAGTGTTTAGGTTCATCAGTTAGCGTCAGTTGTTTTTCAAAGTGTTTTGGTTCATCAGTTAGTGTCAGTTAACGTTGATTGTTTTTCAAACTGTTTTGGTTCATCAGTTAGCGTCGGTTGTGTTTCAAAGTGTTTAGGTTCATCAGTTAGCGTCAGTTGTTTTTCAAAGTGTTTTGGTTCATCAGTTAGCGTCAGTTGTGTTTCAAAGTGTTTAGGTTCATCAGTTAGCGTCGGTTGTGTTTCAAAGTGTTTAGGTTCATCAGTTAGCATTGGTTGTTTTTCAAAGTGTTTAGGTTATCAGTTAGCGTCGGTTGTGTTTCAAAGTGTTTAGGTTCATCAGTTAGCGTCGGTTGTTTTTCAAAGTGTTTTGGTTCATCAGTTAGTGTCAGGTAACGTCGATTGTTTTTCAAACTGTTTTGGTTCATCAGTTAGCGTCGGTTGTGTTTCAAAGTGTTTAGGTTCATCAGTTAGCGTCGGTTGTTTTTCAAAGTGTTTTGGTTCATCAGTTAGCGTCGGTTGTGTTTCAAAGTGTTTAGGTTCATCAGTTAGCGTCGGTTGTTTTTCAAAGTGTTTAGGTTCATCAGTTAGCGTCAGTTGTTTTTCAAAGTGTTTAGGTTCATCAGTTAGCGTTGGTTGTTTTTCAAAGTGTTTAGATTCATCAGTTAGCGTCGGTTGTTTTTCAAAGTGTTTTGGTTCATCAGTTATTTTTGATAACGTTCATCAGTTATTATTCATCTTTAACGTGCGATATCTCACTTATATTATATCGGATTTGAGTGATTCAAATTTATGGGTAAAGAATGGCCAAAAAGCTACAACTTTTGTGTTTTAAGTTTTGCAAAATTCGGCCTTTAAACTAGGCAAAATTAGAGCTGAAAATGCCGAAAGTTTCAAGAAATTCAACACCCACTTAAAAAGTTGGAAAAAAAAAAGTTGCGATTCGTATATCATAATACATACCAAATTAAAGAGAATTAAATTTAAAAAATTATGGTGAAATCGGTTTTTCATAAAAGTTTATCGTTTGAAAGTTATTTATGTTTAAAGTTTTGGGGTGGAATAAAAAAGAGAGGTTAAAATGACCAAAATGCCCCCTAACCGAATTTAATAAGAAAAAAAGGAGGGAGTGGGTGATAGACACTTGTCACATTGTGAGTGGCTTTCTAGCCTTTTTAATTTTCTTTACTTTCTAAAGGATCGCATCTCAATGAGCTAATTCTTAAAATAGGACAAAATTTTAACTTTTTTCAAAAAAAGATACAAAAATAATACTCATTCTCTAAACGGTCATGTGCGAATGTGCGACTCTACTAATTTGTTGACACGTGTCCAGAAAAAAAGTACAACACCAATCATTTGTTGGCCCAAACAGATGTGCGAACGACGGTGTGCGAATTCCAGCTAATGTGCGAACTAAGCCCACAAACATATACAAATCCAGATCCACAGATCCAAACACCACCATCATCCATCACACCATCAAAACACCACCACCATCCACCACACCATCCAAACATCACCATCCACCACACCATTACTCAAGAATTTCGACTCGTATTGAATTGCTCTGCATATCTTGTCCCTGGCTTCAGCTTTGTTCAGATAAAGAACAACTAGACCAAGTTCTGAACTAGCAACGTCGAGTGTACTAATTCTTTTAATCTTTTACTTTACCTAGAAAGCAGAGATGACAAACTAACTGTTTCAGGGATACAAAATCATTAACAAAATGAAAAGACTATCATGCTTGCAAATTCACCAAACTTGTTAGAAAGATTTGTGGGTTCACTTTCAATGAAAAAATGACAAACCCTCATTTGTGCAACTAAGCAATGAAAAGATATGACCTAATCAACGTAAATAGCTTTTCTAAGCACTTAGACATAAAAAATATAGAACAATTTAAACTTTTTTATTGATCTTATCATAAAATCATAGCAATTCAAACCTTTGTAATAAAATAATATAACCTGCAATTACACAAAACTAACAAATGATTGGTGGATGGTGGTGGTGTTTGGATGGTGGTGTCGATGGTGGTGTTTAGATAGTGGTGTCTATAGTGTGGTTGATGGTGGTGGTGTTTGGATGGTGTGGTGGATGGTGGTGGTGTTTGGATGGTGTGGTGGATGATGGTGGTGTTTGGATATGTGGATCTGAATATGTATATGTTTGTGGGCTTAGTTCGCACATTAGCCGGAATTCGCACACCGTCGTTCGCACATCTGTTTGGGCCAACAAATGATTGGTGTTGTAATTTTTGTCTGGACAAGTGTCAACAAATTAGTGGAGTCGCACATTCGCAAATGACCATTTAAAGAATGCGTATTATTTTTGTACATTTTTTTTGAAAAAAGTTAAATTTTTGTTCTCTTTTCAGAATTAGCTCTTAATAAAATATTGCGGATGCATATGTAAACTGCACCCGCCATATACAGTCGTTTGTGAACATCCTTATCAAATGCCAACAAATCATATCTAAGTAGGTGATTTCATCGATCAAGACCATCACAATATGAACTATGTAAAGGCTATGCAATCATCAAACTAAATATTAAGCTCTAATATTCGACATCGCATTATTCACAGCAAATGGGACAGTGTCCATGTAAGGATCTCCCATTATTTTGTTTGAGCAACGGCAGCATGTGTGATTTCACGAGCAGGTACCACTCTTGAACTTCTCCTTAAAACCCCAATACAGTCGCTGAACTCAAAACCAATTTCCAAATTGGGGCCTATTTAAGGATTTACATGTAAATGACTCCATAATAACATAAATGAGTCCTGATAGAGAAAATCCTACACAAATTTCAGTTTGACTAAACACAAAAACTAATTTTTGTTTACACATGGATCGGATAACCTTTTCAGAACTTAATGCCAAACACTCCCTAAAAGCACCAACCCTAATTTTTTCCTCCATTTCTCTCTAATTTGTTCCTCAATCTCTTTCGAATCGAATTCCACTGTCACTCTCTCTATCAATGTTGTACTAATATTACTATGAAAATAGACACTTTCCCTCTTCCACATGGAACCCTTTCACTCAGCATGACATTTTATATTGCATCATAACTGGCAGGCCGGCTTACGGTCACTCCATCTCACTAGTTGTACTGAATATCATACAATTGTCAAGACCTGATTATAGTTCTCTGATCTAGTTGCTAGTGAAACTAAGTTGTTGAACTAGTTTTTGACTATAGGTAACCACTATGGAGAAAATAAGAAATAAGGTGCAATATAGGTGAAATCCAATGAGAGTAGAGGGTGTGGTAACTCAGAGTTAACCCTTAACTCAGTGCCACGTCAGCGCCACATCAGCTTTAACTTTTTAACCTTAACTAAAAAAAACACCTCATATCATGACTCAACTATTTACAAATTCAACCCCTAAACTAAAACTAATACTTCATTTAATAAATAGCATAACATTAAATCTTAAACATTTTACAATACGAATTCATTGAAATATGGAAATAAACGTTACATAATAAACGTTACATAAAATACACTACGATACGCTACGATACGAAATACATAAACCTAATTTAATCTGAGTACTCCCCGCATGCAGAATCATATGAAGAAGACCTATACGCAGGAAATTCCTCAATGAACGCGTTACGTTCTGCTTCTTCCTTCCTGAGTTTCTCCTCCTACTCTTGTTGAAGCTTTGCTTGCTCTACTTCAAATTCTCTGAACGTTTGTTAGCCAACGCTAATTTCATACAACTGTGTTGTAGTTAAGCCAAAAGGATTATCTGCCTCGTCGGCATAACCCGTAAATGGGGGAGACTATTGTTGCTCAATAAATGTAGGTGCATTCGATGAAGTTGATGCACCTAGCCCAATTTGGGTCAATTGTTGTGATACAGAACCAACCTCATTGTTTTCCTCATAGCTCCAACGGATTTTGTTGCTGATGTTGGTTTATATCTGTGTAACACAACCCCACAACGTGTCACTAATGGCCTCGTCTTTCTTGGCTTCCTCGTTCAAAAATTGGTCAATCACAACTTTTCTTTCTGTAGAAATGTCTGTGCATTTCGCGTATCGTTGTCTCATATGTTCTTTTTTTGCTTTTGCAAGCTGAAATTGATTGATAACGTCAATAATAGCCTTTTGACGATCATCATCTTCTTTATGGCATTGTTTTTGAATAAACACTTGCATTTCTTTGACGGAATGTGGCAGACGACAAGCCATAAGGGGTGTTTGTGTTTTTTTTTTTATTAATAGTGTATGGAAAGTGTTTGAAACTGACTTGTAAACGTCGGTATTTATAGAAGCTTTTGAATTCAAATTGCAACTAGTCGTTAAAGTTTTTATTTTTACTTATTATTTTTTTTTAAATTGCCCGTTTATCAACGTTAGAGGGGCCAATGTGTACTTTTTTTCTTTTTGAAATTCAAACGGATAAGTAGTCGTTATAGGGGTGAGAAATGTAATTTTTTTTTAATTCTATGCTGCTTAACGCAACGTTACCATGTTAACGTGAGGCTTAACGCATACCCTTAACTCGATCAAACGGTATGGTAACGCAGCCTGCGTTAACCCTTAACTCACCTCATACGTGATTGTGAAAACATAGAGAGGGGGGGGGGGAGGTGAATACGTTCCCGTTTTAAAAACTTAAAACTTGTTGTATCAAATTTCCAATTTGGCTTATTCTAATATGAAAGTCGTCTGTTGTAGTTTATGTCTACCAAGTTGTCACATAAGTATTATCAAATAATCACAACACAAGCAATCACATAATGCAAACATAAAAGTAAAGAGATAAGTAAAAGAAAGCGCAAACCGAACACGATGATTTATAGTGGTTCGGTCACGGAGCTCCTCTCCGCCCTACTCCACTCCCCGAGTACCTAACTCGAGAGTTACTTCACTAGATCAACAAGCTCCTTTCTCGGCGGAGAAAACCTTACACACGTCGCTTAAACTTTTTCCGGTACAAAGCTAAATACCGGGTTCTAGTTCGAGGTAGAACCAACCTAACGTCGCCTATACAATTTCCGAAACTAAGCTAGATGTCGAGTTCTTTTACATGGGTACAACCACTCCCGTCGTCGCTTAACCTTTTTCCGGTACTAAGCTAGATACCGAGTTCTTTACAAGGGTACAACCACTCCCTCTATGTTTTATGGCCCAACATAGAAACCTTGTGTTTTATGGCACAAACACATAAACCATCTAATCTAGTATGAATAGATTACAATGATGATCCATGACATAAATGGGTCATGGATATGAATGAATAATCTAAATGAACTTCCATTGATAGGAAGCTTTCAATGAATGAAGATCACAAGCTCCCTAAACTTGTTGTGATGGATCTTCATATATGCATATGCAATCTACATGAACTTCTTGAATAAGAAGTCTTCAATCATTAAGGATGTCAAGTGCCCTTGAATCTTCATATGTTGGAATGCTATGGTGGATAATGACTTCAAGATCTTCAAACCTTCGTGGTGGATCAGGAAGTATGCTATGGATGATGTCTCATGATCTTGAGCTTGCTTCACAGGATCATTAACAGTGTATGCTTACAACATAATGAAAGTTAGTAACATTATGATCATTATGAAATGAGTGATTAATGTGTGTTTCTACATGGTTTACTATTGATCTAAATGTATGCAAACGGTAGAGGGAATATGTATTCAAAGTGGTGAGACAATGGGTTAACAATGGGCTGCTATTTATAGCCAACAAGAATTTTACCCGGCGGATCCAAATAAAGGGATCCGTCCTTTATACCATTTGGATCCGTCGGTGTCTGCCAGCTAATAGATTCTCAAATCTTTTCATATCTTACCATATCTTGCCATATCTTCAAAAGTCAACTTGTTAGCTTGAAGATCTATACAAAATATATTACAAATCTTCCAAGATATGTAAGTGATGCATGTCATGATGTCATGTTAAATATTTCTAATTTAAGAAATAAACATAAACATGTAAATGTATATATGTATGTAACATGTATCCTAGTGATCATGTAGCATGTATATACTAGCTTAACTAATATATGTTTACCAATATGTATCATGTTAGTTTGACACCTAAAATGTACTTATCCTATTAAACTTAGGAAACATGATGTACAAGTAAGAATACTTATATATGCAAAATGTGAAATGAGGTTCTAAGTAGAATGGTTAGTCTTTTTAAAATACTTAATGACCTAGCCGTATTTTAAACATTCTAAATGGTTTGTTAAGGGTTTGATCATAATGTCACATAACAAACATGTACAAACCTGTGTTGTATCATACGAGGACTCGAGAGGTGTTGAATGTATGTTGAGACAAGATATGATTACAAGTAACTTGTACATTTTACGTTATGTATCAAGTTACATTTTTGTCATCAATCAAAACAAATGAGACTGCTTGTACTAACAATCTCCCCAACGAGACTGTTTGCACTAACAATCTCCCCCTTTTTGATGATGACAAAATATGTGTTGGATCGTGCTTTAGTGATAATATTGTGAATCGGGAGGTCGGGGATGATGGAAATACATCATCTCCATGGTAGAGGTTAGAGAGAGAAAGTGTAGTGAGAGAGAGTGGAAACCTGGTTTCTTATTGATAATAGGAAAAGTGAAAGATACAAACTCAAGGCTCACCCTCCTAGTGAAGTCTAGGAGGGTATTGATAGGCCAACAAACACAAGACTTTACAATATTGACGCTTCTAGTCCTTGTGTTTGTGCCAAACAATATAGCTATTGTAATCCCAAATATGTTGTCACATTTTAGTGTTAGAAGCATACCCAACAATCTTCCCCCAATGTGACAACATATGGGATTACTTACATCATTTCCTACAAGTACAAATACAAATAAAGAAAGGTCTTCATAAGCTCTTCAAGTGCTGAGGATGACTACAGTTGACGCTCTTTGTCTTCATCTTGTACCTTGGCTTGAGAACTTTTCTTCACTTGCAGGTAAACGATGTAATATGCGTGAACTGGATTAACTTCCCCACAATTCATGCTGCTTGTCTTTAACGGCTTCTTCATATACTTCTTTTTGGTGAAGTTTCTGAATCAGCTTCCCCCCAAACTAACAATCGTCTTTAGTAGATTCGAAAATTTGATGTAGTTAACATGTCTTCTATCTTTTGAAGGTTGTAAGTACGCAACGGAATTTGTAGATGACATCGTAAACCACACCAAGTAAATCTGACTAGTACTCAGTAACGGTTATGCTCAATGCGGAAACTCCGTTCGGGGGTAACATGCAAGAAATCAGCAAGATCTTCTCACATAAGTAGGCTACTTCACACTTCACAACCTGCGAAAGTTGAAACGATTACACCAAAATCACAAAACTGAACCACTGATCATCTCTGCGGACGTCTCTCCGGTAGTACTAAAATTGTAAGCTCAATCACGTGAATCTGTTATGCGTCCCCGATGTGCACATTTCTTCCCCCTGAATGCAGATACATCTGGAAAAAAGAGTGTTTTCGCAAAAAAAAATGCAAGAAAAGTCAAAGTACATCTACTCTCTCTTCCCCCACGATGTCTTCGCGGAATCGGAAGCATACACACTATGGTTACGATGGAAACGGAGGCAGCGTAAACCCTGTATGTCCAATTAGTTGAAGATGTATGAAGTACTAAAAATAGCTCGTGAGAATCAACTGCTAATAAAATCTCTACTCTTCTATACTCTTCTCATCTAACTCTTTACCGACCCCATTATCATTCTGACGGCTTTTTGTAGTGACCACTGATGGAGAAAACCCACTATGACGAACTTGAGACTGAAGTAAAATAACCCAAACTTGTGACTTAAACTTGCACTATTGTCTGATTAAGAACCTATACTGAGCACTACAACGTAACTCCTTAAAGCATAGGTCGATTCATATACCCATCCAACCATCCTTAACTGTATATGAACTCATCTTGAATTATCCACATCTTTTTGTGACACTTGAGCACTACAATGTAACTCCTTTAAAGTGATAGCTATACACTGTGAGCACAACAACGTAACTCCTTACATCAGGTATAACTAGATAACTCAAGTCTTAATCATTCTAACGGTTATAAGCTCGAACAAGGATCTCGAAGAATCATGCATCCAACCAACCCCGATATCTTCAAGATACTAAGTACACGCACCCGTGATATCCCACTTCAACCTCAAATAAATAATAATGAATTATCGCCGTAGTCACATCTTGCGGTTATATTCCCAAAAACTAGCCTTTTGACGGTTTAAGTGAACTATGATAATGGTTTTATCCCGATCTTGTCAAAAAAAACGTATCCCGTGAAAAATTTGTCGAACCATAATGCCACTCTTTCTACACCAAATATTATACCAACCATTAATACAATGTATTAAAAAAATACATATGACAAATCACTTATCAACTCAAAAATTGGATATAATTTTCGGATAACAAAAAGAAAACTCCAAGCCCAATTCTTATAACAGTTCAGCCCAATTATAGTCCAAAACCCATCAAACAACGCCAATCCGTCCAATACAAGAGTGATAAAACTTTGTTACCCTAATAATTCGCATATATAAGTCACATTTTATCATCCTCTTAACCCTAATCTCACATATATTCTCCGCCCCCTCCTCTTGCTTTCACACAGCCACCAAATCACAACACAAGACAAATTCATTTCCAAGACCAATTATCACATCTCTTACTACCTCAGTTATGACACGAACACCGAAACACACCATACCCCTTACCTTTGATTCAAACTGCTACAAGACGCAAGACCAATTATGGCTTCTTCAAGGTCCTTTTAAAGAAGGGTATTGGGTAGGTGATTTTTTATTGTTGACATTTTGTTTTAAACCGAACCAAAGAAAGGATGAAGCAAGATTGTTTTGTCCTTACTTTAATTTTTCGGATATTGAAAGAGGCTTTTGCTTCGAAAGATAGATCGATGATGACTTAGTTTCATTTCGTTTTGAGCAAATCTTGAAGGTTCTGAAAATCTCATACGAGATACGAAATAAACCAAACTGAGATCTATGATATAATATGTTTTGAGTCCTGTTGAGCTTTATTCGAAGATGGGATAAGTGTTGTAATAAAAAAATTGTAGATGCAGTTAGGATGGACTTATAGATTTGGTATTGTTTTGATTTTGGTCATGTACTGGTTATGTTCTTCTTCACCTTCTTTTTCTTTTAATTTTCGATAAGTGTGACCGGTTTGACCGTTGACCGGTTTGACTGATTGACACCATTTGCGATAACACCGATTGCGAAAAAACCATTTGCGAAAAGCAGTCCACAATTGCGAAAGATAAGGGTTTATCGCAAATGCTTTACAAGCATTTGCGAAAGCAGTTCACAATTGCGAAAGAAAAGGGTTTTTCGCAATTACTTATACAAGCAATTGCGAAAAAAACCTTCTGATGACTTTTCCGATGAGTTTTCCGATGAATTTTCCGATAACTTTTCCGACCATCTCATTTTTACCAGTTTTCCGACCTATATTCTCCTCGGACCACGTTATTCAAACCCAGTATTCTGATCATCAGTAATGGTGAGACCAGCTTCAAAACAAGACCAGTATTCTGACCAGTGTTATATTTGGACCACGTTATCAGACCATCTTCACGGAACCAGTTTTCCGACCATGTTTATCCGACCTTAAAAATACTCACGGTATGATACAAAGAAAACAGTCATAAGAGTGATAAAAATTAATCAGCACAGTATGGACCACCAAAATAGTTATAAACAGTGATAACATTTGTAGGACCAGTAAAAATACAACACAACAATTTCAACACAGATTAGATCAACAAGAAAATACGATTTTGACAAGAAACAATCACACAAATCAACCAAAACTAAAACCTGTCTCCGATACCAATTGTTGGATCGTGTTTTAGAGATAATATTGTGAATCGGGAGGTCGGGGATGATGGAAATACATCATATCCATGGTAGAGGTTAGAGAGAGAAAGTGTAGTGAGAGAGAGTGGAAACCTGGTTTCTTATTGATAATAGGAAAAGTGAAAGATACAAACTCAAGGCTCACCCTCCTAGTGAAGTCTAGGAGGGTATTTGTAACACCCCCAATTTCGGATATCAACAGCGGAAGACTTAATTAGGTGTTACGTAGAGGATCTTTCATCATAATCATAGAAAACGACTTTAGAAAGACGTTTTAAGTTTATCATTCAAAATACAAGTATTTTAAAATACAAAGATGTTTTATAGTTAACACGTTTATTTAGATTTGAATGATAAAACATTTATTTAAACCACCCGTACAGGGTTTAATGCCCACTCCGTGCCTTGAGTTCCAGCCTTTAGTTACCTGAGATAACATGCTAAAAGTCAACAAAAGTTGAGTGATATTCATAGGTTTAAGTTTAATAGTTTGAACACAAGTATAAGTGTTAATTGCATCGAATTACAATTAAACAAGTTAAAATCAAGTTATTATTGCATTAAGCTCATGACACACAACGCTTAACGGGCATCAATTATGATGTAAAGTATATAGGCCCTCGAGTTGGGTGTTTGCCAATAACCCATAAGTTTGTTCAAATAAAGTGCGCCTGGGTGGCTCATCCTAGCAGACCCAAACGGGGATTGTCAGTCCCTAATAGATCTATTCACAATTATTTACGTTCACTCGTAAGTGATTAAGGTTCATGATTGAGGGACTTTCGCAATAGCTACTTAAGCAATAATAATAACAGTCATAGCATACAAAAAGTTTGTGTTCAGGTTTTGTAGCATGTATCTCCCCACAAAAGATTTAAAGTTTAAGTGTGGGCTATGAACTCACCTTGTAGTACAGTAGTGGCAGTAGTATCGTTATTCAAACGATGAAAGGAAACGGCTTCAACACACGACCTAAATAATATATGGCAAGTTTTTAGTGGTTTGATAGTCTAAGTTTGGTTTATCGCGAATCATAACGTTTAGGGTTTTATTGATTTGATGATTAATTCGTAACATTTAAAACATATGTGTTTAAATGTTTAAAGTTCAAAACTAAAGTTATATATATATATATATATATATATATATATATATATATATATATATATATATATATATATATATATATATATAATATATATATATATATATATATATATAACTCTTGAGTAAGTTTTCGTTTGTCGGGAGTATATAAGATCAATGAGGAAATCGTCGTTGGTAAATCAAAGTTGGTTGATGTTATGTCACGTTATAGGTTTAACGTTTTATATATATATATATATATATATATATATATATATATATATATAATATATATATATATATATATATATATATATATATATATATATATTATTTATAAGTTATAAATATATATATATGCGTATAATTATAGTGAAAATAACGTTGTTAACGTCGATTGACGAGTTTATAAAATAATTATATAACTTATAATTATTTCTGAAATAACCTTTAAGTTTCACAAAGTTACACTTTTGACCCTAACGGCATAATATTTGCACCGTTAATCCTTGGTTAAGTTTTGTTACACTTTAAGTCCAAAACATTTAATATTTACATATTATACCCAAAAGTTCTTAAATTTACAGTTTTACTCACAAGATGTTAAAAATGACAATGTTTACCGTAAGTTTCCAATTTGACATTTTAGTCCCTCGGTTAGCAAACCTTTTGCAAATCGAGTCCAAAATTTATAAAAATCAAAGTTTATCATTTTTATTTCATAACTAAGTTTAAAATAGCTTTTGTAACTTATATGTACAACTTATAGTGTCGAGAGCTTATTTTTCAGCTTTTGGGCTTTTAACGAGCTAAGTATATAGCCCATTATGGGTTTTCGCTCCAATGGGTTTAGGGGGGAGTTGGGCCTGGTTACGGGCTTGTTTAAGGGTTATAAAGACATAACAAAATAGCTTATGAGACCAGCTTATACGATATGCTTAAATATAGCTTAGTGGGCTTATAAGCCCACTCGTAAGTTTTATAAACTTTATAAAACTGTGGTGAGTGCGATTTACTTTGGGGTTCGAAAAGTTATCAAACGAGTTCAATGTTGAGTGTAATTTGCGTAGCCTATTAGTTTGGTATGTGAACTATTTGATCGAGTTTAAAAATCAGTTTGTTATGTGTCGAATTTAGAAAATTTGAGGCCAAAACTCAAGCGACTTAGGCTTTGTGAAAACAGTTTACAAGTCCAATGTTTTTCTAAGTGTTTTAATGACTTTCGAAAATGACCAAAGTAACTTAGAAACGTGCCATTTTTAAGGTTGATACTTTTATATAGAGTTCGAATAATGGTTGTTCTCGTTAGTTAGCATGGCAAACATATAGTATGTCGAATAAGTTATATATGTTGTTAATATATTTAACGGAATATTTACCTAAAGTAAAAATGGTTTACGATAGACATGAAATTATAAGAATATATAATCTTGAGAAAAGTTTGAAGGATGCTCACTTCACCTCAAAAGGTGGGGCGTATCGTGTCGTGGAGACTGTGTTAGACCAAAGGAATTGCGTAGCTAGATTCTTGATACACCAAAGACACAGGAACGAGTTTGTGAGATTCCTTAGCTTGACTAGAACTCCTTCAACTTGTGTCAAGTTATTCGACCATGGGACTAATAAGACTTAGTTACATTTATGTGGAAAAGGTGATATGTTTTTGTGTGAGTGTTTAGCCGAATGCATGCATGCATTTATAGTGAAGTTTTTAGGCTTAGCACATGCAATATGAAAGCATGAATCGTCCTTGTGATAGTTCGAACAAAGAGGAAAGAACAAAGTAGAATTATGGAGTTTTGTCTTGACTTTGTTTGGTGTATTCATAGGTTAACCAAAATCTCAAAATGTGATAGTTATGATTTCATATTATGATGGAGTGTGGCAGTAAGTTTTTGCTAAGTCAAATGGGGTGTAAGAGTTTCAATGATGATTACTTGTGGTTGTGGTAGTCGATGCTAGGGAACAAGGATATGGTGACAAAATAAATTTCAAGTGTTATTTTCTTGTGGCTTGATCGAATATTTCAAGTGTTTAGCTTCACTTTAGACGTGCCAAAATAGGAGTAGGGTTCGTTTGATGGCTTGTTCATTTGTTAAGAGCTTGTACGAATTCACTTGTTAGGTAAAATGCATCTTTGGTTCGAGTTGAAAGTTATACGAGAACAAGTCTAGCCAAAATATAAATTTTGAGTTGTGTTCATAGTGTGGCTAATGTGTTGAGCTTTGGAGATTTTTAAGTGAATAAATTATCGAGTTAGGGTGTGAGGTTTGTTTCACTCGATTCTCGGCTAGAATGAGAATTGAGTCATGTAAAATAATTACATGGTTGTTAAGTTAGTTTGCTCGTAAATTATTCAAAGTGTTCGATCATTGATCAGCCAAACCAAGAGTTTTCATATATAAACTTTGGGCTTGGGTTGTGATCTGGGCTCGTTGGTGGGCTAGTCCAAGAAGCAAGAAAAGAAGAAAAATATATATTAAGGGTCCGTTTGATGTGTTGGGTTTGCCAAAATATTGGGCTAAGGCCCAATGATCTGACAGTCCATCTGAGTATTGGGTCGAGGCCCAATGTAGTTACTGAGTATTCGTGATAATTTTCGGGAGTTCGGGAATGTATTTGATCACGTTCGGTTAATGGACGAAACGTATAAATGTTAAGTATTAAACGTTAATTGTTTTAAGTAATTCGTGATTTTTAGACTATCAAGGCTCGTGTGTAAGCATCGTTTCCAGGTAATCGGTAATCACAAGTATCGTTGTGATTTAAATAGTGTAGCATAAATAACAAAAAAAAAATTTGTTACCAGTAGAATGGTTATTAAGTAACGTAATGATTTATTAATCATTTATTAGCATTTATTATTCATAGGGAAAATTACGAGAGGTACAGTACCTACCACTTACACTGAATTCCGTCCCGGAATTCTAGTCTAAGATAGGTAATAGAAGTGTCTACGAAAATAGGTGTGGGTATTTGGCTCGGATCTGGTCTTCGCGTTCCCAAGTATATTCCGGTCCTCGTTTAGAGTTCCATCGGACTTTGACAATGGGAATGCGGTTCTATTTTAGTTGTTTGACCTCTCTGTCCATGATCTCCACGGGTTCTTCTGTAAAGACAAGTTTGTCGTCGAATCGAATCTCTTTTAAAGGAATTACAAGAGATTCATCTGACAAACATTTCTTAAGATTTGATACGTGGAAGGTGTCGTGAACTTGATTAAGTTCTTCTGGTAGTTCGAGTTTGTAAGCCACTGGTCCTATCCTCTCTAGGATTTTGAATGGACCAATGTATCTCGGGTTAAGTTTTCCACGTTTTCCGAAACGTACCATTCCCTTCCAGGGAGATACTTTCAACATGACCTTGTCTCCAATCTGGAATTCTATAGGTTTTCTCCTTACGTCGGCATAGCTCTTCTGTCTATCTCTCGCCGCTTGCAGTCGTTGCTTAATCTTAACTATCTTTTCTGTTGTCTCATGAATGAGATCGGGTCTGGTGAGTTGTATATCTCCAACTTCGGTCCAACAAACAGGCGATCTGCACTTTCGACCGTAGAGTGCTTCGAATGGTGCTGCCTTAATGCTGGCGTGATAACTGTTGTTGTAGGAGAACTCGGCTAGAGGTAAGTGTTTGTCCCAACCTTTTCCGAAGTCAATAACACATGCTCGGAGCATATCTTCTAAGGTTTGGATTGTCCTCTCGCTTTGTCCATCGGTTTGTGGATGATATGCAGTGCTCATATCCAATTTGGTTCCCAAGGCTTTTTGCAAAGACTTCCAAAAATGAGATGTGAAACGACTGTCACGATCTGAGATGATTGAGATCGGCACTCCATGTCGCGAAACTATTTCTTTTAGATATAGCGTTGCGAGTGTGTCCATCTCGTCAGTTTCTTTGATTGCTAAGAAGTGAGCGGATTTTGTGAGACGATCAACAATAACCCAGATGGTGTCAAGTCCAGTTGATGTCTTAGGAAGCTTAGTGATAAAGTCCATTGTAATACGTTCCCATTTCCATACAGGAATTTCGGGTTGTATGAGTAATCCTGACGGCTTTTGATATTCCGCTTTTACTCTTGAACAAGTCAAACATTTTCCGACATACTCGGCTATGTCGGCCTTCATGTTTGGCCACCAGTAAAGTTTCTTGAGATCTTGGTACATTTTGTCAGAACCTGGATGAATGGAGTACTTGGATTTATGAGACTCATTCATAATGAGATCACGTATACCTCCGTATAGAGGAATCCAACTTCTTTCTTTGAAACAGAGCATCCCGTCTGCTCTCTGCACAAAGCCATTCTTATTTTTTGGCATACCGTGAATCTTTTCACTAGGTCGGTTCTCTTCCTTAAGAGCTTCGGATTGAGCGGTGAGTATTTGTGAGGGCAGGGGTGAACGAATGGTTATTCCTAACGATCTGACTCTAAGAGGTTTCAGTCGTTCCTTCCGACTTAATGCATCTGCCACAACGTTGGCTTTTCCTGGGTGATAACGGATTTCACAATCATAATCGCTAAGTAACTCTAACCAGCGACGTTGTCTCATGTTTAGTTCTTTCTGATCTAAGATGTGCTGAAGACTTTTGTGGTCGGTGAATACTGTGCACTTGGTACCATACAAGTAATGTCTCCATAACTTAAGGGCGAATACTACTGCTCCTAATTCCAAATCATGAGTCGTATAATTTGCTTCATGTGGTTTGAGTTATCGTGAGGCATAAGCTATCGCTTTGTTTCGTTGCATCAGCACGGCTCCCAAACCATGATATAAGGCATCACAATACACTACGAAGTCTTCACTTCCTTCGGGTAGTGCTAATATTGGTGCTTCACAGAGCTTTTTCTTTAATAGCTGAAAAGCTGATTCTTCCTCTTTTCCCCAGATAAACTTCTTGTTCTTCTGAGTTAATTCGGTCAAAGGCTTTGAGATTTTTGAAAATCCTTCAATAAATCTTCTGTAGTAACCCGCTAGACCCAAAAATTGGCATATCTCTGTGGGTTTGTAGGAGATGTCCAACCTTTGACGGCCTCAATCTTTGCAGGGTCTACGTGAATGCCTTGACTGTTGATAACATGCCCAAGGAATTGTACAGTTCGAATCCAAAAGTCGCATTTGGAGAACTTGGCATACAACTGTTCCTTTTTGAGTAACTCTAAAATAATCTTTAGATGTTTGGCATGTTCCTGTTCGTTGCGAGAATAGATTAGGATATCGTCTATGAATACAATCACAAACTTATCCAGATATGGTTTGCACACTCGGTTCATTAGGTTCATGAACACTGCAGGTGCATTGGTTAAACCAAATGGCATTACTTGGAATTCGTAATGTCCGCAACGCGTCCTAAAAGCTGTTTTGGGAATATCCTCCTCTCGAACTCTTAACTGATGGTACCCTGACCTTAGGTCGATCTTCGAGTATACACTTGATCCTTGTAATTGATCAAACAAGTCATCGATTCTAGGTAGTGGGTAACGATTCTTTACAGTGAGTTTGTTCAATTCCCGGTAATCAATACACATTCGGAAAGATCCGTCCTTCTTCTTAACGAATAGAACCGGAGCTCCCCAAGGTGATGAGCTGGGTCGGATAAAGCCTTTATCAGACAATTCTTTCAATTGTTCTGACAATTCCTTCATTTCAGATGGCGCTAACCTATAAGGTGCTTTCGCCACAGGTGCCGCTCCAGGCACTAGTTCAATCTGGAATTCTACTTGACGGGTGGTGGAAGACCGGGTAGATCTTCGGGGAATACTTCTGGGAACTCATTAACGATCGGAACGTCTTCAACTCGTTTATCTTTTGATTTGTTTTCCGTTACATGAACCATGAATTCTTGGCATCCTTCGTTCATATATTTCACCAATCTGATATATGAGATGATACCGTATCGCGTTTTATTCTTGTCACTAGGGACAATAAGAGTTTCACCATTTCTTGGAATATGCACGGCTTTCTCGTCACAGAGTATTCTAGCGCGGTGTTTGGATAACCAATCCATACCAATGACTACGTCAAAACTACCGAGCTGAATAGGCATGAGGTCGATGGGAAAAGGATTATCTTGTATGATTATGGTACAACCACGAATTACGGAGTCGGTGCCAATTAGGTTTCCGTCCGCCATTTCAATTTCAAAATTGGTGTTTAGTTTGGAAGGGGTAATGTTAAGCAAAGGAGCAAACGTAGTTGACACAAAACTTCTATCTGCTCTAGAATCAAATAATACTCTAGCATTATGTTGATTGAGTAAGAACGTACCCGTGACGACGTCGGGGTTCAGTGGGGCATCCTCCTCTTTTAACACATATGCTCTTCCTCGAGCGTTGTTTGGCTGACTGTTTCCTTTCGGAAAGTGGCTCTTGAAGTGACCTACTTCTCCGCAGGAGTAGCAAGTCGGAGTTACAGGCTGTAGGTTGCTACCAGTAGCGGGATTCCTGCAATCCTTTGTCTGATGACCCACTTTCTGGCATTTCAAACATTTGATTGTGCAAGGTCCACTGTGGTGTAGTTTGCATCTGTTACACTGGGATTTCTGACCTTGGTATCCCTTGCCTTTAGTAGCAGCATAGGCCTTGGCGGTTTCTTGTCTTTGGTTTTGATGATGGTGACGATTGTTTCGGTTTTGATGGTATGGGTTATTGTTTCTATGGTTGTTGTTATTGAAGTTGTTGTTGCGGTGGTTATTGTTACTGTGGTGGTGAGTGGTTCTTTTGTCATCGAGCTTTCTCTTGAGCTCATTGTTGTACTTGACCTCTCGGTCCAGTAGTTTTTGAGCAAGTTCAATGGCTGCCTCTAGAGTTGGTGGGTTTGATGAAGTGACATTTCCCTCAATACTACGGGGAAGTCCTTCGATATACTTTTCCAGTTCTTTTTCGAAATTTGGTACAACAGTAGGGCATAGTATTTTAAGCTCTTGGAATCTCCTGTTGTATGTTTTAAGATCAATTCCTTTTACTACCAGTAGATGGAATTCATCTTCCAATTTTCTTAGTTCAGAACGGGGACAGTATTTCTTTAGCATCTTGGTCTTAAACTCAGTCCAAGTGAGCTGATAGGCTGCTGTCATTCCCATGGCTTTGACTGTAGCATTCCACCATGACAAAGCATCTTGCATGAGAGTTCCAGTAGCGAAAATGACTTTGTTGTCCTCGGTACAACCGCTTCTCTGAAAAACAGTTTCAGATCGTTCGAACCAGTGAGCAAGTTCAGTTATTCCTTCAGTACCTTTGTAGAAAGTTGGTTGACAACTCATGAAATCTTTGTAGGTACACTTGCGGTTTGCAGCAGTTACACTTTCTCCTGTCGGTAGACTAGTGCCACTATTGCGAGCATTTGCTGCTGCCTGTTCTGCCAAGACTGCATTTACACCGTCAGCGATTGCTTTTCGGATAGCTTCTGGAGTCATAGTAGGCGTAGCAGTTGAAGTTTCATGATTTGCGGCGGAGGTTGCTTTCCTTGTACGTACCATAGTTCTATCAATATTGCAAAAGCATATTTTTAGAAATCTCATAATGATTACGTTAGGTTAGAATACTTTGGAAAGTAATTGGATATGGATTATAATAATATAATTTTAACCATAATAATTGAGTTTAATAATTCTGGTTTATCTCTGTAGGTACAGCAAATATCATATCATAATTACATTTACAACATGTCTGAATCAAATCATAACACACATGAGAACATAAATGATTGAATTGCACTGTATGAACCAAAATTTTTGCGAGACAATATATGGCAAATCATAACACATATGCAAGAAACAACCATGGAATACATAAATCAACATCAATATAATACATCCACACAACATAGGATTAATAACTTGTTCGATTTGTTTTACAAAACATAAAGATACAAGATTATTTATTAATACAACATTGGTAGACTAAGACATCTCTTAGTTATACTGACACATCTCTGATCTATGGTCCTCCTGGTGCACCATCTAAGCGGCGCTGAAGATCTGCAATCACAGCCATCAAGGTCTTCACGGTCTGGTCTCGAGCTCTTTCCCTAGCCTGGGAATCCTCAACCATAAGTCTAAGAATCAGAACGTGAGAGCTAACTCGGTCAAGCTCAGAGTCTAATGTCTCAATCACTGTCTGCATCGAAGTAGTGGCCTTTCCTAGTATAGAAATAGTCTCAATGGCTTCTTCTAAACTAGTACCTACTTGATCGAAGACTGTCTCCATCGCCAACTGACCAATCACAAGATTCTTCACTTCTTCCCCAAGTGTGTCAATCTGCTCGAGTGGTAAGTCATCAAGAATCTCTGCAATGTCATCCAGACGATCCTCATGTCGGACTAATCTGGCTGCCAGTAGAGGTATGGTGTGATGATGGTGGTTGTTGATTTTGAGTGGGTGCAGCGGAACGTTGGTTAGATGCATTTGTCGAAGCGCCACCATAGTATTCATCATACATAAACTCGAAGAAATTATCCAGTTCCTGATTTGTGGGTTGTTCTTTATGAATTGAGTGAGCTCCTTGAGGTGCGAGTCCCGAACTGATATGTCCAGAAGTCATTCGGTTAAGTGCGGGTTCTAGAGCGAGTCTCTCAGAAGCCATTTGCGAAATTTCATCAAACTTCACATTCATCGTCTCCATGATCTTTTTCGTTCTCCTGTTATACACCCTGAATGCCCTCGAGTTTTCCGAATAACCAATGAAGATTTCAATATCACCCTTAGCTTTCAACTTCCCCAGATCTTCCCTGTCATTCGTTGGATAGCATAGAGCGCCAAATACATGAAGATAAGAAATATCCGGTTTTCTGTTGTTTACTAGTTCATACGGGGTTTTATTGAATCTTGGATGAACTAGGGATCGGTTCTGAGTGAAACAGGCAGTGGCAACAACATCAGCCCATAAAAATAACGGTGCACTGGAATAAATCAGCATTGTGCGAGCAGCTTCCACAAGAGTTCGATTTCTTCTTTCAACTACCCCATTATGCTGTGGAGTTCGAACAGCTGATGTCTGGTGAGTAAGACCAGATTCTTCAAAATATGTTCTTAACTCCTGATTTGTGAATTCCGTGCCATTATCAGTTCTTACTATCCTTATTGGAGCTTGAAGTAGAACTTGAATCCGCTTCAGAAAGGTGATGATGATGCCTGTTGTTTCGTCTTTCGACCTCAGAAACTTTACCCATGTATATCTTGAATAGTCATCGACGATTACAAGAATATACTTCTTCCCATTTATGCTTTGAACTCTCATTGGGCCACATAAGTCCATATGCAACAAATGTAACTTATCCACTGAACTGGGTACGGGTTTAGGTTTATATGTTGCCCTTTTGCTTTTGCCTTGCTCACTGGATGGACATAAGTGTTCTTTGGTGTATTTAAACTTTGGGAGACCATTGACGATGTTGTCTTTGGCAAGCTTGTTGATGGTGTCAAAGTTAAGATGGGACAAACATCTATGCCACAACCAGGACTTTGTTTCGCTTGTCCTAGTCATGAGACAAATTGGTGATGAAGAGGCCATTTGGTTTATGTCTATTGCATAGAGATTGGTGCCACGATCCCCAATTAAGAGATCATCGCCTACCAAATTCCTGACAAAGCAAGTGTTTCTCCTAAATGCCACCTCTAAATCCGCATCACAAAACTGCCCAACTGAAAAAAAGTTGTGTCCCAACACTTCGACATAGTAAACCCGAGTGATCAAGTAGTTTCCAAACCGAAGATCTCCATAACCCAGAATAGCTGCAACATGATCATTCCCAAACGGTACAGTTCCCATGAACTGCCATACAAAGTTGATCAGCAGCTTCAGATTCCTGGTCATGTGCTTGGAGCAACCCGAGTCGACGATCCAAAGACAAATTTCAATGACCTGCAAAGAACAGATGATTTTGTATATGGAAACCATTTAACATTTGGTTCCATGGGGTTAGAGGTAACAGGTGAATCACAATTAGAGAAGGTTTCCATGTTTTCATTGGGAACAATTTCTAATTTGCCATTCTTAAGTGTAAACATTCTACCCGTGGGTTTCCATGCACAAAACTTAAGATGGTCCTTAGGCAATAGGCTACTAGTGGTTTTCCTAGATTTTGTAATAAGTCTTCGAATATATCGAGACTTAGCCCTATTTACTGAAGGAACCTTTTTCTGTTCAGGCATATCATTCACATTCACAGTATCAGAAACAATATCATCACAAGCATTTTCAGACAAAGATTTCGTGTACATTAAACAAACAGAGTCATTACATGCACTAGAAACAGGAGTCTTAACATTACATCCAGATGACATATGTTTCTTATTTGAAAGCGATAAATTCCTAGGGTGTTCTTCTACTTTCTTGCATTCACTCGCAAAGACAGGCGATACTCTAGTGTTCCTGGTATTGCTCCTAGGCTTTCGTCTGCTCCTAGAGTTGCTTTCTAATCCTGTAGAAGGTAAGGCACACTCATTAGAATTTATGTTGTTGTCCTGAGATGATGTTGTAGAATTCCTAGACTCGTTTGGATTATCTTTATTACTTTTGTCTATCGCCATATATGTTTTAGATGTAGAGGCAGACGCAGTAGTGGGACTAATCCTATAAAGGCCAGGCGCTATCACATTCGATGTTTTAACAACAGCTTTCCCTTTATCAGCACCGTGGGTAGGTAAGGGTGTTGGAGTGACTGGTTTTGTCAAATTATTTGTCACATCAACCTTTGGAACGGTTTGAGAAATATGCATTTTTGGTTGTTCCGAAGTTGATGATTTTGCAAACTTAGTTTCCTCACCCTTCCTATTTAGACTGTCCAGCTGAGACTTCAAACGATCATTTTGTTCTTTCAAATTTTTGTAAGCACGCTCATACGACAATTTGTCATACTTGCATTCTTCCTTTTTCTGATCAAGTTGTTTAAAATATGTGACATTTTGTTTTTCAATCTTAGCAAGAGAGTTTTCATATTTAACAACAATTGCAGAAGTCTCATCTCGGAGTCTTTCATCATCCTCAACAGAATATGTTTGATAAATAATAGACATAATGTCGGTCGATAGACCTTCGAAGGAGAGATAGTCATTTTGTTTTTCCAAAACTTTTATATGTTCCAAGTATTCATTAGCTTCCTTCACTAAGGATTTATGGTCCTTAACGAATTCTGCTGATTCTTTCAAAAGATTATGTTCCACATTTTGAGCAACCGCATAGAGTCCATCAATATGTGGATTAATGTCATTCTCAAACACCTTTTTTAGTTTAGTTTGAAAACTTGAAAACCAGTCCAGCTGTTGACTGTTTGTTTTGGATGCCACAATACTTTGAAGTGTTTCAATTCTCTGTTTAAGATCAACCAAATATAGTCTAGCTGCACTTGTATCATAAGTATTTTTAGATGTCATTTGTTCGATGTTAGGCAGATGTTTTGAAACAAATTTTTGTTTTGCGACAACCAATGGTTTTTTGAAAAACAGTGGTGACTCTTTTTGAACTAGATGAACCCCAGAAAGTTTGTTAAGTTCATTATAGTCAATGGGTTTTATTTCTCTGTTCATTTGTCGCATTTTGTTTCTACTCTCTTCGGAAAGCTCAATCGTTTCACACGAATCATAACCCGCGGGAGGGTCATGGATATCATTTATCAGATTACCATTATAAAGCACATTATGTTCTTTCTGAGCTTTCTTGAGATTATAAGGGTTTTCACAACCGATATCCATTTTCTTTATTGTATGTAAAATCGGGTTTGGATCGTTGATTAACAAATTAATTGTTTGTGTAGAATGACCCGTTTTTACAAGCAAATCTTCCAACTTTGCAATGGTTTCCTTTTTGTCAGTGATCTCTTTAAGAATATCCTTTTCTCATTTTGAAAACCATTCATTCAACTCTTTCTTTTCTTTTTCAAGATTAGAACAAGTTGATTTTTGTTTTGAAAGCTGGTCGGTTAATTCAGAAATTTCATTTTTTAGAGATTTGATTTGCACATTCAAATTAACATCTAAGGTGTCAAATTTGATTTGCAAATGTTTTTCTCTTAACTCAGAAGTTCTTAAACTAACTTCAAGTTCTGACTGTCGTTTATTATTAAAATCATAAGCTCTTGCATTATCCTTATAACTCTCAAGCTCAGTGGTCAGTTTTGCATTCGCGGCCTTAACATCGCGATTGACCTTTTTGACCTTTTCTATTTCAATACTACAATTTTGCAATAATGATTCAAATAAAGCACGTGTTTCCTCAGCATTCTCAGTATGTTGTGACTCGAAGTCTCAATTAGAATCCATATCTGGAGTTGCCAAATTAGTATTGCTACAACTTGGTTCGTCCATGTATGTATCGTAAGTGAGATTAGGAGTCGCAGGATGCTGTTCATTTTGAGGTGACATATCAAACATTTCATTATTGTGACATGTAGCATATGGTTGTACCTCAGAAACCGCATTGGTGTCAAAAGCAGGAGGTGCTTCCGAATCCGCGTCATACTTAGCCTCCTGGAGATTTGCCATAAAAATGCAGTTTGCATCAATGTCCTCGAGATCTTCTGCATCATCCATAAGAGCCATGAAGTCATTCTCTTCAGCACTCAACTGTAACCCAGCCGTTTCCTTCTGTGCCAACAATAATACTTTCTGCAGATACGCTGGATCCCTCTTTTTTGGCTTGTCGGGACAGTTCCTAGCCATGTGACCAATACCCTGACAGTTGAAGCACTTTAGCAAATTACCCTGATTCATATTCCCAGCTCCCTGAGCACTAACATTCCCAAACTGATTCCCAGCATTCTGACTCCTTTGATTACCAACAGTTGTACACATCTGATTCCCTGCATACTGACCCATGTGATTACCAACATACTGCCCTGCATTCTGATTACCCATTTGATATCGAGGAGCATATCCCTGCTGATTTCCATATCCCCCAACCATCTGTCCTTGCTGTCCCATGTTGAAACTCGGCTGTGCAATTTGCTTGTTGCGAGTGTTCGATGAGATTCGTTGATTGTTGTTGGTAGGTTTGGAGTAGCGTCCTTGGAATGCTTTTGTTAGGTAAGCAAAAGCTTGAGTCAAAGCAGCAGTTGACTAGTCCTGATCATTAAAGTCTTGATATGGGTGTTGCGGGTATTGTTGTTGTGGGATTACTTGTTGTTGTTGTGGGTAGAACGGTGTTTGTGGGTTATGTTGTTGTTGCATGAAGTGTTGAGATGAAGAGGGTTGTGTATGGACTGTTGCAGGTGCAGGTGTTTGGACAATGAGTGCAAGAGGATCATGTTGTTTTGCTAACTTCTCTTTTCTGACTTCATTTGCCTCTTCTTGGTTTTGCTTTAGAAAATCATAAAGCTGATCATAATTCACCTCGTGAAGGTTCTTTGTTTGGTTAACAATAGTTACATATCGTCCCCATTCCTCTGGTAGGTTGTTGAGGAACTTGATATTTTGAACAATTTGAGCTGGTGTCAACTTGTTTCTGATCAACTCGTTCATGAGAGTGCAAAACCTTGTATAGTAAGATTCAATGGGTTCAGCTGGAGTTGATGTGAACTTCTCCCATTCAGTTAGAAGCTTGTTTTCGATGTCTTGTTTACCGATTTTTATGCCATGACAAAGTCGTCTAACTCGTGCCCACATATCATAGGCAGTTTCACAACTGTCTATAGTACAAAATATTTCTCGTGGTAAACCAAGTTGGATTAAATGCATTGCCAAGTCATCAGCTTCAATTTTCTTCCAAGCTTCTGGTGTGTAGTCAGCTTCCGTTTGTTCCCGATAGGTGTCTGGAGTGGGAGGCGTTGCAGTTGGATTTCTAGCAGTTACTAGAATCCGACGAGGCTTGAATGGACCTTTCTCGATGGAGTTAATCAGGAGTCTGCCTTGTCCATTAGGTTTGGTTTTCATGTATCGAAGCATACGGCTCGTCCATGGAAGATAACCACCTTTTTCTAGCATGGGAGGACAGTTTTCGGCACCTGCTGCGTGGATGTCTTGTTGAGTAGTCATTGATGAAGTTGTGTATGATAAAGTTGATGTTGGATCGATTCAAAGAAGTAGGAGTTGTGTTTGATGTTGGTATTGTCCTTTATCGGGTTTTGCTTACTTGATGGATTTCTAAGTTGAAGGCTTCCTAAGTTGGAGGATTTCTAAGTAGGAGGATTCCTAAGTAGGAGAAAAGCTTCTTACTCGAAAAATATGTTCCTAACTCGAAAAAATGTCCTTGCTCGGAAGATTTATGCTTGCTCGGAAAATATTTGCTCGGAAAATATATGCTCGGAAGAATTTTGGTCTTACTCGGAAATCCTATCTCGGAAATATTTTCTCGGAAATCCTATCTCGGAAAAATTGGTCTTACTCGAAAATCCTATCTCGGAAATGTTTGCACTTACTCGGAAATTTACACTTACTCGGAATTTTTTGCACTTACTCGGAAATTTTTTTAAACTTACTCGGAAAAAAAACTGCCTAACTCGGAAATTTTTGTGTCCTTGCTTGGAGAAAATTTCCTAACTCGGAAATATCGCAAAGAACAGTACCGAAAATCAAAAATTACACCCCTAGATCAATGTTTGGCTGTTGATACCACTTGTTATAGCCTATATCAATCCTTATCTAACAACTACAATCAATGGGAGGCACAAGAGAGAAGTGTGGTGAAAGAATTCTAGTGAGAGAAACTAGAGAGAGAAACTTACATATAAAAACACACACCTCCCACCTGTGAAATGGGAGGTTGGAGGGTATTTATACTTTTACAATGTGAGTGGGCTTGGGCTTTTCTTATTGCCTATTAGATTAACTAAAGCCCATTGACTATTCTTGTAACTAAACAACTACACTTTTACAAAAATAATAAAACACAAATGACCATCACTTTTTATAAAAGCTAACACACTTAATCATTTTAAGAAATCTTTTCTTTTGATTTTCCAAAGAAATCTTCAAGCTTGTATACAAAGTAGTATTTAACAACAAAATTTCTAAGTATCCATAGCGAAACATTTTTCATATTATATTCCACTTCAATGGTAATTTGATACATGGATCGTACTCCATTTTAAAAACCATTTGTTTTGAAAATGAGAGCCACGTGGCTCTGATACTAATTGTGAAAACGTAGAGGGGGGTTAATACGTTCCCGTTTTAAAAACTTAAAACTTGTTGTATCAAATTTCCAATTTGGCTTGTTCTAATATGAAAGCTGTCTGTTGTAGTTTATGTCTACCAAGTTGTCACATAAGTATTATCAAATAATCACAACACAAGCAATCACATAATGCAAACATAAAAGTAAATAGATAAGTAAAAGAAAGCGCAAACCGAACACGATGATTTATAGTGGTTTGGTCACGGTGCTCCTCTCCGCCCTACTCCACTCCCCGAGTACCTAACTCGAGAGTTACTTCACTAGATCAACAAGCTCCCTTCTCGGCGGAGAAAACCTTACACACGTCGCTTACACTTTTTCGGGTACAAAGCTAAATATCGGGTTCTAGTTCGAGGTAGAACCAACCTAACGTCGCCTATACAATTTCCGACACTAAGCTAGATGTCGAGTTCTTTTACATGGGTACAACCACTCCCGTCGTCGCTTAACCTTTTTCCGGTACTAAGCTAGATACCGAGTTCTTTACAAGGGTACAACCACTCCCTCTATGTTTTATGGCCCAACATAGAAACCTTGTGTTTTATGGCACAAACACATAAACCATCTAATCTAGTATGAATAGATTACAATAATGATCCATGACATAAATGGGTCATGGATATGAATGACTAATCTAAATGAACTTCCATTGATAGGAAGCTTTCAATGAATAAAGATCACAAGCTCTCTAAACTTGTTGTGATGGATCTTCATATATGCATATGTAATCTACATGAACTTCTTGAATAAGAAGTCTTCAATCATTGAGGATGTCAAGTGCCCTTGAATCTTCATATGTTGGAATGCTATGGTGGATAATGACTTCAAGATCTTCAAACCTTCGTGGTGGATCAGGAAGTATGCTATGGATGATGTCTCATGATCTTGAGCTTGCTTCACAGGATCATTAACAGTGTATGCTTACAACATAATGAAAGTTAGTAACATTATGATCATTATGAAATGAGTGATTAATGTGTGTTTCTACATGGTTTACTATTGATCTAAATGTATGCAAAGGGTAGAGGGAATATGTATTCAAAGTGGTGAGACAATGGGTAAACAATGGGCTGTTATTTATAGCCAACAAGAATTTTACCCGGCGGATCCAAATAAAGGGATCCGTCGGGATCCGTCCTTTATACCATTTGGATCCGTCGGTGTCTGCCAGCTAATAGATTCTCAAATCTTTCCATATCTTACCATATCTTGCCATATCTTCAAAAGTCAACTTGTTAGCTTGAAGATCTATACAAAATATATTACAAATCTTCCAAGATATGTAAGTGATGCATGCCATGATGTCATGTTAAATATTTCTAATTTAAGAAATAAACATAAACATGTAAATGTATATATGTATGTAACATGTATCCTAGTGATCATGTAGCATGTATATACTAGCTTAACTAATATATGTTTACCAATATGTATCATGTTAGTTTGACACCTAAAATGTACTTATCCTATTAAACTTAGGAAACATGATGTACAAGTAAGAATACTTATATATGCAAAATGTGAAATGAGGTTCTAAGTAGAATGGTTAGTCTTTTTAAAATACTTAATGACCTAGCCGTATTTTAAACATTCTAAATGGTTTGTTAAGGGTTTGATCATAATGTCACATAACAAACATGTACGAACCTGTGTTGTATCATACGAGGACTCGAGAGGTGTTGAATGTATGTTGAGACAAGATATGATTACAAGTAACTTGTACATTTTACGTTATGTATCAAGTTACATGTTTGTCATCAATCAAAACAAATGAGACTGCTTGTACTAACAATCTCCCCAACGAGACTGTTTGCACTAACAGTGATTACACCGCATGCTCTGATAGAGATTGATGGAATATATAATAGAACTATTTGTTCTATAGGTCTATTCGGGTGAAATAGAATGATACC